>OY720441.1:123373594-123765189 GCA_963082915.1 Dolichopus griseipennis | reverse complement strand
CTGACCACCAGATGTAGCACTGATTTTGACACATAATATAACAGATTGTATTAAGTATTCACTGTATGAATAAACAATAAGGTCAGTCTATACTGATCTGAAGAAGAATAAGCAAGTGTATTATTTTAAACAGAGTTTCATCCAAATCAAGCAAATACCACATGGCGACGAGGATAAACTAAAAATATAAAATTAATTTATCCAAATTCATCCAGCATTAATTTTGAAAATTACAACAAAACAACAAGAAAAGAATAAATGGATCGATCGATAGAACATTAATGGGTACAACAAAAAAGGAAAATATAAGTAAAACAACAGATAAAAGGAAAAGAGGAAGACCTCCAAAAACAAAGTATATTACAATCTACCGAAATGCAAACATGGATTATTTAAAAAAAGTGGAAAAATTAAGACTAGAAGGAGATGTAGCCGAAAATTGGCGCACTTTCAAAAGAAATTTTACAATATTTTATGAAGCAGCAGAATTATCAAAAAAAGATGATAAAGTGCAAGCTGCAATTTTACTCAACTCCGTTGGAGAAGGAGCTACGGAACTCTTTCAAACATTTAATTTATCTGAAGCGGATACAAAAAGCTACAAAAAAGTACTGGATGCTTTTGAAAATTTTTGCAAACCAAAAAAAATCAAATATATTCGAGTTTCCTATTTCAAAACAGAAATCAAAAATACATGGAACCTTTTGACACCTGGCTTATAGATTTAAAAAAACTAATTAAACCTTGTGAATATGGAGATCAAGAAAAAAGAATGCTGAGAGATAAAATCATTTTAGGGATCTATGACAAAAACCTGCAGAAAAAACTATTAGACTCACAAGAAGAAATCGTCGACAAAGTAATAGATTCAGTCCGCTCTTGGGAAACTTCCGAATTACAGACCGCCAATCTACACCAGAAACAATTTATTGAAGATCGTCATACAGCAGATGTCATTTACGAAAATAAATCAAATTTTAAGAAAAATCAAAATTTCAACAAAACAAATTTTAATAACGTACAAAACAATAATAAAAAATATAATTTATCTTTTAGGTCTAAATCACAATTTAATGGCAATCATCCAGAAATTTTAATAAACTGTGAATATTGTGCTAGACGACATGCGATATAGTCTGCAAATCAAGGAAGGTAGAATTAATAGCAAGAGAAAACGTAAGCAATGAAACTCTTTATGTAGATAGTGTAGATTATTTTAAATCAATAAAAAATTTTAAAAGTGCATGATATAAAGATTTAAAAATAAATAATATTAAAATAAAATTTAAACTCGATACTGGGGCAGACGTTAATATAATTCCATACGAGCTTTATTCAAGAGTGAAAACAAATGAAATTTTGAAGTCGAAGGAAGTAAATATTGTAGGATATAATAGGAATGAAATTAAGAATTTAGGAACGGCAAAATTTAAATGCGAAATAGACAATAAAATGAAAAACCTTGATTTTGTTATTACAATTGGTAAAACAACACCAATATTAGGATTAGAAGCCTGTGCAAAATTAAATTTAGTGAAAAAAATTGACAAAATTCATAATTCAGATAAGAGTCATAACTCAACACAAGAAATTAATTTGGTAGGGCGAGAATTATTCATAGAAAAATATAAAAATACTTTTAAAGGTTTAGGGACTTTTAAAGATGAGGTAAATATTGTAATAAAAGACAATGCTAAACCGGTAGTCAGGTCAGCGCGTAGGGTGCCAATTTCAGTGATGCCCTCATTAAAAGAAGCTTTAAAAAATATGTGTAGTAACGAAATTATTGAACCAGTAAATGAACCTTGGGAATGGGTGTCAAATTTAGTAATCGTCGAAAAAAAAACAAAACTTTAAGGTTATGCTTGGATCCTAAATATTTGAACGAAGCCATTGTAAGTCAACCTCACACGCAACCCACTATAAACGAATTAATCACGAAAATTTGCCAATTTAAATATTTTACAGTACTAGATCTTTCGAATGGCTATTGGCAAGTTAAGTTGACAAAAAATTCAACTAAACTCTGCACATTTTCAACACCTCTTGGTTTGTATCGGTTTCTTCGCTTGCCGTTTGGAATTAAAACAGCAGCCGAAATTTTTCAATGTTTAAATGAAAAAAATTTTGGGGATTTACCTGGAACGGTAGTTTACATTGATGATGTGCTAGTGGGGGGGAAAACTCTACAAGAACACGACGAAAATCTACAAAGACTAATGGACAGAGCTATAGACAGAAACGTGAAATTCAACAAGGAAAAGTTACAGTACAGAGTACAAAGAGTATATTATTTAGGATATGAAATTTCCGCTAATGGAATTGCAATAGACAAAAAAAGAATTCAGGCAATACAAAATTTGAAACCACCCACCAATAGGATTGAATTACAACGCGTGCTCGGGATATTTAACTACATGAGACACTTTTTACCATCGTTATCTGAACTAACTTCACCTCTAAGACAATTGTTAAAAAAAACAGTATATTTAATTGGACTCCCTCTCACCAAGAATGTTTTGAACAGCTTAAAAACAAAATAACAAAAGCTCTTGTGCTTCAACCACTGGATATTTCGAAAGAAATTACGATACAAGCAGACGCATCCAAGTTCGGTTTAGGGTGCTGTTTGCAACAGAACGGTAAGCCTGTTGGTTTTGCTTCACGCAGCTTGACCACAACCGAAATCAACTACGGACAAATAGAGAAGGAAATGCTAGCAATTGTGTTCGCGTGCTCTAAATTTCACCAGTACATCTACGGTAGAGACATAACCGTCATTACTGACCACAAACCGTTGCTCGGTATAATGGAAAAAGAAATCGGAGAAATACACAGTTCACGATTGCAAAGAATGAAACTCCGACTTCTCAAATACAAAATTACTTTAAAACACATCCCTGGAAAAGACATGATAGTAGCAGATCTATTATCAAGAAATTTTTCAAATACGGAAAATAAACCTGAAATAACCGACATAAATGAAATTGTTCACTCGGTCAATATAAGTGATGCGAAACTAGCTGAACTGAAAAGCGAAATAGAAAATGATCCCACACTTTTATCTTTAAAAAAAATGATTGAACATGGATTTCCTAAAAATTGTAAAGGTCTCGACGATAATTTGAAATACTTTTGGAAATTGAGAAATAATATCTATTTTGAAAACGACATCTTATTCTACAAAAATAAAGTAATAATACCCCAACGTTTAAGAAACTATATGTTAAACTTACTACACGAGTCACATATGGGCATCGAGAAAACCAAAGCACGAGCAAGATCAATTTTATTTTGGCGCGGAATAAACAAAGACATTATGGACTTAATACAAAAATGTGCAATTTGTCAAAAATTTAGTAACTCAAATAGAAAAGAACCAATGATCAATCATAAAATTCCAGATTACCCTTTTGAAAAAATCGGAATAGATATAATGGACTTAGCAGGAAAATCGTACCTTATTGTTGCAGATTATTTTTCCAAATATTTGGATATGGTAAAACTCAACAATAAAAAAGCAGATAATGTTATACAGGCTCTAAAAAAAATGTTTTCTGTTCACGGCATTCCATGCGAGATTATTGCGGATAATATGCCTTTTGGCTCTTTCCAATTCCAAAATTTTGCTCGCGACTTAGACATAAACCTTATCACCACTAGTCCACGCTACCCGCAATCTAACGGATTTGTACAATTTGTAGAAATGTACAAATTGCAAAACGGCTTCTAAAAAAATCAATCGACTCGAAAGTAGAACTATGGAAAATTCTTCTGGAATATCGCAACACCCCCATCAAACACACAAATATCGCACCAGCTGAAATTTTATTCGGTAGAAAAACAAGGTCACTCATACCTATAAAGCGTTCACTTTTCATCTCGGAATCCCATAAAAAAATCAAACCTGTTTTAGAGAAAATGACATTTCGAACAAAAACTTATTATGATCTTAAAACAAGATGGAGAAAAGAATTAGAAGTTAACGACCATGTTTGGTTCAAAGAGGGAAGAACATGGGTGAAAGCACTGATTATCAAAAAAGACAGAACTCCACGTTCATATTGGATAAAGCTCGAAGATGGAACAATATTAAGACGTAACTCCATATTTTTGAAAAAAATATAGCGAAGAAGAAAAAAAAAAAAAAAAAACCTTCACAAACAAAACATATCAAATCAATAATGCACATATTCCATGTCGTCTACACGTCTAAAGAATATCATAACACTAGCGCACAATGTTTGTTTTCGTTTATCTCTGTGCAACAGCTGATTAAATCTTTTTTTTGTTGATTGACCATGAAATTGTATTTAGTATTATTCGAAACAAAATTTTCTTTTTGTTTTCTTTGTACTTTTCTAAATAATTTTTTTTTTTTTTAATTATACTCATATTTACATAGGTCACATATTTATTTTTTTTTGTACTATTAATCGGATTAACCTTTTTTTGTTTTTTTTTATTTTGTTGTTGCCTATGTGAATTAAATGTAGTTGCATTAATCTAAAGAATATAAAACAACTTATAAGTAAACAAGTGCATATAAAAAAACACATGTACATATAAAAAAACACATGTACATATGCATTCACAATTAATATATATACGTGCATACAGGTCAAGCATACATGAAATGAACTGAATTATAATTTTTAAAAAAATAATAATTTTCGGACAAATTTTATTGGTAACACTAATATTAAAATTATATAATTTTAAAATTGATTGTACGAAGTATTTAATAAATTTTTAGGTCTAGATACACAAAAAAAAAAAAAAAAAAAAAAAATGTAAATGAATTAATTATGAAATTGAAAGAATTACATATTGAAATGATCGCTTAGGTTTAGTTAATAGTTAATAGCTTAGTCTTTTGGTGAATTAAATGTTTTCAAAATAATATCAAATAATCTTAAGGAGGGAGATGTGGAATAATGAACCACATGCATTGTTAAGTATGCTGACCACCAGATGTAGCACTGATTTTGACACATAATATAACAGATTGTATTAAGTATTCACTGTATGAATAAACCAATAAGGTCAGTCTATACTGATCTGAAGAAGAATAAACAAGTGTATTATTTTAAACAGATTTTCATCCAAATCAAGCAAATACCACAGTTATTATTTGTTATTATTTGTTATTATTTGTTATTATTTGTTATTATTTGTTATTATTTGTTATTATTTGTTATTGTGGAATAATGAACCACATGCATTGTTAAGTATGCTGACCACCAGATGTAGCACTGATTTTGACACATAATATAACAGATTGTATTAAGTATTCACTGTATGAATAAACAATAAGGTCAGTCTATACTGATCTGAAGAAGAATAAACAAGTGTATTATTTTAAACAGAGTTTCATCCAAATCAAGCAAATACCACATGGCGACGAGGATAAACTAAAAATATAAAAGTAAGTTATCCAAATTCATCCAGCATTAATTTTGAAAATTACAACAAAACAACAAGAAAAGAATAAATGGATCGATCGGTAGAACATTAATGGGTACAACTAAAAAGGATAAGTAAAAAATATAAGATAAATAAAAAAAATATAAGTAAAACAACAGATAAAAGGAAAAGAGGAAGACCTCCAAAAACAAAGTATATTACAATCTACCGAAATGCAAACATGGATTATTTAAAAAAAGTGGAAAAATTAAGACTAGAAGGAGATGTAGCCGAAAATTGGCGCACTTTCAAAAGAAATTTTACAATATTTTATGAAGCAGCAGAATTATCAAAAAAAGATGATAAAGTGCAAGCTGCAATTTTACTCAACTCCGTTGGAGAAGGAGCTACGGAACTCTTTCAAACATTTGATTTATTTGAAGCGGATACAAAAAGCTACAAAAAAGTACTGGATGCTTTTGAAAATTTTTGCAAACCAAAAAAAATCAAATATATTCGAGTTTCCTATTTCAAAACAGAAATCAAAAATACATGGAACCTTTTGACACCTGGCTTATAGATTTAAAAAAACTCATTAAACCTTGTGAATATGGAGATCAAGAAAAAAGATTGCTGAGAGATAAAATCATTTTAGGGATCTATGACAAAAACCTGCAGAAAAAACTATTAGACTCACAAGAAGAAATCGTCGACAAAGTAATAGATTCAGTCCGCTCTTGGGAAACTTCCGAATTACAGACCGCCAATCTACACCAGAAACAATTTATTGAAGATCGTCATACAGCAGATGTCATTTACGAAAATAAATCAAATTTTAAGAAAAATCAAAATTTCAACAAAACAAATTTTAATAACGTACAAAACAATAATAAAAAATATAATTTATCTTTTAGGTCTAAATCACAATTTAATGGCAATCATCCAGAAATTTTAATAAACTGTGAATATTGTGCTAGACGACATGCGAAAGGGAAATGTGCAGCATATGGGAAGATATGCAACAAATGCAATAAATCAAACCACTTTGCTATAGTCTGCAAATCAAGGAAGGTAGAATTAATAGCAAGAGAAAACGTAAGCAATGAAACTCTTTATGTAGATAGTGTAGATTATTTTAAATCAATAAAAAATTTTAAAAGTGCATGGTATAAAGATTTAAAAATAAATAATATTAAAATAAAATTTAAACTCGATACTGGGGCAGACGTTAATATAATTCCATACGAGCTTTATTCAAGAGTGAAAACAAATGAAATTTTGAAGTCGAAGGAAGTAAATGTTGTAGGATATAGTGGGAATGAAATTAAGAATTTAGGAACGGCAAAATTTAAATGCGAAATAGACAATAAAATGAAAAACCTTGATTTTGTTATTACAATTGGTAAAACAACACCAATATTAGGATTAGAAGCCTGTGCAAAATTAAATTTAGTGAAAAAAATTGACAACATTCATAATTCAGATAAGAGTCATAACTCAACACAAGAAATTAATTTGGTAGGGCGAGAATTATTCATAGAAAAATATAAAAATACTTTTGAAGGTTTAGGGACTTTTAAAGATGAGGTAAATATTGTAATAAAAGACAATGCTAAACCGGTAGTCAGGTCAGCGCGTAGGGTGCCAATTTCAGTGATGCCCTCATTAAAAGAAGCTTTAAAAAATATGTGTAGTAACGAAATTATTGAACCAGTAAATGAACCTTGGGAATGGGTGTCAAATTTAGTAATCGTCGAAAAAAAAAACAAAACTTTAAGGTTATGCTTGGATCCTAAATATTTGAACGAAGCCATTGTAAGTCAACCTCACACGCTACCCACTATAAACGAATTAATCACGAAAATTTGCCAATTTAAATATTTTACAGTACTAGATCTTTCGAATGGCTATTGGCAAGTTAAGTTGACAAAAAATTCAACTAAACTCTGCACATTTTCAACACCTCTTGGTTTGTATCGGTTTCTTCGCTTGCCGTTTGGAATTAAAACAGCAGCCGAAATTTTTCAATGTTTAAATGAAAAAAATTTTGGGGATTTACCTGGAACGGTAGTTTACATTGATGATGTGCTAGTGGGGGGGAAAACTCTACAAGAACACGACGAAAATCTACAAAGACTAATGGACAGAGCTATAGACAGAAACGTGAAATTTAACAAGGAAAAGTTACAGTACAGAGTACAAAGAGTATATTATTTAGGACATGAAATTTCCGCTAATGGAATTGCAATAGACAAAAAAAGAATTCAGGCAATACAAAATTTGAAACCACCCACCAATAGGATTGAATTACAACGCGTGCTCGGGATATTTAACTACATGAGACACTTTTTACCATCGTTATCTGAACTAACTTCACCTCTAAGACAATTGTTAAAAAAAACAGTACATTTAATTGGACGGTAAGCCTGTTGGTTTTGCTTCACGCAGCTTGACCACAACCGAAATCAACTACGGACAAATAGAGAAGGAAGTGCTCTAAATTTCACCAGTACATCTACGGTAGAGACATAACCGTCATTACTGATCACAAACCGTTGCTCGGTATAATGGAAAAAGAAATCGGAGAAATACACAGTTCACGATTGCAAAGAATGAAACTCCGACTTCTCAAATACAAAATTACTTTAAAACACATCCCTGGAAAAGACATGATAGTAGCAGATCTATTATCAAGAAATTTTTCAAATACGGAAAATAAACCTGAAATAACCGACATAAATGAAATTGTTCACTCGGTCAATATAAGTGATGCGAAACTAGCTGAACTGAAAAGCGAAATAGAAAATGATCCCACACTTTTATCTTTAAAAAAAATGATTGAACATGGATTTCCTAAAAATTGTAAAGGTCTCAACGATAATTTAAAATACTTTTGGAAATTGAGAAATAATATCTATTTTGAAAACGACATCTTATTCTACAAAAATAAAGTAATAATACCCCAACGTTTAAGAAACTATATGTTAAACTTACTACACGAGTCACATATGGGCATCGAGAAAACCAAAGCACGAGCAAGATCAATTTTATTTTGGCGCGGAATAAACAAAGACATTATGGACTTAATACAAAAATGTGCAATTTGTCAAAAATTTAGTAACTCAAATAGAAAAGAACCAATGATCAATCATAAAATTCCAGATTACCCTTTTGAAAAAATCGGAATAGATATAATGGACTTAGCAGGAAAATCGTACCTTATTGTTGCAGATTATTTTTCCAAATATTTGGATATGGTAAAACTCAACAATAAAAAAGCAGATAATGTTATACAGGCTCTAAAAAAATGTTTTCTGTTCACGGCATTCCATGCGAGATTATTGCGGATAATATGCCTTTTGGCTCTTTCCAATTCCAAAATTTTGCTCGCGACTTAGACATAAACCTTATCACCACTAGTCCACGCTACCCGCAATCTAACGGATTTGTACAATTTGTAGAAATGTACAAATTGCAAAACGGCTTCTAAAAAAATCAATCGACTCGAAAGTAGAACTATGGAAAATTCTTCTGGAATATCGCAACACCCCCATCAAACACACAAATATCGCACTAGCTGAAATTTTATTCGGTAGAAAAACAAGGTCACTCATACCTATAAAGCGTTCACTTTTCATCTCGGAATCCCATAAAAAAATCAAACCTGTTTTAGAGAAAATGACATTTCGAACAAAATCTTATTATAATCTTAAAACAAGATGGAGAAAAGAATTAGAAGTTAACGACCATGTTTGGTTCAAAGAGGGAAGAACATGGGTGAAAGCACTGATTATCAAAAAAGACAGAACTCCACGTTCATATTGGATAAAACTCGAAGATGGAACAATATTAAGACGTAACTCCATATTTTTGAAAAAAATATAGCGAAGAAGAAAAAAAAAAAAAAAAAAAAAAACCTTCACAAACAAAACATATCAAATCAATAATGCACATATTCAATGTCGTCTACACGTCTAAAGAATATCATAACACTAGCGCACAATGTTTGTTTTCGTTTATCTCTGTGCAACAGCTGATTAAATCTTTTTTTTGTTGATTGACCATGAAATTGTATTTAGTATTATTCGAAACAAAATTTTCTTTTTGTTTTCTTTGTACTTTTCTAAATAATTTTTTTTTTTTTTAATTATACTCATATTTACATAGGTCACATATTTATTTTTTTTTGTACTGTTAATCGGATTAACCTTTTTTTGTTTTTTTTTATTTTGTTGTTGCCTATGTGAATTAAATGTAGTTGCATTAATCTAAAGAATATAAAACAAATTATAAGTAAACAAGTGCATATAAGATAACACATGTACATATGCATTCACAATTAATATATATACGTGCATACAGGTCAAGCATACATGAAATGAACTGAATTATAATTTTTAAAAAAATAATAATTTTCGGACAAATTTTATTGGTAACACTATTATATTAAAATTATATAATTTTAAAATTGATTGTACGAAGTATTTAATAAATTTTTAGGTCTAGATACACAAAAAAAAAAAAAAAAAAAAAAAATGTAAATGAATTAATTATGAAATTGAAAGAATTACATATTGAAATGATCGCTTAGGTTTAGTTAATAGTTAATAGCTTAGCTCTTTTGGTGAATTAAATGTTTTCAAAATAATATCAAATAATCTTAAGGAGGGAGATGTGGAATAATGAACCACATGCATTGTTAAGTATGCTGACCACCAGATGTAGCACTGATTTTGACACATAATATAACAGATTGTATTAAGTATTCACTGTATGAATAAACCAATAAGGTCAGTCTATACTGATCTGAAGAAGAATAAACAAGTGTATTATTTTAAACAGATTTTCATCCAAATCAAGCAAATACCACAGTTATTATTTGTTATTATTTGTTATTATTTGTTATTATTTGTTATTATTTGTTATTATTTGTTATTATTTGTTATTGTGGAATAATGAACCACATGCATTGTTAAGTATGCTGACCACCAGATGTAGCACTGATTTTGACACATAATATAACAGATTGTATTAAGTATTCACTGTATGAATAAACAATAAGGTCAGTCTATACTGATCTGAAGAAGAATAAACAAGTGTATTATTTTAAACAGAGTTTCATCCAAATCAAGCAAATACCACATGGCGACGAGGATAAACTAAAAATATAAAAGTAATTTATCCAAATTCATCCAGCATTAATTTTGAAAATTACAACAAAACAACAAGAAAAGAATAAATGGATCGATCGATAGAACATTAATGGGTACAACAAAAAAGGAAAATATAAGTAAAACAACAGATAAAAGGAAAAGAGGAAGACCTCCAAAAACAAAGTATATTACAATCTACCGAAATGCAAACATGGATTATTTAAAAAAAGTGGAAAAATTAAGACTAGAAGGAGATGTAGCCGAAAATTGGCGCACTTTCAAAAGAAATTTTACAATATTTTATGAAGCAGCAGAATTATCAAAAAAAGATGATAAAGTGCAAGCTGCAATTTTACTCAACTCCGTTGGAGAAGGAGCTACGGAACTCTTTCAAACATTTGATTTATCTGAAGCGGATACAAAAAGCTACAAAAAAGTACTGGATGCTTTTGAAAATTTTTGCAAACCAAAAAAAATCAAATATATTCGAGTTTCCTATTTCAAAACAGAAATCAAAAATACATGGAACCTTTTGACACCTGGCTTATAGATTTAAAAAAACTCATTAAACCTTGTGAATATGGAGATCAAGAAAAAAGAATGCTGAGAGATAAAATCATTTTAGGGATCTATGACAAAAACCTGCAGAAAAAACTATTAGACTCACAAGAAGAAATCGTCGACAAAGTAATAGATTCAGTCCGCTCTTGGGAAACTTCCGAATTACAGACCGCCAATCTACACCAGAAACAATTTATTGAAGATCGTCATACAGCAGATGTCATTTACGAAAATAAATCAAATTTTAAGAAAAATCAAAATTTCAACAAAACAAATTTTAATAACGTACAAAACAATAATAAAAAATATAATTTATCTTTTAGGTCTAAATCACAATTTAATGGCAATCATCCAGAAATTTTAATAAACTGTGAATATTGTGCTAGACGACATGCGAAAGGGAAATGTGCAGCATATGGGAAGATATGCAACAAATGCAATAAATCAAACCACTTTGCTATAGTCTGCAAATCAAGGAAGGTAGAATTAATAGCAAGAGAAAACGTAAGCAATGAAACTCTTTATGTAGATAGTGTAGATTATTTTAAATCAATACAAAATTTTAAAAGTGCATGATATAAAGATTTAAAAATAAATAATATTAAAATAAAATTTAAACTCGATACAGGGGCAGACGTTAATATAATTCCATACGAGCTTTATTCAAGAGTGAAAACAAATGAAATTTTGAAGTCGAAGGAAGTAAATATTGTAGGATATAGTGGGAATGAAATTAAGAATTTAGGAACGGCAAAATTTAAATGCGAAATAGACAATAAAATGAAAAACCTTGATTTTGTTATTACAATTGGTAAAACAACACCAATATTAGGATTAGAAGCCTGTGCAAAATTAAATTTAGTGAAAAAAATTGACAACATTCATAATTCAGATAAGAGTCATAACTCAACACAAGAAATTAATTTGGTAGGGCGAGAATTATTCATAGAAAAATATAAAAATACTTTTGAAGGTTTAGGGACTTTTAAAGATGAGGTAAATATTGTAATAAAAGACAATGCTAAACCGGTAGTCAGGTCAGCGCGTAGGGTGCCAATTTCAGTGATGCCCTCATTAAAAGAAGCTTTAAAAAATATGCGTAGTAACGAAATTATTGAACCAGTAAATGAACCTTGGGAATGGGTGTCAAATTTAGTAATCGTCGAAAAAAAAACAAAACTTTAAGGTTATGCTTGGATCCTAAATATTTGAACGAAGCCATTGTAAGTCAACCTCACACGCAACCCACTATAAACGAATTAATCACGAAAATTTGCCAATTTAAATATTTTACAGTACTAGATCTTTCGAATGGCTATTGGCAAGTTAAGTTGACAAAAAATTCAACTAAACTCTGCACATTTTCAACACCTCTTGGTTTGTATCGGTTTCTTCGCTTGCCGTTTGGAATTAAAACAGCAGCCGAAATTTTTCAATGTTTAAATGAAAAAAATTTTGGGGATTTACCTGGAACGGTAGTTTACATTGATGATGTGCTAGTGGGGGGGAAAACTCTACAAGAACACGACGAAAATCTACAAAGACTAATGGACAGAGCTATAGACAGAAACGTGAAATTTAACAAGGAAAAGTTACAGTACAGAGTACAAAGAGTATATTATTTAGGATATGAAATTTCCGCTAATGGAATTGCAATAGACAAAAAAAGAATTCAGGCAATACAAAATTTGAAACCACCCACCAATAGGATTGAATTACAACGCGTGCTCGGGATATTTAACTACATGAGACACTTTTTACCATCGTTATCTGAACTAACTTCACCTCTAAGACAATTGTTAAAAAAAAACAGTATATTTAATTGGACTCCCTCTCACCAAGAATGTTTTGAACAGCTTAAAAACAAAATAACAAAAGCTCTTGTGCTTCAACCACTGGATATTTCGAAAGAAATTACGATACAATCAGACGCATCCAAGTTCGGTTTAGGGTGCTGTTTGCAACAGAACGGTAAGCCTGTTGGTTTTGCTTCACGCAGCTTGACCACAACCGAAATCAACTACGGACAAATAGAGAAGGAAATGCTAGCAATTGTGTTCGCGTGCTCTAAATTTCACCAGTACATCTACGGTAGAGACATAACCGTCATTACTGACCACAAACCGTTGCTCGGTATAATGGAAAAAGAAATCGGAGAAATACACAGTTCACGATTGCAAAGAATGAAACTCCGACTTCTCAAATACAAAATTACTTTAAAACACATCCCTGGAAAAGACATGATAGTAGCAGATCTATTATCAAGAAATTTTTCAAATACGGAAAATAAACCTGAAATAACCGACATAAATGAAATTGTTCACTCGGTCAATATAAGTGATGCGAAACTAGCTGAACTGAAAAGCGAAATAGAAAATGATCCCACACTTTTATCTTTAAAAAAAATGATTGAACATGGATTTCCTAAAAATTGAAAAGGTCTCGACGATAATTTGAAATACTTTTGGAAATTGAGAAATAATATCTATTTTGAAAACGACATCTTATTCTACAAAAATAAAGTAATAATACCCCAACGTTTAAGAAACTATATGTTAAACTTACTACACGAGTCACATATGGGCATCGAGAAAACCAAAGCACGAGCAAGATCAATTTTATTTTGGCGCGGAATAAACAAAGACATTATGGACTTAATACAAAAATGTGCAATTTGTCAAAAATTTAGTAACTCAAATAGAAAAGAACCAATGATCAATCATAAAATTCCAGATTACCCTTTTGAAAAAATCGGAATAGATATAATGGACTTAGCAGGAAAATCGTACCTTATTGTTGCAGATTATTTTTCCAAATATTTGGATATGGTAAAACTCAACAATAAAAAAGCAGATAATGTTATACAGGCTCTAAAAAAAATGTTTTCTGTTCACGGTATTCCATGCGAGATTATTGCGGATAATATGCCTTTTGGCTCTTTCCAATTCCAAAATTTTGCTCGCGACTTAGACATAAACCTTATCACCACTAGTCCACGCTACCCGCAATCTAACGGATTTGCGGAAAGAAATGTACAAATTGCAAAACGGCTTCTAAAAAAATCAATCGACTCGAAAGTAGAACTATGGAAAATTCTTCTGGAATATCGCAACACCCCCATCAAACACACAAATATCGCACCAGCTGAAATTTTATTCGGTAGAAAAACAAGGTCACTCATACCTATAAAGCGTTCACTTTTCATCTCGGAATCCCATAAAAAAATCAAACCTGTTTTAGAGAAAATGACATTTCGAACAAAAACTTATTATGATCTTAAAACAAGATGGAGAAAAGAATTAGAAGTTAACGACCATGTTTGGTTCAAAGAGGGAAGAACATGGGTGAAAGCACTGATTATCAAAAAAGACAGAACTCCACGTTCATATTGGATAAAACTCGAAGATGGAACAATATTAAGACGTAACTCCATATTTTTGAAAAAAATATAGCGAAGAAGAAAAAAAAAAAAAAAAAAAAAAAACCTTCACAAACAAAACATATCAAATCAATAATGCACATATTCCATGTCGTCTACACGTCTAAAGAATATCATAACACTAGCGCACAATGTTTGTTTTCGTTTATCTCTGTGCAACAGCTGATTAAATCTTTTTTTTGTTGATTGACCATGAAATTGTATTTAGTATTATTCGAAACAAAATTTTCTTTTTGTTTTCTTTGTACTTTTCTAAATAATTTTTTTTTTTTTTAATTATACTCATATTTACATAGGTCACATATTTATTTTTTTTTGTACTATTAATCGGATTAACCTTTTTTAGTTTTTTTTTATTTTGTTGTTGCATATGTGAATTAAATGTAGTTGCATTAATCTAAAGAATATAAAACAAATTATAAGTAAACAAGTGCATATAAGATAACACATGTACATATGCATTCACAATTAATATATATACGTGCATACAGGTCAAGCATACATGAAATGAACTGAATTATAATTTTTAAAAAAATAATAATTTTCGGACAAATTTTATTGGTAACACTAATATTAAAATTATATAATTTTAAAATTGATTGTACGAAGTATTTAATAAATTTTTAGGTCTAGATACACAAAAAAAAAAAAAAAAAAAAAAAATGTAAATGAATTAATTATGAAATTGAAAGAATTACATATTGAAATGATCGCTTAGGTTTAGTTAATAGTTAATAGCTTAGTCTTTTGGTGAATTAAATGTTTTCAAAATAATATCAAATAATCTTAAGGAGGGAGATGTGGAATAATGAACCACATGCATTGTTAAGTATGCTGACCACCAGATGTAGCACTGATTTTGACACATAATATAACAGATTGTATTAAGTATTCACTGTATGAATAAACCAATAAGGTCAGTCTATACTGATCTGAAGAAGCATAAACAAGTGTATTATTTTAAACAGATTTTCATCCAAATCAAGCAAATACCACAGTTATTATTTGTTATTATTTGTTATTATTTGTTATTATTTGTTATTATTTGTTATTATTTGTTATTGTGGAATAATGAACCACATGCATTGTTAAGTATGCTGACCACCAGATGTAGCACTGATTTTGACACATAATATAACAGATTGTATTAAGTATTCACTGTATGAATAAACAATAAGGTCAGTCTATACTGATCTGAAGAAGAATAAACAAGTGTATTATTTTAAACAGAGTTTCATCCAAATCAAGCAAATACCACATGGCGACGAGGATAAACTAAAAATATAAAAGTAATTTATCCAAATTCATCCAGCATTAATTTTGAAAATTACAACAAAACAACAAGAAAAGAATAAATGGATCGATCGATAGAACATTAATGGGTACAACAAAAAAGGAAAATATAAGTAAAACAACAGATAAAAGGAAAAGAGGAAGACCTCCAAAAACAAAGTATATTACAATCTACCGAAATGCAAACATGGATTATTTAAAAAAAGTGGAAAAATTAAGACTAGAAGGAGATGTAGCCGAAAATTGGCGCACTTTCAAAAGAAATTTTACAATATTTTATGAAGCAGCAGAATTATCAAAAAAAGATGATAAAGTGCAAGCTGCAATTTTACTCAACTCCGTTGGAGAAGGAGCTACGGAACTCTTTCAAACATTTGATTTATCTGAAGCGGATACAAAAAGCTACAAAAAAGTACTGGATGCTTTTGAAAATTTTTGCAAACCAAAAAAAATCAAATATATTCGAGTTTCCTATTTCAAAACAGAAATTAAAAATACATGGAACCTTTTGACACCTGGCTTATAGATTTAAAAAAACTCATTAAACCTTGTGAATATGGAGATCAAGAAAAAAGATTGCTGAGAGATAAAATCATTTTAGGGATCTATGACAAAAACCTGCAGAAAAAACTATTAGACTCACAAGAAGAAATCGTCGACAAAGTAATAGATTCAGTCCGCTCTTGGGAAACTTCCGAATTACAGACCGCCAATCTACACCAGAAACAATTTATTGAAGATCGTCATACAGCAGATGTCCCTTACGAAAATAAATCAAATTTTAAGAAAAATCAAAATTTCAACAAAACAAATTTTAATAACGTACAAAACAATAATAAAAAATATAATTTATCTTTTAGGTCTAAATCACAATTTAATGGCAATCATCCAGAAATTTTAATAAACTGTGAATATTGTGCTAGACGACATGCGAAAGGGAAATGTGCAGCATATGGGAAGATATGCAACAAATGCAATAAATCAAACCACTTTGCTATAGTCTGCAAATCAAGGAAGGTAGAATTAATAGCAAGAGAAAACGTAAGCAATGAAACTCTTTATGTAGATAGTGTAGATTATTTTAAATCAATAAAAAATTTTAAAAGTGCATGGTATAAAGATTTAAAAATAAATAATATTAAAATAAAATTTAAACTCGATACTGGGGCAGACGTTAATATAATTCCATACGAGCTTTATTCAAGAGTGAAAACAAATGAAATTTTGAAGTCGAAGGAAGTAAATGTTGTAGGATATAGTGGGAATGAAATTAAGAATTTAGGAACGGCAAAATTTAAATGCGAAATAGACAATAAAATGAAAAACCTTGATTTTGTTATTACAATTGGTAAAACAACACCAATATTAGGATTAGAAGCCTGTGCAAAATAAATTTAGTGAAAAAAATTGACAACATTCATAATTCAGATAAGAGTCATAACTCAACACAAGAAATTAATTTGGTAGGGCGAGAATTATTCATAGAAAAATATAAAAATACTTTTGAAGGTTTAGGGACTTTTAAAGATGAGGTAAATATTGTAATAAAAGACAATGCTAAACCGGTAGTCAGGTCAGCGCGTAGGGTGCCAATTTCAGTGATGCCCTCATAATCATTTATTGTGGAAATAAATTTATTGTGGAAATAAATTTATTGTGGAAATAAATTTATTGTGGAAATAAAATTTATTGTGGTAATAATATTTATTAAAAGTGGAAATAATATTTATTAAAAGTGGAAATAATATTTATTAAAAGTGGAAATAATATTTATTAAAAGCGGAAATAATATTTATTAAAAGTGGAAATAATATTTATTAAAAGTGGAAATAATATTTATTAAAAGTGGAAATAATATTTATTAAAAGTGGAAATAATATTTATTAAAAGTGGAAATAATATTTATTAAAATGGAAATAATATTTATTAAAAGTGGAAATAATATTTATTAAAAGTGGAAATAATATTTATTAAAAGTGGAAATAATATTTATTAAAAGTGGAAATAATATTTATTAAAAGTGGAAATAATATTTATTAAAAGTGGAAATAATATTTATTAAAAGTGGAAATAATATTTATTAAAAGTGGAAATAATATTTATTAAAAGTGGAAATAATATTTATTAAAAGTGGAAATAATATTTATTAAAAGTGGAAATAATATTTATTAAAAGTGGAAATAATATTTATTAAAAGTGGAAATAATATTTATTAAAAGTGGAAATAATATTTATTATTTATTATTTATTATTTATTATTTATTATTTATTATTATTTATTATTATTTATTATTATTTATTATTATTTATTATTATTTATTATGATTTATTATTATTTATTATTATTTATTATTATTTATTATTATTTATTATTATTTATTATTATTTATTATTATTTATTATTATTATTTATTATTATTATTTATTATTATTATTATTTATTATTATTATTTATTTTTATTATTTATTATTTATTATTTATTATTTATTATTTATTATTTATTATTTATTATTTATTATTTATTATTATTATTTATTATTTATTATTTATTATTTATTATTTATTTATTATTTATTATTTATTATTTATTATTTATTATTTATTATTTATTATTTATTATTTATTATTTATTATTTATTATTTTATTATTTTAATATTTATTATTTATTATTTATTATTTATTATTTATTATTTATTATTTATTATTTATTATTTATTATTTAATATTTAATATTTATTATTTATTATTTATTATTTATTATTTATTATTTATTATTTTTTATTTTTTATTTTTTATTTTTTATTTATTATTTATTATTTTTTATTTTTTATTTATTATTTATTATTTATTATTTATTATTTATTATTTATTATTTATTATTTATTATTTATTATTTATTATTTATTATTTATTATTTATTATTTATTATTTATTATTTAATATTTAATATTTAATATTTAATATTTAATATTTAATATTTATTATTTATTATTTATTATTTATTATTTATTATTTATTTATTATTTATTATTTATTATTTATTATTTATTATTTATTATTTATTATTTATTATTTATTATTTATTATTTATTATTTATTATTTATTATTTATTATTTATTATTTATTATTTATTATTTATTATTTATTATTTATTATTTATTATTTATTATTTATTATTTATTATTTATTATTTATTATTTATTATTTATTATTTATTATTTATTATTTATTATTTATTATTTATTATTTATTATTTATTATTTATTATTTATTATTTATTATTTATTATTTATTATTTATTATTTATTATTTATTATTTATTATTTATTATTTATTATTTATTATTTATTATTTATTATTATTTATTATTTATTATTTATTATTTATTATTTATTATTTATTATTTATTATTTATTATTTATTATTTATTATTTATTATTTATTATTTATTATTTATTATTTATTATTTATTATTTATTATTTATTATTTATTATTTATTATTTATTATTTATTATTAATATTTATTATTTATTATTTATTATTTATTATTTATTATTTATTATTTATTATTTATTATTTATTATTTATTATTTATTATTTATTATTTATTATTTATTATTTATTATTTATTATTTATTATTTATTATTTATTATTTATTATTTATTATTTATTATTTATTATTTATTATTTATTATTTATTATTTATTATTTATTATTTATTATTTATTATTTATTATTTATTATTTATTATTTATTATTTATTATTTATTATTTATTATTTTTTATTTTTTATTTTTTATTATTTATTATTTATTATTTATTATTATTATTATTATTATTATTATTATTATTATTATTATTATTATTTTATTATTTATTATTTATTATTTATTATTTATTATTTATTATTTATTATTTATTATTTATTATTTATTATTTATTATTTATTATTTATTATTTATTATTTATTATTTATTATTTATTATTTATTATTTATTATTTATTATTTATTATTTATTATTTATTATTAATATTTATTATTTATTATTTATTATTTATTATTTATTATTTATTATTTATTATTTATTATTTATTATTTATTATTTATTATTTATTATTTATTATTTATTATTTATTATTTATTATTTATTATTTATTATTTATTATTTATTATTTATTATTTATTATTTATTATTTATTATTTATTATTTATTATTTATTATTTATTATTTATTATTTATTATTTATTATTTATTATTTATTATTTATTATTTATTATTTATTATTTATTATTTATTATTTTTTATTTTTTATTATTTATTATTTATTATTTATTATTATTATTATTATTATTATTATTATTATTATTATTATTATTATTATTATTATTATTATTATTATTATTATTATTATTATTATTATTATTATTATTATTATTATTATTATTATTATTATTATTATTATTATTATTATTATTATAGGGATATCTACCAAAATGTCGGCAGAGACCACGGCTGCCGGCGAGGTTTTGGCTAATTCCACAAAGGGATTAGAAAGCCGCCAGTGGTTAAATATTTATCTACGTTCAACGCAACCGACCCTTTTTAAAAGGGCGGTTTAGTGGGAAGATCACCACCTGTAGTTGAAAATAAAACGAGTGACAAAGCTAGGGAATCCAGGCTAATGTAACTAGAAATATTACTGGTTCGAACATAATAAAAATTATGTCTAACGATGACGGTCAGAATAAATCCCTAGACGTTGGTATTACAGTAGAGAAACAGTTTCATTTAAGAATAAGTGAACTAGAGAAAATGTGTAGCGACTTCATGAGTCAGATTCACACTCTAACCCAATAGTTTAAGAAAATAAAATGCTAAAGAAAAAGCAAATAACTAAAAGTGGCATAGAATGATGAAGAAGAACTAACTCGGGAAACCGAGTGGATTGTAAAACGTACAGGTAAAAAAAGAAAAGCGGAGCACTCACCAGAAATACACAAAGAAAATAGTGTAGAAAAATAAAAGGTGATTAAACCAAAAATTGCAATTGATAAACCCATCATTACAAGAAAAAACAATTCTCCTCCGGTTATCTTAAGTAATGTTGTAGAATACCCCAAAGTTAATAAAATTCTGGAAGATGTTTAAATTAACTATAAAGTAAATATGATGAATAACCATCAACTAAAGATTAATGTTGAAAAAGAAGGGGAATACAGAGAACTAACAAAAATCATAGATGAAGCTAATTTAGAATGGCATACTTATGAAAACAAGTTGACCAGGCCAATTAAAGTAATGGCTAGGAATTTGCATACTTCATGCGATCCTGAAGATATAAAACAAGAGCTTAAATGTACGGGTTTTAAAATCATTGAAGTTGTAAACAAAATAAAAAAAATTAAAAAGAATGAGGAAGAAACTATAGTTAAACTACCTCTTTTTATATTAACATTTGAAAATACTGAGGACATTGATAAAATTTATAAAATAGAGTTTATTCAGCATATGAGAGTGAAAATTGAAGCTCTGAAAAAAACAAATCTGATTCCTCAGTGTAAAAAATGTCAAAGATATGGTCACACACAAAAATTTTGCCAGCGTCTAGCTAAATGTGCAAAATGTGCAGGGTCACATCTATCAACGAATTGTGACAAAGACAAAAAGGCTACGCCGAAGTGTGTTAACTGCCTTGAGGCACACCCCGCAAACTATAGGGGGTGCGTAGTTGCAAAGAAATTACAAACGAGAAAAAAAAAGTAGTCCAAAATATACCAAAGAAGGTGCGTCGAATTCACCTAACCCTAAATCTAGAAGCTTAAATCCTAGCAGGGCATCGACGGTTTATCGTATGCCCAAGTATCACAAAATAGAGGAAAAGAACCTATTAGTGCAACAAAACAGAACAATGTAGCATTAGAAAAATCAGCTGAAAAAATAATAAAACGCACTAACGTTAGGAATATAACTCATAGTACAAATAGCATTCATAAACCTAATACTAAAGCTGATAATAACATTTTAAGCTTAGGAAAGCTATTAGAGAGTTGGGTTGCTATTTTCATTCTACAGGCGAACCAACTTATTGGCCTACTGATACAAAAAAAACTCCTGATCTACTGGATTTCTTCATAACAAAAAAAATATCTCCAAATTTTATTAGCCTAGAAAATAATGAGGATTTAGACTCAGACCATTCGGCTGTCGTACTAAACTTGCATGAAAAAATTGTTAAGAAACATAATAAGCCTACACTTGGTTATAAATCAACAAAGTGGTTCAACTTTAAACAAGAGATAGAAAATAATATAAATTTAAGGGTTAAAATAACAACTAAAGATGAAATAGATTTAGCAATTGAAAATCTTAATAAAAATGTCCAAAATGCTGGATGGAATAATACAAAAAAATGTAAATACATGACAGCAGGACCTAATTATCCTAAAGATATATTAAATGCGATTAAACTAAAGAGAATAGCTAGACGAAGATGGCATGAAACACGTGACCCAGCTGATAAAACTGTGTTGAATAGAATAACGCAGAATCTTAAAAGAAGAATTCTTGAAATTAAAAACGAATCATATGCAAAATATGTTGAGAATTTATCAGCTAAAAAAGAGAGAAATTACTCTTTGTGGAAAGCAACAAAGAGTTTGAAAAAACCTGTAGTGCCAGTCCCACCAATTCGGAAAATGGATGGTAAATGGGCAAAAAATAATAAAGAAAAAGCCGAAACATTCGCAGATCACCTGGAAGAAATTTTTCGGCCCAATGAAATAGAGTCAGACCTCTACATTGAAAATGATTTCAGAAGAGAAGAAAATGCCATTGAACTAATTACTCATATAGAAATGGTTGAAGAAATTAAAGCTCTGAAGTCAAAAAAAGCACCAGGTTTCGATCTAATTTCTGCAGATATTCTAAAACAACTCCCGAAAAAAGGGATAACAATGTTAACATATATAATGAATGCTATATTAAGGTTAATTTATGTACCTAATGTTTGGAAGGTGGCAGAAATAATTATGATACTTAAGCCAGGAAAGCCTCCAAACGAAAAAAAGTCTTATAGACCGATCTCTCTGTTCCCAATCATGTCAAAACTCTTTGAGAAACTGTTATTAAAAAGGTTAAAACCTATAATAGAAAGTAGAAAACTAATTCCAAACTATCAATTTGGTTTTAGAGAAAAACACTCTACTGTTGACCAAGTACATAGAATTACTGATATAATTGAGAAAGCTCTAGAAGAAAAACATATATGCTCTACAATATTTCTAGACGTAGCACAAGCATTTGATAAAGTTTGGCACGAAGGCTTAATTTATAAGTTGCGGCAACTATTACCTAAAAAAGATGTAGATATACTCTCATCATAATTAACTGATAGACTGTTTAGAATTAAACAGGATGAAAAGTACTCTATACTGAGAGAAATTAAAGCGGGTGTGCCTCAAGGAAGTATCTTGGGTCCAATATTACACTTGCTATATACTAGTGACTTGCCCCAATTTCAAGAAATAACTGTAGCGACTTTTGCTGACGATACTGCAATAATGGCAGTAGGATCAAATGTCGGCGAGGCTACAAATAAACTACAAAAAGCAAGTGATTAATTATATATTTGGACCAAAAGATGGAAAATTAAACTAAATTAACTGAAATCAGTGCAAGTAAATTTTACAAATAAACCTATTCAAAATCCATAGCCGTACAATTAAATGGGGTAGATATTCCTCATGAAAACAAGGCAAAATACCTAGGAATGACATTAGATGTCAAGCTAAAATGGAAAGAACATGTCAAAAAGAAAAGAATAGAATTAGAACAAAAATATAGAGAAATGTATTGGCTCCTAAGTCGAAAATCTAAATTGCCAATAGAGTACAAAATTTTGTTATATTACCAAATAATTAAACCTATCTGGTTTTCCGGCGTACAACTTTGGGGCTGTGCCAAACGAACACATATTCAGAGAATTCAAACATTTCAAAGCAAAGTGCTACGTAACATGGTGAGTGCTTCCTGGTACGTACGAAATTCCGACTTCCACAGGGATCTAGGAATTCCTATTGTTAGCGATGAAATAAAAAAATATGCCATAAAACATAAGACCCGCTTAGAAGGTCACATAAACATAGAAGCGTCAAAACTTCTACTATCTTCAAATGTCAACAGAAGGCTTAAAAGAACTAGGCCCCTCCAATTAGCGATAAATTCAGATCACCTTAACGGAGGTCTGTAATTCCAGTAGATCATAAAAATTAATGGTTAGTCTCTAACACTAGTTTAAATATTTTAAAACAGGGCGGGTGCTTTTAGTGTGTTAAAGTCACACATAACTGTGGTTGCGCTCAGTATCTTTCGATGATTTCCACCATCCTTACCCCAAGACAAAAAAAAAAAAAAAACATTATTATTATTATTATTTGTGATTAGCGTGACCTCCTAAGTCGATATAGCCATGTCCGTCCCTCAGTCCGTAGGCACGATAACTAAAACAATAATGGAGCTATCTTGATGAAATTTTAGCTGTAGGTTACTAGGACTGAAAGTACGGCGGGGATTGCATATGGGCGAAATCGGCTTAAGGGTCGGAATCTGGACCTTTTAATCATTTCTAAGGGCTAACGAACATAGTGATTGCGTACGGAGGGGAATGGACAATGGGTTCGAAACTTAGAATTTTTTGATCAAATTTAGGCAAAACAAGCATAATTCCAAAACCAATGAAGATAGAACCTCCACATTTGGTATCAGCGTGTCTCTTTCTATTTCCTAAGTGTTCTTGAAATTTTGGACCAATTGGAGTAGTGGGTTGAGAACCAGCCACACAGTTCCGAAGACCTTAAAGCACATTTTCGAAATTAATAAAGATACTTTGGAAGTTCAAATTTGGCACATATTACTATTTTTTGTGCGTTTCGTCAAATTTTGGGTCAATCAGATAGGTGGTTCAGTAACCCTCTTAGACCCCCCAAGGTTTAAAAGCTTATCATCGAAATTATCAAAAAGAGTAACTTAAAATTAAGATAGAACGTTCCAATTGTGTATAACAGTCAACTTGTATTGAAAGTATGACGGGGACTGCATATGGGCAAAATCGTACCATTGTTTCGGGTTCTGGAACCTTTGAAAGGTTCAAGGGCTAAAGAACATATATCCTAAAAACAGCATAACTCAAAAAATAATGCCGCTAGTTTGATGAAATTTAAACTCTAGGTTACTAGTAATGAAAGTGCCATGGGAATTGGTTCTGGTTGAGTTCGGCAACCAAAGAATATATTTCCTATTTCCTATGTGTCCCCGAAATTTAGACTTAATTGTAGTCGTGGTTCAGGTGCCTCCTAAGAAATCCCAAAATTAAAAAACTTATCTTCGAAATTCATGAAGAACTTTCAATTTGTACACGAGGGTTCTTTCCTATTTCCATTTTCATTTAACACTTTAATATTTTTAAAAGGCTAAGAATTTTACCATAAAACATATTTAGTATAATATTTTATAAATTAAAAACCATAGGTGATATATAATTAAGACATCGTGTACAATATTTAAGCTATATTCAAAGGTACTTGCTGCATTTATGTAAAATTTGTTGTTATATTTAAATGAACTATATGAAAAGTTCTAAATTTGTATTTATTGCATATTTTGCGTCTATAAGCTTTTCTAATAGGTACATAAACTATCAATTTAAAATAATTGCAATATTGAAAAATTTTAATTATTAAATATATTATGCTTGGATTAGCTTTTTATCACAAAATTTAATAATTCAAATTTTTTCACTTTGGTAATTGAATTTAAATAAATATATTTTCATTTATTTTAGGTTTTTTTGTTTTTTAATATTTTTAAATAGATAAATTATTAAGAATTTGTAAATAAATTAGAAAAGAAACTCAAAAATGTTTTTAGTATTATAAAGTTAATTTGGTTAGCTATGTCTTACGATCAAACTAATAACTGCTTTTATGGTTTTAAATTGACTTATGGACTTCCCATTAAATTTTAACCAAATAGGTGTAGGGTATTTCTAAGTCGGTTGCACCGACTGACTGTTTCTTTACTTGTTGTTTTCTTTCCTTTAGTTTTTTTATGTACACTGGACACAATTTGTCAAATGTTTTATAATTTATCTCTAAACCAAGTTTGAATTTTTCGTTGGCTATTTTGCAATTGATACACTACTCATTAATATCCTGCTGCTTATCACAATCAGATGTCTTATGGTCTTTGTGACATTTAAGACATTTTTCTGTATTTGTACAGTCAGCCGATTTATGATTGAAGCCTTTACATTTGTAGCTACGTATTACAGTGATAGCATCAAACACTTAACATCTTTCCCAACTAATACATAGTTTTTCGGCAGCCATTATTTTAGGGAAGGAATCCCTATCCACTTCAATTATTGCATTTTAAATTTTCTTGTTAAAATTTGTTATCTCGTTTAATTTAACTACTTTGAAATCACTCATTTCTACAGAACTATTTTGTTATTTTAGTTTATCTATTATTTCATTTTCAGTAAATTTATTGTTCATATGCACTATTTCGATTTTTGTATTTATTTCAACAAGAATTTTGATATAATATCCCTCTTTCATTTTTTTTTTCGAGTTCCGTTTTTATTTTTTCACAATTTTCTTTAGAATAGTATTAAAATCTGTGGTCACAAGCATTAACACCCAAAGTCTGTTTTGTAACATTTTGTACAGATCAATTTTAAAATTAAAATTGTTCCCTGAAATCAGGTAATTGAGATAGAGACATGCTTCTTTGACGAAATTATAAGTATTTGACAGCGCTTGAAATTGTGTTTTTTGAATTATTAATAATTAATTTAATTAACAGTTATAATTAAAAAAAAACATCCTATTGAAAAATTTTAAAATTTGGAGATCAAAGTCTAGTTTGGCTGTTTTACCTTTTTTATAATTTTAGTTTAAAAATTCCTAACTGATGTTTGGCTATTATTCCAATTTTAACAATTTGATAATAAAACTCCTATTTAGAGTTATTTCGAAAGAAATCAATCATGATTTGAAAAATAATTTCCTGACTTTGGCTTGTTTTCTTGTAAAATTGTCTAAATCTTAGAAAAAAATTAATTTTAGTAAGCTAATTTTATTAAGAAAATTTGAAAGTTTAACGAATTGTCAGGAATTTATCGTCAAAATGCTGTATATAGACTACAGCATGATATAAATAATTAATGAGGTAATATTTGCGCATGTTTGCAATTTTTGTATATTGCTATTTCATTTACTTTCTCTTCTGATTTTATAACCATGTGTCAAATAAAATTAAAAAATTTAAAAGTTCAAAAAAAAAAAAAATTATATAAAACATTTTCAAATAAAATGACACCTATTGCAAAGTTAATGAAACGATTTCCAAAAATATGAAATGCACTTGCGGCTTCATTTTATTGCAAAATATTTCATTTTTTTTGAAAAAGGTTTCATTTTATTTGAAAATGCGTATTATAAGGGTGACTTTAAACTTTTTAACTTTTAATTATTTTCGATATATATATTATTTTTATATTTTTGAAAATAAAATATTATAATTTTGAATTGATGTTAATTTAGAGTTATATATGATAATAAGTTTGTTGGTGATAATGAAATGCGAATTATTAATAATACATTAAAAAAATAATTTGTTGCTCTACAAAAAAGGTATTTTCATATTTATAAACATTAGCAATTAATGCAAATATTGAACTCTTCTGCAGTTTAATGAAGATACATGTCAAGTTTAAAAAATAAAAGAGCTTTTTTTTAAATAAAGTATAAATAATTTTATTTAAAAAACTAAATTTTGCAATTAATAACTTTTTAAAAATTTCATTTATGTATAACTTTAGAAAAATTTTTTTAAAAGCAATTTTACAAAATATTTATTAACACTTTTATTTAATTTTCCTCTCCTTAAAGTAAATTTGGGATAAATAACTCAAGTTAAAAATCAAGTTCTTAAGTACATTTTACCTAATAGCTGTTTTACTCTTGTCAAATAAGTTTCATTCAAATCGTAAAAGTGAACTAGTACTTAAACTGACAACGAAAATTAATAATATCTAAAAAATTTCAGAAAAGATTTTTGTTTTGGATTTTATAAAACAAAATTATGCATCGAAGAATGCAAAATAATTTTATTTTAATTATAAGTATGATGTACCTAGAAAAATACGACATGTTTATAATTTTTTCCTATCCTGATGATAAAATAAAAATAATAAACTATAAAACAATAGTTGTTTGTCAATTTCTTACAAATTTAAAAAATAAATAACCACAACACCTTGTCCTGTTCTAATGACTTTTTGACATAAATTTAGAAAAATTGTACGCATTCACATTGACTCTTTTTTAACTTTATTAATAATCAAGAAATAAAGCGAATAAAAATTCAAATTTATGAACGTTTTAAAATTTTAATTTTATTGGTAAACTAATTTATTAATTTTGGTCTACAGTTTTGTCTTTAGAGACTGGTCTCCAGCCTAGCAGTTGGAAATAACCTATGTTCACAACTTTTGAAGAATAATTTTAATCAAATCACTGGTTCATATTTAAAAAATGTCATTATTATATTTTTATTTGGAAATAGTGAATATATGTACTAATATAATAATAGTATATTATACAATTATTCTTATCAAAGTCTTAGAAAACCAATTATTTTCTACCAAGTTTTAATAAATTAGCTAAATTAGGGCCAATAATAATAAAAATATATTCTATAATTAATTATTATATTGTTATTATTATTATTATTACTATTATTAAGAATGCAGGTTTACCAAATATTTTATAATAATTGAATGTTTTATCATTTCAAAACAAAAATTGAATTTCTGTCAAATGATGCTGGGTCACATTTGACAATTATTCTTCCATATCTTTATTATTATTATTATTATTAACATTGCATGTTTACCAAATATTTTATAAAAATTGTATGTTTTATCATTTCAAAACAAAAATTGCAAAAGCATAATTACGTATGTTTAAAAAAAGTTAATGTGAATGCGTAAAACAATTTTTTTAAATTTATGTCAAATGATGCTGGGACAAATTTGACAATTATTCTTCTATATCTTATTATTTTTATTGATAATAATAATAATGGTTACCTAGGTAATATTTTTAAATAGAAATGCTGTTAAATTTTAAATTTGACATTACTTCTTTTATATACAATAATAGTATATACAAATATACATATTTTTTAACTCATTCTAAAGTTGTTTTTCCGCTTTTAGACTTTTTTCTTTAACGACTTGTTTTTAGCACATTTTCAAAAAATTTTGTAAAAATGTGCCTATATAGTTTCACTCTGTCCGTCCGTCCGTCCGTCTGTCTGTCCGTCTGTCCGTATGTTTACAAAAACTTTTACATCGTTTGAAATAGAGTAAAGAAATTTTAACCATGGGTAGTTTTCGCAAAAAAAATAATTTTGTAGAAGAATTTTTTTCTGTAGCCCCACCTGTTACGGGGCTATAGCCCCCCAAAGTTGGAAAAAGCCCTATATTTAAATTGTTATAACAAGAGGGTTGTTAGATATATTTTCAATCTGAAAACGGCAAACGATAGCTGGTTTCATAAACTTTATAAATATTTAATAGACAAATATTTAGGGTTGCCATACGGTACCAAAATTTAACATTACACAAAACTCAATTTTTGCAAAATTTTTAGCCACACATATCTTCTGAACAGTTCAAGGTAGGGTCTTGAAATTTTGGAGGAAGTTAGATACTAAGAAACTAGTAGGAGTCGGTTAACAAAATTTTTTTGCCAAGCCCCCTATTTAGGAGCTATAAGGGCTCGAAAATTGAAATTTTGCTATTTTTAAACACCTGTAACTTAAATACCTGTCCAAATTTTTTTTTAGTGATATACAAAATTCAAAGCTCTATAATTATATTTCAACATGTGTCAAAGGTTTTTCTTAATTTTGAAGGGTGACAAAGCTACAGCCCCTGCAAATTCCAAAAAAGCCCTATATTTAAATTGATATAACAAGAGTTCTGTTAGGTTTATTTTCAATAAAAAAACGGTAGAAGAGAGCTGCTTTTATAGGTTTTACAAAAATATGTCGCTTAAATGTATAGGGTTGCCATACGGTACTAAAATTTACCATTATATAAAACTCAATTTTTGCAAAATTTTTTGTCCCATATATCTCCTAAACGGTTTAAGATAGGATCCTGAAATTTTGGGAGAAGTTAGATCCTCAAATATTAGTAGGAGCCGGTTAATAAAATTTTTTTGTCAAGCCCCCTGTTTAGGAGCTATAAGGGCTCGAAAATTCAAATTTTGCTATTTTTAAGCACCTGTAACTTGAATACCTGTCCAATTTTTTTTTTTATAATATACAAAATTTAAAGGCCCAACATTATATTTTAACATATGTTAAAGGTTTTTCTTAAATTTAAAAGCGGTTCCTTAAATTGAAGAAAGTGTCTCTCAGTTTTACTTATTTTTTCTTGGATTGTATAATTCTAAGTAAAATTCAAAATTTTTGTGGAATTCAAAATTTAATTCCTAGAACCTAACAAAATGAAGGGGGACGGAGGGGGGAGGGGGAGTTAGATGAAGTTAGATCCTTGAGAAACTTTGCAACCTTCCCCATTGAAGGGCTATAACAACTTTAAATTAAAAACTTTACTGTTAGCAGTAAATTTTATAAGTAAGCAGTAACTATTTCCAAGTAAATATTTCCAAAGTTAAACTCAGTATTTAATACAATATAAATTTGAAAATGTGCTTTTTTAAAAACCCTTGGTTATTTTTCATCACTTGTTTATTTGAAATTTCAACAATAAAAATAACCAAACTTGAGTTTAGAAATTTTTTATGAAGAAAAAATATTTGGTATGGTAAAAATATTAACAACCAAATTGTATATAAATACAGTTTTTTTCTAAATTACATTTGATATAACGACCAAACTAAAGTTTAGCACCAAATATAAATTTTAATAAATAAAGAAAAACAACCAAAGTAGAAGTAAGAGTTTTAAATGTTTCATATAAAGTTTGAAATTACAACCAAAGTTGATTTTAGAAAAAATTAAACATATGTTATTTTTTTGAATAACAGCCAAAATCGAACTTTAGCTGTTTTTCAAAAATAGAAAACTTTTTTCATAAAATTGGAATAACAGCCAAACTGGACTTTAGAAGATTATTGGTAAAAAATTAATATCAATTTTTAGCACATTTTTAAAAAAATTTGTAAAAATGTGCCTATGTAGCTTCACCCTGTCCGTCCGTCTGTCCGTCCGTCCGTCCGTATGTTTACAAAAACTTTTACACCGTTTGAAATAGAGTAAAAAAATTTTAATCATGGGTAGGTATTGCAAAAAAAATAATTTCGTAGAAGAAGTTTTTTCTGTAGCCTTTTTTCTGTTGTTGGATGAAGTTAGGTCCTTGAGATATTTAGCAACCCCAAATCCTAACCATTGAAGGGCTATTAGAACTTTAAAATAAAAAAAATTACTGTTTTTATAAGTAAGCAGTAACTTAGTCACCAACTTATATATTTCCTTAATTAAACGTTAATATTGAAGCTTAAACATTATATTCCGATAAAATACTTAGTATGAAACACTATATTATTTTGAAAATTTGCTTTTTTAAAAACCCTTGGTTTTTTTCATCACTTGTTAAAATAAACATTTTGAATAAAACCAAAGTCAACTTAGGAAACTAAATTTTTGAAATTTTTGAGTTTAGTTGTTATTGTAAATCATAGCTGTAAAAACTGACTTTGGTCATTGAGTTTTTAGGTTATAGCTTCTGCATTTTTCAAGCTAGAAGCACCAAATTTTGTGAGGTAACACATATTGGTGCAGACATCACGGTAATATCAATGAAGCAATTTTAACCCAAGTCGACTTTGGTTATTAATGTTTGTGACCACAGAAATAGTTTTGATTAAAAGTGTACCGTTAACTCTACTTACGATATTTTTTTTTTAAATTTTTTGGATCTACCTTCATATTTAAGTCTTTTTTTGTTGTGACACTTTTTTGTTTTTGTTTTGGTTTAATTATTAACGGTAAATCTGACACTGATTGTCCTATATTTCCATGATATTTATTCACAATTTTTTTTAAATTATTGCACACCTCATAATTTTTTTAATTGAACTTTTAAATGATTCATTCACCTTTTCGCTTTCATATTTGAAGACTTCCGTAATTTTGTGCATTTTATCAATTTCTTTTTTTTTGAATATTATTATTTTAGTCTAACCTGTTCATGTAATTATTTTTGATAGCTCTAAGTAAATCCATAACTTCCTGTTCGTTATGTTTTATTGCCGTTTCAAATCTTCTTTGTATTCCTGGAGATGCTCATTATTTTTCGCTACCGCTTGTTCCATATTCTGCAATACCAGGTCTACATTTTGTATATACTGGAGACAGTCTTCGCAAATAAATTTAATATTTTGGTTTGCGCACAGACTTCCTGTTCGTTATGTTTTATTGCAGTTTCAAAGTCTTCTATGTAATCCTTGAGATGTTCATTATTTTTCGCTACAGCTTGTTCCATATTCTGCAATACCAGGTCTACATTTTGTATATACTGGAGACAATCATCGCAGATAAATTTAATATACACACCAGAACATTTAAATGCTTCATGGAAAACTTTTTTAAACATTCTTTTGAATTGAATCTTGAATTTTTTGCATATTTAATTCCTGTTTCACCTTTAAGTTTCTTGCATTCGTGACACGACCCCATTTCTAGTAATTAAAATAATAAAATAATTTTTTTTTTTTTTTTTTTTTTTTATTATTGATAATTTTTTTTATTAATAATTGCTGAGCAATTAATTTTCCGTTACCGTTAAATTTAATTAAAATTGGTACCGATAAAGAAAATTAAAACACGTCCGTATAGTTTTGAATTTAATCAAACTGAATTATGACTTTGTTATCGTCAGAAGTGTAATTTGATATATATGTTAAGCCAGATTTCTGTTTGACTGGTATATCAAAGAAATATTCTCCTTAAGTATCAAGAAGGTAAGTTTTAGTATTCTTAGAATCTTTAAGATATATTGGGATTTTTTTGTCCTTAATTTTTAAGTAATTATTATTATAATTAATCTTAACATTTAATTTTTTTAAGATAGCTTTGCCTAAAAGGCAGTAGTATTCGTTGTGAAAAATACAAACGAACATTTGTATTATATTCGAAGGATCTCCTAATTCTTCCAATAAAGCTATTTCTTCCAGTTCAGAAATATTGACAGTATGTTGAAGCGTTTTGAGATGTACATTATTAATTTGTTTTTTCCATTTAGGATCACACAATCCAGGGTTGATTATGGAGTGCGTGGCTCCAGTATCGATAATAAATTTTAGTGGAGTAAGTTTAGTTTTAACTTTTATATGTGGTAAGATTTTCTCTAGGCAGAGTATTGAAAATTTTGGATTTCTTGTGCGTAAGTATCCATAGGTTCGTAGTTTTGTTGGTTTGAGCGGTTATTATAATGATTATAATTGTTTTGTTGGTTTCGGCGGTTATTGTAATTGTTGCTATGATTATAATTGTTTTGTTTTTGTTCAGCGGAAGGTCTGTTGTAATAGTTTCGAGACTGTCGATTGATATTGTTGTTTCTATAATTATATTGGTAATGGTCTCTTTGGTTTTGGGGTCTGTTATTGTTGGTATTATTATATCTGTTGTTTTTATGCCTATTGTCGTTATTATAATTGCGTCTCTGGTAATTGTTACTCTTTTTTTGGTTAGGATAATTTTGGTTAAAATTTTTCCTGTTTTTCTATTGGGATTTTGGTTGTTTGGAATGATATAAGCGTATCCCGCTTGAAATAATATTGTAATATAAATAATATTAATATATTAAAGTATTGCATAATGAAGTGCCCTTTAAATATAACAAAAATAAGAACTACATAGTTGGTCAATATAATTAGCATTCTTAATAATGCATTGACCTACCTAATAAATATGAATTTTATATCAACTGATATAAATCATAGAAACATACATTGTATGCAATACATTGCACATTGCAATGAATAATAATTTTTAATTTAACACATTACAATGAATATTTCTTGTTCTCTTTGTTTTAAGTTACTAACCTAAGGAATGCTATAATTATGTATAAATTATTCATAAGAATATCAATTGTATCATGTATCATAATTATAATATAATAAGTAGAATTATCTTTGTATTAGTAGCGTTAGTTTAAGTTTATAAATAAGGTAAAATTATTAAATAAAGCATGATTAAAGTACAATCATTCAAACGGAGTTGTTATTAATTTTAAATAAAATATATTAAACTTACATGGCGACCATGACAAGTAGTTTCGCGTACGGAAATACCACTGGGATTAAATGGTGCAAATAAAATAAATTTAATAAAAATGAAGTAAACAAAAAATAATAAGATATAATAAACTAAAATGAAAAATATATGGATTTATATAATAAACTAAACTAAAAAAAAAAACAAGTAAAGCAACAGTCAGTCGGTGCAACCGACTTAGAAATACCCTACACCTATTTGGTTCAAATTTAAGGACATATCCATAAGTCATTTTAACACCATAAAAGCTGTTATTAATTTGATCGTAAGTCATAGCTAACCAAATTAACTTTATAATACTAAAAACATTTTCTAATTACACTATCTATTAAAAAATATTACAAATTCTTATTAATTTTTCTATTTAAAAATATTAAAAAACAAACAAACTTGAAATAAATGAAAATATATTTGGAATAACCTCAAATACAAAATAAAAAAATTCTAATTATTAAATTTTGTGATAAAAAGATAATCAAAGCATAATATATTTAATAATCGAAATTTTTAAAAATTGCAATTATTTTAAATGGTTAGTTTATATACCTAATAGAAAAGCTTATAAACGCAAAATATGCAATAAATGTATTTCTAAAATACAATTACAAATTTAGACCTTTTCATATAATTCATTTAAATATAAAAATAAATTTTACATAATTGCAGCAAGTACCTTTGAACATAGCTGAACCACTACAATTAAGTCTAGATTTCGGAGACACATAGGACATAGGAAATATATTCTTTAGCTTCGAAATTAAACTCAACCACAACCAATTCCCATGGTAATTTCATTACTAGTAACCTAGTGTTAAATTTCATCAAAATACCGGCATTATTTTTTGAGTTATGGTGTTTTTAAAATATATGTTTGTTAGTTCTTGAACTTTTCAAGGGTTTCAGAGCCCGAAATTATGGTACGATTTCGTCCATATGCAGTCCCGTCATACTTTCAATACTAGTTAACCCTTGTACACAATTGGAACGTTCTATCTTAATTTTAAGTTACAAGTTTTATTAATTTCGATGATAAGCTTTTACACATTGGGGGGTCTAAGAGAGGTTCTGAACCACCACTCCAATTGATCAATTAGGGGGCACGCAAGAAATAGTAAAGAAGACCCTGGGCCAAATTTGAAGCTGTTTCAAGTTACTATCTTTATTAATTTCGAAAATATGCTTTAAGGTCCTCGGAACTGAGTGGCTGGTCCCCGACACACTACTCCAATGGGGCCCAAATTTCAAAGACACTTACGAAATAGGAAGGGCACCCTGATACCAAATTTGGAGGTTCTATCTTCATTGGTTTCGGAATTATGCTCGTTTGGCCTGAATTCGATCAAAAAGTTCTAAGTTCCGAACCCATTGTCCAATCCTCACCGTACATAATCATCGCCGTAGTTTCATTACCAATAACCTACAGCACAAATTTCATGAAGATCGCCTCATTAGTTGTTGAGTTATCGTGATTTTTTATATATGTTCGTTAGCCCTGACACCGTTTAAAAGTTCCGGAATCCGAACCCTTGGGCTGATTTCGCCCATATGCAATTCCCGCCGTTCTTTTAGTCCTAGTAACTTACAGTTAAAATTTCATCAAGATAGCTCCATTATTTTTTGAGTTATCGTGCCTACGGACGGACGGACGGACGGACGGACATGGCTATAACGACTCAGGCGGTCACGCTGATCACAAATATATATACTTTCCCATATCTAGCTCGCTTCCTTTAGGTGGTTACAAACACCATACCAAAGTTAATATACCCCTTTACCTATTCTATAGGTGTAGGGTATAATAATAATAGAAAAATACATTATTTTAGTGATTGAGGTACTTAAACACAAAATCTTAAGAAAATGGTCTAAATCTAAAAAAAAAATCTTAATTTAAACAAAATCTTAATCTAAATCTAAAACAAAAATCTTAAGAAAATGGAATAATAAAAAATCAAACTTACAAGTTAAAAATAAACAATAATATTTAAAGAAAATATATAAATAGAAATCAAAAAATCAAAACTAGTTAATAACAAGTAAAGAAACAGTCAGTCGGTGCAACCGACTTAGAAATACCCTACACCTGTTTGGTTCAAATTTAAGGACATATCCATAAGTCATTTTAACACCATAAAAGCTTTTATTAATTTGATCGTAAGACATAGCTAACCAAATTAACTATATAATACTAAAAACATTTTCTAATTACACTATCTATTAAAAAATATTACAAATTCTTACTAATTTATCTATTTAAAAATATTAAAAAACAAACAAACTTGAAATAAATTAAAATATATTTATTCCAATTTAATTACAAAATGAAAAAATTCTAATTATTAAATTTTGTGATAAAAAGATAATCAAAGCATAATATATTTAATAATTCAAATTTTTCAAAATTGCAATTATTTTAAATGGTTAGTTTATATACCTAATAGAAAAGCTTATAAACGCAAAATATGCAATAAATGTATTTCTAAAATACAATTACAAATTTAGACCTTTTCATATAATTCATTTAAATATTTAAATAAATTTTACATAAATGCAGCAAGTACCTTTGAACATAGCTGAACCACTACAATTTAGTCTAGATTTCGGAGACACATAGGACATAGGAAATATATTCTTTGGCTTTGAAATTACACTCGACCAGAACCAATTCGCATGGTACTTTCATTACTAGTAACCTAGAGTTTAAATTTCATCAAAATACCGGCATTATTTTTTGAGTTATGGTGTTTTTAAGATATATGTTTTTTAGTCCTTGAACTTGTCAAGGGTTCCAGAACCCGAAACCATGGTACGATTTCGCCCATATGCAGTCCCGTCATACTTTCAATACTAGTTAACCCTTGTATACAATTGGAACGTTCTATCTTAATTTTAAGTTACTAGTTTTATTAATTTCGATGATAAGCTTTTACACATTTGGGAGTCTAAGAGAGGTCCTGAACCACCACTCCAAATGATCCCAAATTAGGGGGGCACGGAAGAAATAGTAAAGAACACCCTGGGCCAAATTTGAAGCTTCTACATTTGTTTCAAGTTACTATTTTTATTAATTTCGAAAATATGCTTTAAGGTCCTCGGAACTGAGTGGCTGGTCTCCGACCCACTAGTCCAATGGGGCCCGAATTTCAAAGACTCTTACGCAATAGGAAGGGACACCCTGATACCAAAGTTGGAGGTTATATCTTCATTGGTTTCGGAATTACGCTAGTTTGGCCTAAATTCGATCAAAAAGTTCTCAGTTCCGAACCCATTGCCCAATCCTCACCGTACGTAATCACCGCCGTAGTTTCATTACCAATAACCTAGAGCACAAATTTCATGAAGATAGCCTCATTAGTTGTTGAGTTATCGTGATTTTTAATATATGTTCGTTATCCCTGACACCGACTAAAAGGTCCAGAATCCGAACCCATGGGCTGATTTCGCCCTTATACAGCCCGCGCTTTACTAGTTAACCCTTCTACACAATTTGAACGGTCTATCTTAATTTTAAGTAACTATTTTTAGTAATTTCGATTATAAGCTTTTAAAACTTGGGAGGTCTGAGAGGGGTACTGAACCACCTCTCCAATTGATCCCAAATTAAGGGAACACGCAAGAGATAGTAAAGAACACCCTTGTGGCAAATTGGAAGCTTCTACATTTTTTCAAGTTGTTATCTTTATTAATTTTAAAGATATGCTTTAAGGTCTTCGGATATGTGTGGCTGGTCCCCGACCCACTACTCCAATGGGGCCCGAATTCCCAAGACACTTAGATAATAGGAAGGGACACCCTGATACCAAATTTGGAGGTTCTATCTTCATTGGTTTCGGAATTATGCTCATTTGGCCTAAATTCGATCAAAAAGTTCTAGGTTCCGAACCCATGGTCCAATCCCGACCTTACGCAATCCCCGAAGTAGTTTCATTACTAGTAACCTACAGCACAAATTTGATGAAGATAGCGTCTTTAGTTGTTGAGTTATCGTGATTTTTTATATATGTTCGTTAGCCCTTCGATCGACTAAAAGGTCCAAAATCCGAACCCATGGGCCGATTTCGCCCATATGCAATCCCCGCCGTACTTTGAGTCCTAGTAACCTACAGTTAAAATTTCATCAAGATATCTCCATTATTTTTTGAGTTATCGTGCCTACGGACGGACGGACGGACATGGCTATACCGACTAAGGCGGTCACGCTGATCACAAATATATATACTTTTCCATATCTAGCTCGCTTCCTTTAGGTGGTTACAAACATAATACCAAAGTTAATATACCCCTTTACCTATTCTATAGGTGTAGGGTATAAAAATTATATAGACATATATATGTGAAAAAAAAACAGAACAGAAAATAAATATATAAAATAACAATAATAATAACAAAAAAAAAAATTAGGTTAAATAGAGAAAACAATTTTAACTGTAATTTCACGTTGTGTCCTTTCCATTATGGGAGGAACAAAATCAAAAATCGATAATACTGGGGAAGTCAACAATAATGTAATTATAGAAATTCTCCAAGAACAACATCAAAATCCCTATTATATAGTGTTGGTGATTGCAGTAGTAAAGGTGTTCGAAATATTGTTAACAATCTACAACCACATAACACGCAGCATGAAGCGGAGGTAACAGACAAGGGCACCACAGATAGCATAAAGAAAAGATAAGTAGAAATTTATATCAATTATAAAAAAAAAAAGAAAAAAAAAATATAAAGTAAATAAAGTGAATGAAATTCTAAATAAATAAATTTTAAATTTATTATAAAATGAAAATAGCAAAATATGTAATGCTAGCTGTTGGCTCGTCCCAGAATGACGGAAGGTCAATTGAAAGAAGAACTTTTTCTAATTAAAAGATATTTGTAATTTCATAATGTACATTATCTTAAAAGTATGTTAAATAAAATTGCAACCGTTACAACCGTTAATAGATACACAAAAAATAAATAAATGACTCATATAATTTCTTTTTGTATCTTAAAAACTTGAAGATGAATAAGTTAATTAGTCTACTTTTTATATGTTTCGTATTTTATAAAATGTTGGGGTCGTTAGTTCAAATCCCTTCTTGGTATATTTCTATTTTTATTTAGTTTCAATTAATATTCTTTTTTATTTAAGTGCGTTTACTTGCTTAAATTAAATAAATTAATAAAAGATTTTAAATTTTCTTATAGGTTTATTTTGTTTCAATAATGATCTATTTCTCCATTTATTATTGTTTTGTATATATAGTTTTCAAAAATGTTGCTATACATTCTATATTGTTTCCTTTGTTTAGATTCAAATCAAAAAACTTGTTTGTTGCTAACATTCTATAATGTACCTACTCAACCTTGCTACATAATGTATCTATTATTTATATGTACGTAAAATAAATGTTGATTTTTGAATTGAAGTTTTGCATTATGAAATGCAAATTATAAATTTTATTTGGAATTATTTTAATATACCTAATTTAGTTTAAAAAAAATTTATTTTATTTGGATTCTATGGTGCATTAAACTCAAATATTGTATATCCAATGCCACTTGCCCAAACTTAACACCACTTTCTTCCATTTTTAACTTTTTTTAAATAGAAAAATATTTAAAAAATTATGAGGGAAAGATGCAAGGATGAGGAATAGATGAGGGAGAGTTAAGAGTGAGATATGGGAAAGATGAGGGAAACTTTGAAATTACTTTGATACATTGCTTGGTTTATTTGCTTAAGCAAAGCAAGCAATGCATCAAAGCGAATAATTAAGATTTACTACACAAATATGAAGCATAGTCTTCTTAATTTTTATTTACAAAATGTTTTACTATTTATTTAAAATTTCCAGAAAATCGTCTGTGATTTTTAAAGCTGAAATGAATTAATTCATAAACTAATAAATAAATTTTATTTCATCAAAAATTTTTTTTTTTTTATTAAAAATAAATAAAATATTTTTTGGCCTGATTATGATAATTTTGGATATTTTATTTTCTAAAATAAAAAACATCCAACAAAACATTAATAATTTATTTTTTAATAATTGAACACATCCAACAAAACACATTTAATTGAATGCGTTTGTTACACCTCATTCTAGACAAATATATTAATAATAATTGCTATTATATTTGGTTAATTATACAATGCTAGTATATTATAATAAAATTGTAAAAATATTATTTTTTAAAAATAAGCTTTGGAAATAATATATATAATTTAATATCACAGAAATTTGAGTAAATTAAAATTTTTTTTTTTTCAATCAAAATGTACTAAGAGAACATTTTTTTTGTATGTAGAAATGTATCTGATAAAAAGTTAAAGACTTTTATCTAATATTTTAAAAAAACAAAAAAAAAAACAAAAAAAAATATATAATAGTTTACTCACAATACAAAATTTCGTAAATAAAGAAATATGTTATAATTTAAAGGAATAACAAGTATTTAATTATTTAATTTTTCAAATATTATTTTTATTTTTTTTTATGAAGAAAATTAGAATGATTCTAAAAAGATAGATCGAACACTCATGTACAAAAAATTAATCACTGCAAGAAACGAATTTATTAAAGCGACAAAAACTATTTTGAAAAAGAACAGACCAAAAAATCAGGTGATATTGAATAAAAATAGAAAACGAATTGTTAAATGCTATAACGAATTAATAAAGTCAATAAAAGTACTTTGGGACAAAACTAACAGACAAATTTTATTAGAACATTTTTTTTTGCGAAATAAAGATTAAGAAGAGTACATAACACACTAAACTATAAAATACCCACTAATATAACAATAATAAATATTGAAACCGACTCAAACAGTTCAGAATCAGATAGCGACAAATCGGTAATAGAAAACATGGCGCTATCCCCCCCTGAATTTTTGAAACTAGCATCATGCACCATTAATAAAAATTATGGTGGTGATCCGCTAAGTTTACAATCATTCATAGATTCAATAAACCTCTTAGAGGAAATGGCAACAATTGCCACACTAAAAACATAATTAAAGACTTTTATGTTATTTAAGCTAGAGGGTAAAGCTAGAGAGCATATAACTGATGAAGATACATCAGGTAAAATTATAGAAACCCTAAAAAGAAAAATAAAAACCGAGAATTCAAAAATTATAGAAGGCAGAATGCAAACCTTGAAAGCAAATAGAATTCCACTGCAAGAGTTTGCAAAACAAGCGGAAGAGCTTGCAGAAAATTTTAGAAGGTCCCTAGTTATGGAAGGGATCAACTTGAGTAAAGCAATTGAATTATCGATTTAGAAAACCGTCGATATGTGTAGGGCTTCAACTAGATCAGATCTAGTGAAATCTGTTCTAGCAGCTTCAAAATTTGAAGACCTAAAAGAGGTTGTAGCCAACATACCTTGTGCTAAGCTGTCTGGGTTTCTACAAACTAAAACAGATCTCATAAGTTCTGGTATTTTGAAGATAAATGTATGTAGTGCGGAAGTTCTATTTCTCTGAGCTAGGTCATCGGTTGTAGCTCCTACACAATAAATCAGTTGAGTTCTATTGTTTAGTCTTCTTAATTTTATTTTAATTTCGTTAAATAAGTCTATACAATTGGTTTTAAAAGTGGTGCTTCTCATTGTTATTTTGTAAAACTTGTTTAATTGCGGCCCAAGCTCTTGCTTGACAATTAATTTTCAACATATCCTTTGCTTTACCAACTATTTTACTTTTAATTACGTCCATCATTAAAGCTTGAGAAACATCGTCGAATATCCTGATGACGGGAAATATTGGAAGTAACTTGAATTACCATTAAATTCGGGAAGGTTACTCAAATATTTTAGGGGGTCTATTGTTAGTCTATTTGGTTCACTATGTAGTCATTATTACTAAAAAAAAATTTATTTAGAAGAGTAAGTTAGAGTTAGATACGTTTTAGTAACAATTTTGTTTTGCTAATAAAAATTTTATTTTGAAAATATATATTTTATGATTAATGTTTGAAAAAAATTTAATATATATTATATTGAATGTTTGAAAATTTTAATTTATACAATATATGATATAGTAGTAATACATAATAATATAATACCATAAAGTAATTATATACATAGAGTATTTACGTGGAACAAAAAAGTTAAACAAGTTTATTTATTTCCTAAAATCAACTTTATCGTATTTTAGTTTATTTTTATTTTAATTTTTAGTTGTTTATAGTTTTTAGCACATTTTCAAAAAATTTTGTAAAAATGTGCCAAACATAGTTTCACTCTGTCCGTCCGTCCGTCTGTCTGTCCGTCTGTCTGTCTGTCCGTATGTTTACAAAAACTTTTACACTGTTTGAAATAGAGTTAAGAAATTTTAACCACGGGTAGATATTATTAAAGAAATAATTTCGTAGAAGAATTTTTTTCTGTAGCCCCACCCGTTACGGAGCTACAGCCCCCAAAAGTTGGAAAAGGCCCTATTTTTAAACTTTTATAACAAGAGTTCTGTTGGATATATTTTCAATCTGAAAACGGAAAAAGATAGCTGGTTTTATAAGCTTTATAAATAATTAAGAGCATATGTTTAGGGTTGCCATACGGTACTAAAATTTACAATTATGTAAAACTCATTTTTTGCAAAATTTTCGGCCACACATATCTTCTAAACGGTACAAGCTAGGGTCTTGAAATTTTGAAAGAAGTTACGACCTCCAAAATTAGTAGGAGTCGGTTAACAAAATTTTTTTTTCAAGCCCCCTGTTTAGGAGCTATAAGGGCTCGAAAGTTGAAATTTTGGTATTTTCAAACACCTGTAGCTTGAATACCTGTTAAAATTTTTTTTTACTGATATGGTAAATTGAAAGATCTATAATTATATTTCAACATGTGTCAAAGGTTTTTCTAAATATTGAAAAGTGCCAAAGTTACAGCGCCCGAAAATTATGCAATCCCCGCCGTACTTTCAGTCCTAGTAACCTACTGTTAAAATTTCATCAAGATAGCTACGGACGGACGGACGGACATGGCTATATCGACTCAGGAGGCCACGCTGATCACCAATATATATACTTTTCCATATCTAGCTCGCATCCTTTAGGTGGTTACAAACACCATACCAAAGTTAATATACCCCTTTACCTATTCTATAGGTGTAGGGTATAAAAAATTGTGATAATGAGATAAAACGTATTTATATATCATTTTATTTTTTGAATTGTTTTGATTTTTTTTAAAAAACATTTGTTCTAGGTTTTAATTTTTATTTTTTTAAACATTTTTTTTTTGCACTAAACTAAGTTTTAATTTTAATTTATTATATTATTTTTTTTGTTGTTGTTTATTGGGAAAAATTCCTCGATTAAGATTTGGAAATCACCACACTTTTTCATAGATCCCATCCTCGTCCCCAATTAAGGTTTATATATTTATTATATGAAAACAAAAACAATAAATAATTTATATTTAATTTAAAAGTTATTTATTTTACACTCCTTTTAATTAAAAACTTATATTTATTTTCTTATATAAAAACAAAGAATAAAAATTATATTTCGAATTTTAAAAGTTATTCATTTTACACTTATTTGATTTAAAAGCTTTGCGGAACCCCAAACATGTTGGTATCTATTTTATTTCTGAATAACTGACGTTTTAACAAAAAGTAAGTAGATTTTTTATAATATAATATCGCTGACTTTGCGTCTGCAATATTTTGTTGGAATATTGGATATTTCGTGAGAACGGAAATTGAAGTTGAATATGATATATTCGCGAAACGTGTAATAATTAATTATTATTGATTTTTATAGTTTTAAGAACTTTATGTTACATTTTAATTAACTCGAAATATGATATTCAAGTGAATTAGAAATAATTGTTTTCACATCAAATTCTTAAAAGAATTTAAATCAAATAAATTTAACATTTTTATGTATGTTTTACAGTGGCGTATTAACGTGACATTTATATAATAGCATACAGTGGTGTAGTAACTATAACTGCTATCTTTCAATTTGTGCTGTAGGTTGCCAGTATCGAATTTAGGCCAAACGAATATAATTCCGAAACCAATAAAGATAGAACATCCAAATTTAGTATCAGGTTGTCTCTCCTTTTTTCTTAGTGTCCCCGAAATTTAGAATTAATTGTAGTGGTAGTTCAGGTGCTTTCTGAGAAATCCCAAAATTAAAAAGCTTATCTTCGAATTTCATGAAGATAGAAACTTTAAATTTTTGCACTAGGGTTCGTTCCTATTTCCATTCTTATTTAACGTTTGTATATTTTTAAAAGACTAAGAATTTTACCATAAAACATATTATAATTTTTTTTTTTTTTTTGTTTTTTATTTATTCAGTTTTATTCCCGAGGAGCGAAACCTATCGTATGGAGTTATTACAATTAATACAAAGTGTAAATATAGTGCAACGTGAACTAAGAATACAAAAATAAGAAAGCGAAATTGAAACAAACAAACAACTAGAAAAGAACAAAAAAAGAAAAAAAAAAGATGTAAACTGTTCTTGATAATTAAGTATACATAATACGTGCTTTATTAAATTCATTTAAATGTTTTTTAAATTTATTTAGTTCATTTATTTTTTTTATGTAGTTAGGTAATTTATTATATTTTCTGTACGATAAATTATATATTGAATCATGTCCATTGAATCTTTATCTTGATGATGTTATTCTGATGTTTTCAGCAAATCTATGATTGTACGTGTGATATTCATTATTAAAGATTAGTTGGACATTTGAATTGATTTTGTTTCTTAGTATTTGATATACATGAGTCAATGTAATGTTAATTTGGTAATTTAGCATCATTATATTGTTGTTCCTATAAATGTCCAACGTTGGTAAATTAAGATTTTTTTTGTAACTGTTTCCCCATATTTGAATAGCATAAGTGATGGTAATGAGGAACATTGAATAATATAATGACCGTTTCAAATCGTAAGGAACTCTTTTGTTTATTGCTTTAAATATGCCTGCGATCCTTCTTGCTTTCTTTAATTGGTCGTTTATATGTGCACCGATCTTGAAGATAAAAATAACATCCAGCTGTCATATCAATATTAATCGTTGGAGATCTTGGCAGAACTCCTCATTGTATACAATTGCTAAATCGTCGGCAAACATAAACGCATTTCCATTTAACTTAAGTTTAAGAAAACTATTAACGTAACATGTGAATAAAGTTGGCCCCAAATAGCTCCTTTGTATGACTCCTTACTGAATATTTTCTGATCTAATTTTTATTCCTTGACATTCGGCGAATTGCATTCTGTCTTTTAAATAGCTTGCAAATCATTTATACTACTTGGCCTTGTTTCCATATTCAAACAGTGTTCTTAGCAGACACCTCTGTAAATAGAATCAAATGCTTTCGTCAGATCAAAAAATACAACAACAACTTTTTTGTTCCTTTCTATTCCACATTGTCACACTAACTACTACATCAAAGAGAGCTGCCTCAGTGCTACAATTTTTTTTGAATCCGTATTGCGGATCACTCATTAATTTTCCATTATTTAAGAATTCTGTTAGCTGGTTATTGATGTAAGTTTCAATCAGTTTACTAAAAACTGACGCAATAGCAATTGGTCTGAAATTGTTCACATCGTTTGAATCATCGGAACCTTTCGCAATTGACACAATCCTACTAATTTTCAAGTTCTTAGGCATTTCTCCCTGAGTCAGTGATTGATTTATGAGATTAGTTATAGTATGAGCTAGCTCATGTTTACAATGTTTTAATATTAACGGTGAAATATGGTCTGAACCAGCAGAGTTTGATAAATTTCATACATTTGTTTTTATCAATCATTTGAAACTTAAATTCTCTAATTCTCATTATATTAGAATAATAAATGCTATTTTTAAATTTAGCTGCCATAATCACAGTTGATGAATAAAAGTGATTAAATTTACTAAGTTTTTCTATTTTTTCTTTATAACTAATTTCAGTATTATTTAAAAATGAACCATTTTCGTGCTTGTTAGGCAAATTTCCTGACGATATATAACCAAGTTTTGCTCAGGTCTTTCCCAGCTTTATAGAATTGTTTTCCGTCATATTCAGCCTTTTTCTTCCTCTTTTCCTAGTTTTATTTGACCAGTACGAATATTTCTTTTTAATGTATTTCGAATTTTTATTCTTGGCATATTTTTCAAACCAATAATTTTTTATTTCTATGATTTTACTACATTCATTGTCAATCCATGGAGCGAAGTAATTTTTTCCACTATGTTTTACTAATTTCACGAAGGTCTCACTTTTTATTACATTTGGTAAAATTGAAGTTAATTTGTTGACAGTTTCACCAACATCAGTTGTTTTGATATTTATGTTATTTAATATTTCTTTTACATTTTCATTGTTGATTTTTTTTATTATACAATCAGCTGATTTTATTTGCTTTTTATTTTTATATTTTTTTATTCATTTATTAAACCAACGGGATCCGATATATCGTGATGGAAAAGCGATATATGTAATTCAGTGGTTACGCTGTTAGTCAACACATGGTTTAAACAACTATTAGAAGCGGGTCTGGTTATCTCTTTATGGTAGAAAAAGAAGCTATTTGAATTAACGATTGTTTTGTAAGTTTCAATATTTCTATCATTTGCACTATTTATATCTAAATTGAAATCACCTACAATGAATGATTTTACACTTTTTAGGCTAACGAGATGATCTTCATGTTTTTTTTGGAAATGTTTCAATGTGAGCTGACAAGTTTTCAGGAAGTCTATATATTGCAGTGACGTTAAATTTATTTTTATCAAATAGCAATGATATACTTAAAACATGATTGTATTCATCGCAATAAATATCTTGAGTTGAAAATTTTTTGTTTTTATTTATAAAGATTGCACATCCACCACCTCTCCTAGTTTTTCTACAGGATAAGACTGTGCCATAATCTTTTATATGGATGTTATTTTTATCTTCAAGATCAAGTATTCATGTTTCAGTTACAATTACAAGGTGAATTACAGTGTTGAATGTGTCTATATAACGTATATATACATCCTCTATTTTGGTTTTTAGACTTCTAGCATTTAGATACATTATTTTTAGATTTTTTTAGCACATACTATGAGTATCGAAAATATTTGTTTCGACGTGGTTAAATCATTCAACATTTAGATTATCTATGGAAGTGATATTAATTATTTTACTGTCTGCCGTTTTTCTAATAAATAATTTGCCTATCCACGTAAATTCAATAATATTATTTTTTTCCAATTCTCTCGCTTTTTTGTGCAAGTAAGCAAAATAAGGTGTTATTTTTCGTTCAAAAAAATTATTTTATTTTCACATTTTACATCGCCGTTTAGTAATTTTATAGTTATTGTTTTTTTTTTTTTAAATTTTACTAATATTTTCTCTGGCTCACCTGATTTTGTCGTGTTCTTGATTCTATAAGCTTCTTTTATTTCAGCTTTATCTATATTTACTCCAGGTTCAGCAGATATTTTTGTTACAATAGTTTTTGGATTCTCATCTTCTATTTTATCTACGCCGTATATTTCAATTTGCTTTGCATATGCTTTCTATTTTAATTTCTCCAATCCAGTTCTGTTCATCTTAATATCTTGCTTTAATGTAGAATTTTCATTTTTCAAGGTAATATTTTCTTCAATCAACTCATTTATATTCTCCTTTATGTCTCTCACCTCACTTTGTAACTTAAATAAGTCTTCATCATAAACTGATTGATTTTTCAAGATGAGATCAAGCTTATCTTCAATGGTCTTATTTGCATTGATGTTCACTTCGCTTTTAATTACATTATCATTGGATGTTATATTGAGTAACATTTGAGTATTCGATTGAGCAGCACTTGTTGATTTACTTTTCTTTCGTTTTGTTTTGCATTCTGAAATTCTGTTTTGTTTTGCATTCTGTACAATGGTTACAGAACCATTTAGTACATTCTCCATCACATTGTAGCCCAGTATTGCTTTGTAAATTAATTTTTTTTTTACACTTATTGCACTTTACACCATTCAACTTTGACATGTTGGACATGTTTTTCAATTTTGTATTATCTAATGTATAAAGAATAAAATTTGTTTGTTTGTTTGACCAGGATTCACGTGAAAACCACTAGTCCGATTGTCACAAAACTTTAAAAGAATAATTCTGAGAGCCCGGGGAATGATATAGGCTATGTCACATTTTTTTAAGTCAACAGGCTGCGGCTCTATAGCCGTTTTAAGCTTTTTCGTTTTTTGATGTCGAGTCAAAACGCCTTGACCGATTGACTTGAAATTTTGCATAAAATTGGTTGGAATGGATTAACCCATTTCGGCAACGGGCCTTACCAAAAAATTTGTGTTTCCAATTTGTGTTTAATTTTTCAGGGAGGTTTTGCATTCAAAAGAGAGACTGACAAAAGTTATTGTTTAGTTCGATTAACCCATTTGCTACGACGCCGCTATGAAGTTTTTTTTTTTTTTTTTTTTTTTTTTTTTGCCCGCACCTCTGCCCGTTCACTGTGATACACGTTGCTCCACCCGTTTTAATTTTATTTTTATGCTCAAACGAATTATACGAAAAGTTATAAACTTATCATTGAATTTTAGAAACATTTTTGTTGCATATTTTGCATTTATGAGCATTTCTAATAAGTACATCTACTAGGAATTTAAATTAATTTCAATTTTGAAAAATTTGTATTAAATTTTTTGATTTTTGCTAATTAAATTTTTCCAATTTTATAACTGAATTAAAATAAATGTATTAAACATATATTTCAAGTTTTTTTGTTTTTCAATATTTTTAAATAGATAAATTAGGACCAATTTTTAATATTTTTGAATAGATAAAATAATTAGAAAATGTTGTTAGTATTATAAAGTTAATTTAGTATTATAAAATTAACCTAGCTGAGTCTTACAATCAAACTAATAAAAGCTTTTATGGTTTTAAAATGACTAATGGAATTCTCATTAAGTTAGAAATAGGTATAGGGTATTTCTAAGTCGGTTGCACCGACTGACTGTTTCTTTACTTGTTTTTATTTTATTTTAATAACCTGTTATTATTTGCTTAAAGCTTTGCTAATATCGTGTTTATCAAAATACTTAAACTTTTAAAAATTCTTTTATAATTACTTTTGTTCATTAAAAATGCTTTAATTTTTTTTTTTAAATACTATATTTCTGGATTTACTCCAAATCTTTTGGCAAATTATTAAGAGCCTGTAAGCAATTGTAGAGACAAATATTCTTTTGCTTTTTTATACCCTACACCTATAGAATAGGTAAAGGGGTATATTAAATTTGGTATGGTGTTTGTAACCACCTAAAGGAAGCGAGCTAGATATGGAAAAGTATATATATTTGTGATCAGCGTGACCGCCTTAGTCGATATAGCCATGTCCGTCCGTCCGTCCGTAGGCACGATAACTCAAAAAATAATGGAGCTATCTTGATGAAATTTTAACTGTAGGTTACTAGGACTGAAAGTACGGCGGGGATTGCATATGGGCGAAATCGCCCCACGGGTTCGGATTTTGGACCTTTTAATCGATCGAAGGGCTAACGAACATATATAAAAAATCGCGGTAACTCAACAACTAATGACGCTATCTTCATCAAATTTGTGGTGTAGGTTACTAGTAATGAAACTACTTCTACTACTTCGGCGTAAGGACGGGATTGGACCATGGGTTCGGAACCTAGAACTTTTTGATCGAATTTAGGCCAAATGAGCATAATTCCGAAACCAATGAAGATGGAACCTCCAAATTTGGTATCAAGGTGTCCCTTCCTATTTCCTAAGTGTCTTGGGAATTTGGGCCCCATTGGAGTAGTGGGTCGGGGACCAGCCACACATTTCCGAAGACCTTAAAGCATATTAATAAAGATAACAACTTGAAAAAATGTAGAAGCTTCCAATTTGCCACAAGGGTGTTCTTTACTATCTCTTGCGTGTTCCCTTAATTTGGGATCAATTGGAGAGGTGGTTCAGTACCCCTCTCAGACCTCCCAAGTTTTAAAAGCTTATAATCGAAATTACTAAAAATAGTAACTTACAATTAAGATAAAACGTTCAAATTGTGTACAAGGGTTAACTAGTACTATAAGTAAAGCGTGGGCTGTATAAGGGCGAAATCAGCCCTTGGGTTCAGATTCTGGACCGTTTAGTCGGTGTCAGGGATAACGAACATATATTAAAAATCACGATAACTCAACAACTAATGAGTTTATCTTCATGAAATTTGTGCTGTAGGTTATTGGTAATGAAACTACGACGGTGATTACGTACGGTGAGGATTGGACAATGGGTTCGGAACTGAGAACTTTTTGATCGAATTTAGGCCAAACTAGCGTAATTCCGAAACCAATGAAGATATAACCTCCAAATTTGGTATCAGGGTGTCCCTTCCTATTGCGTAAGTGTCCTTGAAATTTGGGCCCCATTGGACTAGTGGGTCGGGGACCAGCCACTCAGATCCGAGGACTTTAAAGAATATTTTCGAAATTAATAAAAATAGTAACTCGAAACAAATGTAGAAGCTTCAAATTTGGCCCAGGGTGTTCTTTACTATTTCTTCCGTGCCCCCCTAATTTGGGATCATTTGGAGTGGTAGTTCAGGACCTCTCTTAGACCCCCCAAATGTGTAAAAGCTTATCATCGAAATTAATAAAACTAGTAACTTAAAATTAAGATAGAACGTTCCAATTGTATACAAGGGTTAACTAGTATTGAAAGTATGACGGGACTGCATATGGGCGAAATCGTACCCTGGTTTCGGGTTCTGGAACCCTTGACAAGTTCAAGGACTAAAAAACATATATCTTAAAAACACCATAACTCAAAAAATAATGCCGGCATTTTGATGAAATTTAAACTCTAGGTTACTAGTAATGAAAGTACCATGCGAATTGGTTCTGGTCGAGTTTAATTTCAAAGCCAAAGAATATATTTCCTATGTCCTATGTGTCTCCGAAATCTAGACTAAATTGTAGTGGTTCAGCTATGTTCAAAGGTACTTGCTGCATTTATGTAAAATTTATTTGAATTTTTAAATGAATTATATGAAAAATTCAAAATTTGTAATTGTATTTTAGAAGTACATTTATTGCATATTTTGCGTTTATAAGCTTTTCTATTAGGTATATAAACTAACCATTTAAAATAATTGCAATTTTTAAAAATTTGGATTATTAAATATATTATGCTTTGATTATCTTTTTATCACAAAATTTAATAATTAGAATTTTTTCATTTTGTAATTGAATTGGAATAAATATATTTTCATTTATTTCAAGTTTGTTTGTTTTTTAATATTTATAAATAGATAAATTAGTAAGATTTTGTAATATTTTTTAATAGATAGTGTAATTAGAAAATGTTTTTAGTATTATATAGTTAATTTGGTTAGCTATGTCTTACGATCAAATTAATAACAGCTTTTATGGTGTTAAAATGACTTAAGGATATGTCCTTAAATTTGAACCAAATAGGTGTAGGGTATTTCTAAGTCTGTTGCACCGACTGACTGTTTCTTTACTTGTTTTGTATTTATCTTTTATTAACTTTATTTTTAATTTTTTATTATTTTTATTTTATTACTACCATTTATAAAATTACCTTAAAAATTTTTATATAGCTCTTGCCGCGTTTATATACTGAATTGATATTTGCTTTAATACTATGCTGCCAGCGTTTCTGAGTGCGTTTTGTCACATTTAGATGTAGATTTAGCGTAGGTATGTTGAGTTTACAGATTAAAGTTGGACTTGTATCACAGTATGTTGTATGGTGTGATGTTGTTGTATATGGCATATGTTGCTATGGCACTCTTGCATGACACTGTCATCACGGCTATTGCATGGTACTGATGATAACATAATTATAAATATATTAACTTCTGTTGTTACTGTTCTTACTGCTAAAAAACTGTGGGATGCTGCTGCATGATACTGAAACCACACATATGCTTAAACTCTTGTTTCTTTTACAGTTTTTTTTTATATTACAGATTAAACGGTTCATGTTTTTGTGTATTCGTTTCCACGATTGTGTCCATATGCGCAAGTTTTTTTTATACCCTACACCTATGAAATAAGAAAAGGGTATATTAAGTTTAGTATGGTGTTTGTAACCACCTAAAGGAAGCGAGCTAGATATGAGAAAGTATATATATTTGTGATCAGCGTGACCTCCTGAGTCGATATAGCCATGTCCGTCCGTCCGTCCATTCGTAGGCACGATAACTCAAAAACTAATGGAGCTATCTTGATGAAATTTTAACTGTAGGTTACTAGGACTTAAAGTATAGTGGGGATTGCATATGGGCGAAATCGGCCCGTGGGTTCGGATTCTGGACCTTTTTTGCCAAGGAACATATAAAAAAAATAAGGATAACTCAACAACTAATAGCGTTACAATCATGCATTTTATGATGTTAGTTACCAGTAATGAGACTATGGCTGGCACTACGTACGAACGAGTTCGGACCATGGGTTCGGAACCTAGAAGTTTTTGATCGAATTTAAGCCAAAAAAGCATAATTCCGGAACCAATGAAGATTAAACATTCAAATTTGGTATCAGTGTGCATATTCCTATGTCCTTAGAGTCCTGCAAATTTAGGACCAATTGGAGTAGTGGGTCGGGGACCATCCACACAGTTCTGAAGACCTTAAAGCATATCATTGAAATAATTTTAAAAAATAGCTTAAAATGAAGATAGAATGTTCCAATTTTTGTGTACAAGGGATCAATAGTATTGAAAGAACGGCGCGGATTGCATATAGGTGAAATCCGACCATGTGTTCGGATCCTGGAATTTTTTCATCAAATTTAGGACAAACGAGCATGATTCCGAATTCAAAGAAGTTAGAACCTCCAAATTCGGTATCAGGGTATCCCTTTCTATTCCCATAGTGTCCTCGAATATTGGAACCAGTTGAAATAGTGGGTCGAGGATCATCCACTTAGTTTCGAAGACCTTAAAGCATATTTTCGAAAATAATAGAGATAGTAACTTCAAAAAAATGTAGAAGCTTCAAATTTGGCACAAACCTGTTCTTTACTATTTCCTTCGTGTTCCCTTAATGTATGATCAATTGGAATGGTGGTTCAGGTAACTCTCTTAGACCTCTAAAGGGTGAAAGGCTTGTCATCGAAATTAATAAAAATAGTAACTTAAATTTAATATAGAATGTTCCAATTGTATACAAGGGTTAAATGTTCCTATTTAACACTTTTATATTTTTAAAAGGCTAAGAGTTTTACTATTAAACATATTATGTATCATGTTTTATAAATTTAAAACTAAATATTTTTTTAATTTTTATTATATCACATCTATATTTTATTGAATTATTACCATAGGTAATACATAATTAAGAAATTGTGTACGATACTTAAGTTGTAAAATTTATTTTTGTGTTAAAATTATGAAACTGTTCAAAATTTATCATTGTATTTTAGAAATACATTTATGGCATATTTTTATTATTAAATTTTGTGATAACAAGCTAATGAAAGCATTAATGGTTTTAACTAACATTAAAAACCATGAAATTATTTAAACTTTTATATTTATACTATTACAAATTAATATTTCGTTCGAATAACTTTGAGTTTAATTCTATAGAATATTAAAAAATAAGTAAATTTTAAGAATAAATTTAAAAATTATTGAAAATTGAAATAATTAACCAAGGGTACTAAATCATTCAACAGTAAATGCACTACAGTTTAAAATCCTGAAAAGGAGTAATTGCTGCATGTGCGTAAAATTTTATTGAATTTGATAAAAGTTTTAAATATGTAATTTTGTAATTGCATTTTACGAATCCATTTATCTCAATTTAATTTGTTGTTTAATATTTTAAATAGATAAGTTAGTAAGAATTTTTAATGTTTTTGAATTGATAAAATAATTAGCAAATATTTTTAGTATTATAACAAAAAATTGGTTTGCCATGTCTTACGATCAAACTAATAAAAGCTTTTATGATTTTAAAATGACTTATGGACTTCTCATTAAATTTGAATAAGAAAAGTTGCGTGGAGCTAAACGGAGAATTGATTCAATACATAAAATGTCCAGAGAGACCATATTTAGCTTGCTATTTCAAGTAAAAATCTTACATAAGCAATGAAGAGTTGTTTCGTTATGTAAGGGTCAGAAAACTCTTTTGATTAACACATAATAAATCCAAGAGTTGAGTTAGATTTATAAATTATAAAGTTATATTGATTCTTGAAATTAACCTACTATCAAGCATCCGTCCTAAATCGAAAGTACGATCAGTTCTTTTTATGCTTTGAACGTTTAACATGTATTCGTATTTGATGGTTGAAGCAGCTCCTAACCCTGAAAAGCTCATAATTTGGCATTTACAAACATTTAAAGCGAGATTGTTGTTCCTGTACCTTGCACTAAAAATATTGTGATCATGTAGCAAACACTCACAATTCCGAAATGAAGTTATAGTTTTGAAGATTTAGTTTTGGACTGCCATAGATACAATTATAGGCATCTGTTGACAACATTAAAAGTGCATTTACTGTTGAATGATTTAGTACCCTTGGTTAATTATTTCAATTTTCAATAATTTTTAAATTTATTCTTTAAATTTACTTATTTTTTAATATTCTATAGAATTAAACTCAAAGTTATTCGAACGAAATATTAATTTGTAATATTGATTATTTGAGTATCTGCATATGACATTATCGATTACACCTGACTTTTTTTTTGTTTTTCGTTTTTTTAGTTTTTTAAATTGATCATTAGGCACTTAATATTTTCATATTAAAATATTTCAAATATGTATTTCAAATCAAAACAGTACAATTTAAGAAACCTCTTAAGAAAATTGTAAGCAAAGAAAACATCACATTTAAGTCAAATATGCGAAAGTTTATTTAAAAATGTTTTTTAAAATTGAAATAGAATTATCTTCAATAAACTTTCTAAATTTATATTTCAATTTAAAAAAAGTTAGTCTGTTTTCCGTATCGGGCGGTATAGTGAAACTGCTTGTTCTTCAAACCTTCTGAATTGTTTAAAGTTGTGGTATTTTCACTTGTAGCACAAATTATTATCTTGTGTAAATTTTCCTTCGAGGGACGATTGTTCAGTTTAAATCGAAATTTCAGTCCTAAAGTTTGGTTCATCCATAGATCCACGTAATTCACTGTTGTTTCTCCAAAATATTAGGGTATTCTTAAATGCTTATTCTCTAGTAATGCAGATTTCCGTTAACCATCCCTTCTATACGTTACCATATCTCGCTTAATTAAATGTTGTTCGGTGTTTTATTAAATGAGTGGTAACAGTTTTTTTATAAAAATTCTTATTCTCAAAATGTCTAAAATTAAAATTTAAAATTCGATTTTTTATGAAATTCGAAAATTAATTTTCTTTTAAGTAGATTTAATTCTTTTAAATAGAATAGAATTAAAAACACTAGGCCAGTTTTAAAATAAAACAAGTAAAAAAACAGTCAGTCGGTGCAACCTATTTGGTATTCAAATTTAAACTATTTTCAATCACGTCGCCTTCAGCCAATTTCCCATAGGTTAAGAGAGACTAGCCTAAGGTTTGAGGTTTTTAACAAACTAACATTGAGAGACACATCTAACACGAGCATGAGCAGTTCTCTTAGAAAGCATGATTGATCTAGCTTTTACAATTCAACTTGCATGTTTGCAATACTTATTGGAATGAGTCTTTTTATATGTTTAAATTTTTAAATTTGTTCATTATTTAGTTACTAATAAAATAAATTTGGTTTTTTGGTTTTATTAAAGTAAAGTATCATTTTACTAATACACTATCCCTTGTAAATTATGACTTTTCGGTTTATTATGATGGTTCAGTAAGTAAGCAATATTTACTGATGCAATTGTTTGATACAAAAACAAAATATGTTTGTAAGATTTTTATAATTATATAATAATTATATTTTATTAATTTGTGCCATGCAAACTTTCTCAAAATGTGGCAATTTTAGAGTAATTAATGATATAATACAAAAACGTTTATAATTTTGTATACTTCTTTACAATTTTAGCATGTTAAACCAAATTTATATGTAATACTTATATTACAAAGTTTTTTAAAAGAGTTTAAAAAGTTTTAATCAGCTACCATCAATTTATTTAATTTATATACTTTAGTTATAAAATGGTGACAGAATTTTTCTTGAATTGAGATAATTTGATAAATAAATCAATAAAATCAAAATTTTTTGTGAAAGTGTGCTAAAAACAAGTAAAGAAACAGTCAGTCTGCCTAGAAATACCCTACATCTATTTGGTTCAAATTTATTAATTTCTAGCTTCCCTATTTTTTTTGGTTAAGATCGGACCAAAACTTCGGGTAGCTCTCGAACAACTAACTTTTTCAACTCCAATATTTTCATATAAAAATTTGAAATTTTGCTATGCATCTTGTATTTAAAATGAAATTATATGAATTTTGTTTTTTTATTGTTTTGTTGTTTTGTTTTTTTTTTGTAGATAACGATTTCGAGTTAGAATTTCATATGATTTAAATGATGCGTAGTTTATTTAAGATAAGCAAAAAAGAACACAAAGATTTTTTTTAAGTAAATGGCTTGTTGATGTTGATAGATATAATCATTATGAATATGATAATTATTATCTATCATGATGATCATTTTATGAATATGATCATATGAAGCTTATTTTGCTTAGTTTAATATATTCGTGAATTAAAAATTAATTATAAGAGATAGAATTAAAAAATTAGAGCTAGAGTTTTGAAATTCACACAAAACATTTTTGATTAAAACCAGACCAAGGTTTCGGAGAGCTGCCACACAACTTATTTAAACCAATATGAATTTCTTCAAAAGTAATTATACCAGGAAGATGAAAATTACACACGGTTAGTTTTATAATGAATCAAGAACTTATATGAAGTTCGAAATGTTACGACTTAATTTTCGGGGGGCTGCCATACAACTTCTTTGCACCAATATGAATTTCTTGGAAACTGATTATACTACGAGGATGAAAATTACACACTGTTAGTTATATATTGAATCGAGCACTTATATGAAGTTTCAAAATGTTACGGCCCCATTTTCGGGGGGCTGCTTTACAACTTCTTTGCACCAATATGAATTTCTTAGAAAGTGATTATACTACGAGGATGAAATTTACACACTGTTAGTTATATAATGAATCGAACACTTATATGGAGTTTCAAAATTTTACGGCCCCATTTTCGGACAGCTGTCATACAAAGTTGTCAATTCGATAACTGTGAATCTAATGAAGCTACGAGGTTAAAATCAAAACTGGGCAGATAAAGTAATAGGGCAAGTTAGTTGGCAAAGTTGGGCATCACTCAGACCAACTTTTAGGGTGGGCTATTTTTTTTTTTTAGCACATTTTCAAAAAATTTTGTAAAAATGTGCCTATATAGTTTCACTCTGTCCGTCCGTCTGTCTGTCTGTCCGTCTGTCCGTCTGTCCGTCTGTCCGTCCGTATGTTTACAAAAACTTTTACATCGTTTGAAATAGAGAAAAGAAATTTTAACCACGAGTAGGTATTACAAAAAAAATAATTTCGTAGAAGAATTTTTTTCTGTAGCCCCACCCGTTACGGAGCTGCAGCCCCCCAAAGTTGGGAAAATCCCTATATTCAAATTGTTATAACAAGAGTTCTATTAGGTGCATTTTCAATCTGAAAACGGCAAAAGATAGCTGGTGTTATAAACTTTATAAATTTTTAAAAGAAAAATGTTTAGGGTTGCCATACGGTACTAAAATTTACCATTATGCAAAACTCAATTTTTCCAAAATTTTTGGCTACACATATCTTCTATACGGGCAAAGCTAGGGTCTTGAAATTTTGGGAGTAGTTAGATCCTCTGAAATAAGTAGAAGTCGGTTAACAAATTTTTTTTGTCACGTCCCCTGTTTTGCAGCTACAAGGGCCCAAAAATTGTAATTTTGCTATTTTTAAACAACTGTAACTTGAATACCTGTTCAAATTTTTTTTTTGTAATTTACAAAATTGAAAGCTCTTTAAATATATTTCAACATGTGTCAAAGGTTTTTCTTAATTTTGAAGGGTGACGAAGCTACAGCCTCCGCAAATTCCAAAAAAGCCCTATATTTAAATTGATATAATAAGAGTTCTGTTAGCTATATTTTCAATCTAAAAACGGTAAAAGAGAGCTTATTTCTTAGGCTTTACAAAAATATATCACTAAATTGAACAGGGTTGCCATACGGTACTAAAATTTACCATTATGCAAAACTCAATTTTTGCAAAATTTTTGCCCCCACATATCTGTTAAACGGTTCCAGCTGGGGTCTTGCAATTTTGAGAGAAGTTAGAACTTCAGAAATTAGTAAGAGTCGGTTAACAAAATTTTTTTGTCAAGTCCCCTGTTCAGCAGCTATAAGAGCTCGAAAATTGAAATTTTGCTATTTTTAAACACCTGTAACTTGAATACCTGTTCAAATTTTTTTTTGTTAATATACAAAATTTTAAGGTCCAACATTATACTTTAACATATGTTAAAAGATTTTCTTAAATTTAAAAGCGGTTCTTTAAATTGAAGAAAGTGTCTGTCAGTTTTAACCATTTTGGCTTATATAGTAAAATTCTAAATAAAATTCCAAATTTTGCTAGAATTCACAATTTCATTCCTTGAACCTAAAAAAGTTGGGAGAAGGGGAGTAGTGAGGTTTAGATCCTTGAAAAATTGGGCAACCTTCCCCATAGAGGGGCTATTAGAACTTAAAAATTAAAAAAATTACGGTTTTTATAAGTAAGTAGTAACTTAGTCACCAACGTATATATTTAATAAATTAAACGTTAACATTGAAGCTTCAACATTTCCGATAAAATACTCAGTATGAAACACTATATTATTATGAAAATGTGCTTTTTTAAAAACCCTTGGTTTTTTTCATCACTTGTTTTCTTTTTGTTTTTAAGCAAAAATTATGGTATAATGAATTAAAAATTTAATTTTTTTTTTTGTTCTTTTGTTTTTTTTAAGCAAAAATTATGGGATAAGTTAAATTTTTTTTAACAAGGTACCTATTTTACTTTCTTATATTTTTTTTGTAATATTTATAATAGCATAGGGGAAATAAATAACGGTTAGTGGGTATGCACGGGTATCTAAAAGTTGAGAAGGGCAACTATAATCTTCCTCGTTTTTAATTTATTTTGTATTATTTTAGTTTTTGATGGTATACGATACCTTTACTCATTTTTTTAATTTAATTAAATCATAAAAGAAAGGGAAGTACTGAAATTTCAGTTCATTTCTTTTCAATTAACTAAAACTATTTCAACCAAATTTAATTATTTACATATACGTGCGTATTTTACTTGTACGTAGATTTTGCTGTGTTTGAGTTTTTTTGGTTGTAACTAAGTTCAATAAGGTCTAGTTAAAAACTGTTGAATGGTGTTATAAATCTATTGCTCACTCATAGCAGAATAAAATAAGGGTAATGTTGATGGTATTTTGTAAATATTGTCAATAATATTTTTATTATAACGGTGATAACTTGTTCAGGTTGTATGAATCATATACATATAATATATAACTAAAATTATAAAAAAATTAAATTTTATATAATTAATAATTTTTTTTTTTTTTTTTAAAAGAAAGGGTAAATAAATTTCTAAATCACGTTTTTTTTCTTGTTTTTTCAAAACTTAAATTTTTTTTTATCTATTTTTATTAATTATTATTAAAAATTGCCAATTTCCGTGTTAATTTTTGTAATATTCGGGCTCAAAACCAGCAATCTTATCCCTTGGTGAAACACAAGTCAGTGGACAAAATGATAAATTTTAATATTACTGGCTACTCACTTGTTTCACACTTCGTACCCAAAAGAGGATTTGCGATTTACATTCAAAATGATATTGCTTTCAACACCCTAGACACACTTTCGGTGTTTATCACATGTTGCATTTGCTGATGATCTAAAGATTTATCATGTAATTAACAAGAGTCCCAATGTTGCACTACTTCAGACAAATCTAAATCGTCTGCAAGAATGGTGCTTCTCTCATTAGTTAGAAATAAACATTTAAAAATGCAAGGTTGTAATAAGTTTTACACGTAAGAGATCTATTGCTTTCGGTTATAATATAAATAATGTAAACCTTGAAAGAGATAAAAATATTACAGATTTAGGGATTCTGTTGGATGATAAACCGAACTTCCATGTTTACTATGAATATACAATTTCTAGGGCAAACCAATTGCTCGGGTTTATAAAAAGAAGTGCTAAAGAATTCAGCAACATCGCTGTAACTAAAGCTCTTTATTGTTCCTTACTGCTATTCTTGAATATGGTAATATTGTGTGGGATCCCGCATTTCAAATACATTCTGATAGAATAGAATGCGTGCAAAAGCAATTTCTTTTATTTGCTTTGAGAAATCAATATAATCCTAGAGATTATTCAATTCTGCCTATCTATCTCGTAAGACTTAATTCATTAAATATCTTAACTTTATCCTCACGCAGGCAAATTCTTTCTTTCTGCTTTACTTTTGACGTCTTAAGAAAAGCATTGACGATCAGTTTTTAGCAGATAATTTTAAAATAAATAATGGGTGGCAGAAATACGAGAAACACTAAATATTTAGTTGAAAATACTCATAGAACTGAATAGGGAAAAAATGAACCAATAAACAGATGTTGCATTACATTCAATAAAAACAGTCATCTTTTTTCAACAGAAATTTCTAGATACAGTTTTAAACGTAAATTAAAATTAAAATTTCTCAATGACTTGAGACAATTCGCCATGTATGCATTTCTTACAATCGACAAAAAAAAAATAAACTTTTGATTTTAATGTATTTAAATTTATGCTTTGTAATTAAATTTCATGTTAATTTTAAGTTTAAGCTATAAGAATTTTTTGTAAAAACGTTATTTTGGTTCAAAATAAATAATTAAATAAATAAATAAATATAAACCTTCTACCCCAACCTTCCACTATATTTGAGTTTAAATCCTCGTTGAAAAGCATGTAATAAATTTCTGTTTTTTATACAGATCTCCCAAATCAAATGAACAAGAAATTGCCAAATCAATGAAATTTTGGAATCATGTCCATAAACCGAAATTGTTCTGGCAGGGGATTTCAACGTACACAACAAAGACTGGCTTCATTTTTCAAGTAACTCTTCTTTGAGTCAAAACTCAATTAGGAAACACGATGAATTATTTTCCTCACTGTTCCATCTTTCTCAACTTGTCCAAAATCCCACTAGGGTCCCCGACCGAGCTGATGAAGAGGGTCACCTCTTGGATCTGTTTTTAACCACTCACCCTGAAAAATATGTACTTTTAGTTGGTCGCCCCTGGGAGGCTCTGACCACTGTCTGCTGAACACAAGCTTCACGGTAAGCACGTTGGCCAGCCGAAGGACTCCTCCCAAAAAATTAGTATGGCAATATAGTCGTGCTAACTGGGAAGGTTTAAACAATTTTTTCAAAGCATCCGGTTGGTCATTGTGCTTCCGCGGTAGAAATGTCAACTTCGGTGCAAATGCAATTAGTGAAACGATTTTACTAGAAATTAGGCTGTATATTCCTCACTCCATGAAAAGTATTAAACGAGAATCCAGAGCATTGTTTAATCGCACTTGCAAAGAAGCCATTAAATTGTGAAGTAAAATTGTGAAGTAATTGTGAAGAAAAATATAAAAGTGTTAAATAAGAAAGGAAATAGCAAAGAACCCTCGTGCATCAAATTTAATTTATTTGTATCTTCATGAAGAAGATAAGCTTTTTAATTTTGGGATTTCTTCAGAGGCACCTGAACCACCACTACAATTAAGTCTAAACCGGGGACACATAGGAAATATCTTTTTTAGTTTTGAAATTATACTCGTTTGGTCTCAATTCGATCAAAAGCTTCAAGAATCCGAACTCATTGTTCGAATTCGCCCAGAACCAATTTCCATGGTACTTTCATTACTAGTAACCATGAAAATTTCATCAAAATAGCGATATTAGTTTTTGATTTATGGTGTTTTTAAGATATATGTTTGTTAACCTTTGAACTTTTCAAAGGTTCCAGAACCCGAAACCTTGGTACGATTTCGCTAATATGCAGTCCCCGTCATACTTTCAATACTAGTTAGCCCTTGTACACAATTGGAACGTTCTATCTTAATTTTTTTTTTTTTTTTTTTTTTTTTTATTTATTTAATTGCCTTGATATTATTAACAATTTTCTTTAGTACATGTTTATTTATAAGAGCTTATACTTTTGTATTTACATCTTAGATACTACTTAATTATTTTCTTTTTACAAAATTTTTTTATTTAATTTACAATATTATTTTTAAGGTAAAAATGGCAAACAAAAAACCTTTTTGACTTAAGTTTATCTAAAAATACCTAACCCTAACCTAAATGCTAGTACTTAAAACTAAATCTAAAATATACTAAATACGATAACTATAAATACATAATTTTAGAATTCATTTGTCAAAGCTCTTATGAGCGGATTTTTTGAGTAGTAACAGGAGTCCAAAAAAGCGGGGGATAGTTTTTCGATCTGTTCGGAAATTAAATTAACATTTGCTAATTCATGCAAATACTTAGTGCGAAAATGGAAAGGTTTTACTAAAAGTAGTTTTAAAATAGCATTTTGTTTTTTTTGCAGTAAATCTAAGTTGGTTTTTGCAATATTTTTCCATACAGGAAAACCGTATAATAGGACACTGCGAAATATTGTTTTAAAAATGAGCATTTTATTATCTGTGTTTAAGATTGATTTTCGATTAATTAATGGGTAAAGCATGCGGATAATCAAGTTAGTCTATCTTAATTTTACGTTACTATTTTTATTAATTTTGATGATCAGCTTTTAAACCTGGGGGGGTCTAAGAGAGGTACTGAAACCCCACTCTAATCGATCACAAATTTCAAAGACGCTAAGGAAATTGTTTTTTGAGTTATCTGCCTACGGACGCACGGACGGACATGGCTATATCGACTCAGGAGGTCGCGCTGATCATAAATATATAAACTTTTCCATATCTAGATCGCTTCGTTTAGGTGTTTATGAACACCATACCAAAGTTAATATACCCCTTTAACTATTCCATAGGTGTATGTTATAACAAGTAAAGAAACAGTTAGTATACCATCCAAGGGTCAACAACAGACTTCACAATTTAAGGTGGAACAGCGTACGCCGAAAACTGTGTGACTAAGAGGAGCTTAGTTGAAAGGAGGTGGACTCTGGTTGTCGGAAACCGGCTTTATCGGCCTTCTATTTTGACGGCAGAGCAACGCCAAGAGTGAATTGTATCGCTTGTCAACTCTGAATGAGACTTAACTTTTTAAATGTAAAGTTGATCTGTGTTCCTCATTGGCAAAGTCAGTAGAGTCAGGGAGTCTGGTAGATTCAACCATACTGAATATGGAATAGAAGGATAAAAACATGACTTAATATATAAAAGATAAGAGAGGTCGCCAGCAGACTAAAAAAAACCGGAACAACTTTTGTACCCGAAACAGGTTATACGAGTATGAATGATCAATATGATGTTAATTCTTTCCGTGTTGTTTGGCGAAAGCTTAACCACAAGGACAAGAAACAGTACACACAATGAGAGATGGAGGAGAAGTCCAAAGAGACAATCTCTGCACTTTTTGAATCAAAAAGGGCATAGACTGACGCTTGTAGGGCACACCCATCCAAAAACATTGAGATTAAGGGGCACCTCACGGAGAGTAATAGTTTGATTTCTCTAATGGTTGATAGCTATATAGACGATATACTACAAAAATTGGTAGTGCAAAAATTTTTTTTTTATTAAATTGTTATTTATTTTATTATAAGTATTAACAATTGGCAAAAAGTTTTATAAAACTAATATTAATTCTTAATTTAATAATAATTAAAACCTTAATGTAGTTTAAATTGCTCAGCTTTTTTTATTCTAATCTTTTATACAATTTCCATTATTTTGAGTTTTTCGAAAATATTAGAAACCAAAAATTAGTTATAATTTTTATTTTTTATGAAACTTAAGATAGCTATTACTAACTATTACTAAACTTAAAGTTAATCTAAAACTACATATCTTAGCTTAATGTTATCAAATAACAGGCAACAATCGACATAGCCACAACGTGCGGTCGAAAATGCCCTAAAACTGAATTCGAGTACGACAGGAATAAGTCTCTTGTGATATTCAATGATGATATTTTGTTTTTTTTTTTTTTTTGCGAGGGAATGGAACGCTCAAAAGCCAACCATTGAAACTGTGCGGTATTTCGTTGGGTAGTGTGCGACTTTAACGCAGCAAAACCACACCTTTTTTAACCAAACCTTAGGAAGGAACATGTAATACAAATGTACAGTTTGGTTAAAAGGATGGGATATGAAAGGTTTTTAGGATTGTGGGTTGTTATTTGGGGATTTAGCATTATAGGGGATGGGAAAAATTTAAAGGGATATTTAGGAGAAAGATTTTAATATTGTTCTTAAATTTAATTAATGTGGTTCCATAATCTCGACATGCGCATAACAAACGAAAGTCCATAAGCCTTATTTCGCCATCTTAACAATTAGACGCAGTAGGGTGAAGCATCTGTTGCACTCCTTGTTTCACGTTGGAAAACTTTGAGTGGCTTTAATTGTTTTAAAAAATGGCTTTAATTGTTTTATTTCTTTAGAACAGGTGTTCGTCCCCACTAGGTATCTATAAAAGCAGGTCAGTGACCAGACTGTGCGCCGATGGCTGAAGTGAGCGTTGAGGTAACATTGGGATTATTTATAAGACGAATAGCTCTGTTTTGCAATTTTTCGAGATATCGCAGCGCAGATTGGGGTGCACCAGCCCAAATATGTCCATTATACTCCATTTTTGGTCTAATATATGTTTTATAGATATTGAGGAGATCAAATGGAGAAAAGTAAGTTTTACAGCGATACAAAAAACCGAAACATCTAACTGCATCTTTTGCTATACCAAAAATGTGAATTGACTAAGTCAAATTTTGGTTTACCTCGATGCCAAAATATTTAAACCTGTTGAGTGCTGCAAAGCTTCTCCCTGAAAAATCAAGTTGGGAATAGATGTTGCTATTTTTCGCGATATGAGACAGCATTGGGTTTTCTTCGCGTTGAATTGAACACGATTATTTTTACTCCATTTATGAATTTTTGCTAAATCATTATTTAGCTCACTGACAATGAAAATTTTTGCTGTTGTATTAACCTTATGATTAACGTTACAGCGGTTATGAAATTCACAGGAAGCTACAAGGGTGCTGTCATCTGCGAAACTGTAGATTGGATTGGAAGTTAAAGATAGAAGATCATTGATGAATATTAAGAAGAGGGTGGGAGAAAGAACGGATTCCTGAGGGACAACAGCGTTCAGTTAAAATTTGTCAGATGATAAACCATCGACCAGTACTCGAATTGTACGATTCAAAAGAAAAACTCCAATCCATTTGAGAAAGACTCTACCTAACCCTATAGCTCTGCATTTTGCTAACAAAGCAGCATGCCATACACGATCGAAAGCTTTAGAAATATCATATCCAAAAATTGGAAAAACGTGCGCAATCTTCCATTGGGCAGGATGAATACCCGAAGTAAAGGATAAGTAGAAGCGGTTGCGTAGAGGTTTTTAAATGGTAGAGAAAGTTTTTTTATGAACCATCGTTGTGATTTCCTCTTGATCAGCTCGGTTGGGAACCCTAGTGGGATTTTGGACAAGTTGAGAAAGATAGAACAGTGAGGAAAATAATTCAACTTGTTTGCCAATTGAGTTTTGACTCAAATGAGAGTTACTTGAAAAATGAAGCCAGTCTTGGTTGTGTACGTTGAAATCCCCTGCCAGATCTGGCTTGAGAGATTGTCAATTCTACAGCAGTTTCTTGTTAATTTGAATTTGGGGATCTGTATAAAAACAGACATGTATTACATGCTCTTCAACGAGAATTTTAACCCAAATATAGTGGAAGGTTGGGCTAGAAGGTTTATATTTATCTAGGATGCAGAAAGCAATGTCATTTTTAATGTAGATCGCGATTTCTCTTTTGGATTCGAAGTGTGACACCAGTGAGTAGCCAGTAATATTAAAATTACCATTTAGTTTACAGATCTGTGTTTCACCAAGGGCTAGAATTGCTGGTTTTGTAGAGTTAAGATGATATTCTACGGCATAAAATTTAGCTTGTAGGCCGCGAATATTACAAAAATTAACACGAAAATTGGCAATTTTTAATAATAATTAATAAAAATAGATAAAAAATAAAACAAAAAAAAATTTTAATTTTGTTAAAAACATGATTTAAAAAAAATTTATATTTTCGAAAGACTTATTAGTTATACAAACATTAATTATATTAATATTAAAGTTAAATATTATGTGTACAATTCTAACAACCCAACACACAAGTTACCACCGTTTATATGAATAAATATAGCACGATTCAAATACGAAAATAATCCGTACTGATAGCAAAACAACACCGAACATGGCAGATATATATACCGACGCATTAGTTGGTATTGTGATGCAGTAGTTGTAATATCTAAAGAAAAAGCATGGCATGCAACAGTCCGTCAACTGGAAGTAACCGCAATAGAGATAGGGGCTACGGACTACAATCTATAGAGACTGTAAACCAATAATAAAAATAATTGGAATGTATGAAATTATAATAGAATGCAGTCTGCACAATGCGAAGCCAGTGCAGTAAAGTTTCATTGGATCCTGGCACACTCAGGTTTTTATGAAAATGAAAGATTCCCTTAACTTACTTATTTTTAAATTTTAAACATAATTAAATTTTTAATATTTTAAATCTTTTAATTTAAAAGATTCTGATTAGATTTAACTTATAGATTTATAGAAATCCTATCTAGTTTTCCTTGAAATATGACGTGTGTCAGGTTACAAGTGTGGAAAGATTAATTTCAGATTGAAATATTGGGACTATAATTGGTTAATTCTCGTCTTGTATATTTATGATAAGGAATTTTGAGCACTGAGTCTGTTATAAATAAGTATTACAATCATAATGCTGCTGTTATCTGTGTCACTAATTTTCATTAAACTCAAAGGTATTCGAAAGAAATATTAATTTGTTATAACATATATATAAAAGTTTAATTTGATGGTTTTTAATGAAAAATAAAAACATTAATGCTTTGATTAGCTTTTTATCACAAAATTTATAATTCAAATTTTTAAAAATTTAAATTAATTTAAATTCTTAGTAAACCCTACTGGGATCTATTAGATTTAGAATAATGATTATCTATTAGAATAATGACAAATTTCATATATCAGATTTAATATATAGGATGAATAAATTATGTATAAAACATTATTTGATAAATAATGTCTTAATTTTCGTAAAAAGAAAATGTAAGGCGTAATGTTTTTTATAATTGAGTCATTATGATAGCTCCAGTTGAGATTCTATCTAGGTTTATGCCAAGATAATTGTAGTTGTTAACAATTTCAATATGCTTGTTTTTATATTGTTACATAATTTTATAACAACTATTTAACATAATCATATCAGACGTAACCCTACACCTTAAAATATTAGAATGGTAACTTAAACTACCTTAAATTTACACACAAAAAAATCACGTTGCAATTACACGTGATTACAACTGAATTATAACTAATTAAGAAATAAAATAATAATTTTAAGTCAATATTAAGCAAGATCTCGTAAAGATGAGATTTAAAAAAATTTTTTTTAAAATAAAACCCTAATATGGGTCCAATATCATCATAAATTAAAAGGGAAAATAAAATAAATTAAATTAAAATAAAAGGAAAATAAATAAAGTAATAAAATAAAGTGTAATTATAATTATTGAGAAAAAAACAAACAAGGAGTTTTTATTTAATCTTATAACTGGCGCAGTCGTTAACGGTCGAATGAAAAAGATTTAGCTGACCGTTCGAACCTCAAACCCATTTTATATTTTGGAATAAACATTTGGCATAAATAATTTTAAAAAAGTAATAAAAAAAAAAAAAAAGACTAAAGAACATTTTAAGTTCAAAACTTTTATAAAAAGAAAAAATAAATAACAATTTTTACAAAATTTTTGTGACTTATTTTGAATTGAGTGCTAATTGTTAAAGAACTAAACAAAAAGATATCTAAAGCAAAAATACAAAAATAATAACTACCTATTTATAACATTTCGAAGATTCTATAAAAACTAAAAAACAAGTAAAGTGACAGTCAGTCGGTGCAACCGACTTAGAAATACCCTACACCTCTTTGGTTCAAATTTAAGGACATATCCCTAAGTCATTTTAACACCATAAAAGCTGTTATTAATTTGATCGTAAGACATAGCCAAAGATAGTGAACTAGATGTGCACTCTCATATAAAAAATTTTTTAAAAAATAAAACCCTAATATGGGTCTAATATCATCATACATTCATACATGTTAAAAATTAAAAAAGCTTTTAAGAGAGTTAAAAATATAAATAAGTCACGCGACTGTCGATTAACTATAGTATAAAGATTTAAAGAAGATAATTTGAGAAAGAATTTTTTATTTGTACTTTTTTTTGTAAGCATGTATATGAATGCGATATGTATAAATGCTATTAAATATTATTGTTGAATGAAGTTTAATAGATTTTTTTTTACTTCACAAAAAGGGTTTTTATAAATGATTGTGTGCTGTTTTTGTAATTTTAGAAAGGAAAATGTGAAAAAGAAAATCTGAAACAAAAAATATTTTGTTGAATTAAAAAATTATAGAAACGTAAAAGATAAATGTTTATATTCTTAATGTTTTTAAATTATATAGGTACTTACATAAAAATATATAAAATATTTTTCTCAGCTTTATTTTTGTTATTACACTTAATTTAATAACTTATACGGTTTTGAAAAATTTTAATATTTAAAATGTTAGCAAATAATTCTAATATTTAAAATGTTATCTTCTTATGTTGTATACGGAAAAAGATATTATTTATAAAAGATTAATGTAACTTCTCTAGACTGATTAGGAAGCTTAGAAAAATATTCTTTAATTTTTACAAATAATTCATTTGGTAATATTGAAGAAGTTAAGCTTTTTATTGGCAAATTATTATAGATACAGCGAACGGAATGTAAACGAAATTCAAGTTTTTCCCGTAAAAAGGTATAAACGGCTGTTGATTTAAAAAATATTATCTGAGATAATTGTTTTTCCTCCTTTGAATAATAATATATATCATTCTTATTTTGCATACGACAAAATATTTCTCGGTTAGTTAAATTTTCATTAATCTTAACTGCTTTTCGTTTATTTAAAATTTTGTTTTTGCCTTTTAATTTTTTATTTTCATTTTTTAAAATTTGATTTTCGTTTTTCAATTTGCCCGTTAATATTCTATAATACGCTAAATTTCTTTTTTTTTTATGACAATGCTTACAAGAAGGTACATTATATTGAATTGAGTTCGTTTCCCAATTCATTTCATCTAAATTTTCCATAATAATATCATCATCAATGATTAAATTATTTGGAACAGTATTTATTTCTTCTAATGAGGTTTCTTCTGACAAAAAAAAGTGAAGGACAAGCCTCCGAATATAATTTTCTCAGACCATTATGAGATTCCTGAAAATGGCAGCTGCAAATATAAGGACTAACAAGCACTAGCCCACTTTTCATATTTTGCAGTATTCTTTGGTGGAAACTTAAAAAATTTTAAATTTTCTTTTCGAGAAGTATTTTTGCGACTTCGTATGCAACAATTTCTAATCAACGGCATCTTGATTTAATAAATAATTTATTAGGAAACACTTACCTGTATATTATTTGAAGATAGTAAACACCTTCTAACTTGTAACACTAGTACTTTGTATTACTTGAAACTTTGTTTTAACTTTAAATTTTAATGTACTAAATTATTTTTCTTATACCACTTATACTAAATAATAATAATATTTTAAATTTTAAAATATTATATTACTTAGTATTAGAAAAAAGTATAAGAAACTTAGTAAAACCAGATTATAAAATAGTACTTATTAGCAGATAGTATTATTAGAAAACTATTAGGAAATAGTATTAGTAGATATTATTAGGGAATACTTTTTTTTAATAAAGATATAGTATTTATTAAAAGTTGGAACGTAATATAATTATTAATTAATAATTTAAATTTTTATAATTTATTATAGGTAATCTAAATATATTATCTGTATAATATTATTCGTTATTATACAGATCACGTTATTCGACATAAGAAATTTTCCCACGTAAAACAGAAAACACTTGTTATCAGAAAACCTAAATAACAATAAACATAAAAACCAGTAAAACTGAAATACTAAAAGAAGAACTGTATATAATATGTACCTAAATCAAATTCTAATACACTTCTTTAAGTATTTCAGTTTTTTGAAACACATTTACATTATTTTTCTTTTAATGCGTCTACACGTCTTTCTCTATATGTATTATTTTATTCATATGCAAGAAATTTAATTTTTTTCTATTTTATATTTCTTTTTTCTGAATTTAAAAGATCATATACTCATTCGATGGCTTCAAAATATTTTTATTCGATGGCTTCAGATATTTCAAATTTTTTATTAAAAAAAGAAAGTCAACAAAGCTTTTATTTTGTTTTTTTTTTTTTTTTCGTTCTCTAATTTAATAATGAAGAGAGTATAAAGCTTTAAGGTTTTTTTTTATTTCTTTTTTTTTTATTTTAAAGAGCTTGAATTTTAAGGTTTTTGTTTTATATGGACTGTGCACATCTAGTTGTATTCATTATCTTTGACATAGCTAACCAAATTAACTTTATAATACTAAAAACATTTTCTAATTACACTATCTCTTAAAAAATATTACAAATTCTTACTAATTTTTTTTTTAAAAATATTAAAAAACAAAAAAACTAGTTATAAATGAAAATATATTTATTCCAATTCAATTACAAAATGAAAAAATTCTAGTTATTAAATTTTTTGATAAAAAGCTAATCAAAGCATAATATATTTAATAATCCAAATTTTTCAAAATTGCAATTATTTTAAATGGCTAGTTAATATACCTAATAGAAAAGCTTATACGCAAAATATGCAATAAATGTATTTCTAAAATACAATTACAAATTTACACCTTTTCATATAATTCATTTAAATATAAAAATAAATTTTACATAAATGCAGCAAGTACCTTTGAACATAGCTGAACCACTACAATTAAGCCTAAATTCCGGGGACACATAGGAAATAGGAAATATATTCTTTGGCTATTTTATACTCGTTCGGCCTCAAATCGATCAAAAGCTTCTAGAATCCGAACTCATTGACCAAACTCGACCAGAACCAATTCCAATGGTACTTTCATAGTAGTAACCTAGATTTTAAATTTCATCAAAATAGCGGCATTATTTTTTGAGTTATGGTGTTTTTAAGATATATGTTTGTTAACCCTTGAACTTTTCAAAAGTTCCAGAACCCGAAATTATGGTACGATTTCGCCCATGTGCAGAATAGAATACGTAAAAGGGTATATTAACTTTGGTATGGTGTTTGTAACCACCTAAAGGTAGCGAGCTAGATACGTAATAGAATACGTAAAAGGGTATATTAACTTTGGTATGGTGTTTGTAACCACCTAAAGGTAGCGAGCTAGATATGGAAAAGTATATATATTTGTGATCAGCTTGACCTCCTGAGTCGATATAGCCATGTCCGTTCGTCCGTCTATCCGTAGGCACGATAACTCAAAAAATAATGGAGCTATCTTGATGAAATTTTAACTGGAGGTTACTAGGACTGAAAGTACGGCGGGGATTGCATATGTACGAAATCGGCCCATTGGTTCGGATTCTGGACCTTTTAGTCGATCGAAGGGCTAACGATCATATATAAAAAATCACAATAACTCAAAAACTAATGACGCTTTCTTCATCAAATTTGTGCTGTAGATTACTAGTAATGAAACTACTTCGGGGATTGCGTAAGTTCGGGATTGGACCATGGGTTCGGAACCTAGAACTTTTTGATCGAATTTAGGCCAAAGGAGCATAATTCCGAAACCAAAGAAGATAGAACCTCCAAATTTTGTATCAGCGTGTCCCTTCCTATTTCCTTAATGTCTTTGAAATTTGGGCCCCATTGGAGTAGTGGGTCGGAGACCAGCCATACATTTCCGAAGACTTTAAAGCATATCTTTAAAATTAATAAAAATAACAATTTAAAAATTTGTGGAAGCTTCAAATTTGGCATAAGGGTGTTCTTTACTATCCCTTGCAGGTCCCCCTAATTTGGGATCAATTGGAGTGGTGGTTCAGTATCCCTCTTAGACCTCTTAGGTTTCAAAAGCTTATAATCGAAATTATTAAAAATAGTAACTTAAAATTAAGTTAGAACGTTCAAATTGTGTACAAGGGTTAACTAGTGCTTAAAGTTAAGCGTGGACTGCATAAGGGCGAAATCAGCCCAAGGGTTTGGATTCTGGATCTTTTAATCGGTTTCAGGACTAACGAACATATATAAATAATCACGATAACTCACCAACTAATGACGCTATCTTCATGAAATTTGTGCTGTAGGTTATTGGTAATGAAACTACGGCGGCGATTGCGTACGGTAAGGATTGGACAATGGGTTCGGAACTTAGAACTTTTTGATCGAATTTAGGCCAAACTAGCAGAATTCCGAAACCAATGAAGATACAACCTCCAAATTAGTGTCCTTGAATTTTGAGCCCAATTGGAGTAGTGGGTGTGGACCAGCCACTCAGTTCCAAGGACCTTAAAGCATATTTTCGAAATTAATAAAAATAGTAACTTGAAACAAATGTAGAAGCTTCAAATTTGGCACATGGGTGTTCTTTACTATTTCCTGCGTGTCCCTCTAATTTTGTACCTTTCTTAGACCCCCCAATGTGTAAAAGTTTATCATCGAAATTAATAAAACTAGTAACTTAAAATTAAGATAGAACGTTCCAATTGTGTACAAGGGTTAACTAGTATTGAAAGTGTGACAGAGACTGCATATGGGCCAAATCGTACCATAATTTCTGGAACCCCTGAAAAGTTCAAGGGCTAGCAAACATATATCTTAAAAACACCATAACTCAAAAAAATAATGCCGCTATTTTGATGAAATTTAAACTCTAGGTTACTAGTAATGGAAGTACCATTGGAATTGGTTTTGGTCGAGTTTGGTCAATGAGTTCGGATTCTAGAAGCTTTTGATCGATTTGAGGCCGAACGAGTATAAAATAGCCAAAGAATATATTTCCTATTTCCTATGTGTCCCCGAAATTTAGACTTAATTGTAGTGGTTCAGCTATGTTCAAAGGTACTTGCTGCATTTATGTAAAATTTATTTTTATATTTTAATGAATTATATGAAAAGGTGTAAATTTGTAATTGTATTTTAGAAATACATTTATTTCATATTTTGCGTATAAGCTTTTCTATTAGGTATATTAACTAGCCATTTAAAATAATTGCAATTTTGAAAAATTTGGATTATTAAATATATTATGCTTTGATTAGCTTTTTATCACAAAATTTAATAACTAGAATTTTTTCATTTTGTAATTGGATTGGAATAAATATATTTTCATTTATAACAAGTTTTTTTGTTTTTAAATATTTTTGAATAAATAAATTAGTATGAATTTGTAATATTTTTTAAGAGATAGTGTAATTAGAAAATGTTTTTAGTATTATAAAGTTAATTTGGTTAGCTATGTCTTACGATAAAATTAATAATAGCTCTTATTGTGTTAAAATGACTTATGGATATGTCCTTAAATTTGGACCGAATAGGTGTAGGGTATTTCTAAGTCGGTTGCACCGACTGACTGTTTCTTTATTTGTTTTTACCTACATTGGCTAAATATACCCAGATTCCACATCATTATACAAAAATCATCGGATCATCTATAAGAAAAAAAACAGAGTCAAGATTATCAGCTCATCATACATTCAACATTCATCTCCAAGGTTAAGGTCAAGTTCACCGTATTTTTTTAAGGTAGGAAATTTAATTAGAAATAAATAATAAATAAGAAATAATTAAAAAGAAAAAAAAACAATACATATTGTGTTATGGATTAAAAAAGAAAAAAATTTACAAATATAATTTCAAGCTTAGAATAAATTTTGTTATTTAAAAAACAAATACTTACATAAATAAGACATTTTTAAATAAAAAAGACAGTAAAAACAAAATTAATAGATTTTTAAGATTAAATTGATTTCTTTCTAATATGTTCTATTCTATGTTTTTAAAAATTTTTAAAATTATAATTTTTAAAAGAAAAATTAAAAGATTGAATTTTAAAAATTAATTTGAAAATTAAAAGAAAAATTTTTTTTTTCAAATATTTCAAATAAATAATTTAATAAAAAAAAAAACAAATATTTTTAAACAAACATTGTTAATCAACAAATACTTCTTGATGATAGTTCTTCTCTATTGAATTAAAAACAAAAATGGACAATTTATCAGAAATCACAATCTTTAACTTATTAGTTTAAAGTGTAGCACAGGTTGCACCATTTGATGGTGACAAAAGAAATCTCACAGACTTCATTAATATAATGGAATCTTTTATCCCCATTATTGAAACTCTGACCGAAAACCAATTTAAAAAACTGCTTTTAGGACATATTCAGGATAAAATTGTAGGGTCAGAAAAAACACTCTCCTTATAAACGGAACACCTGAAACGTGGAGTCAACTTAAAACTATTTTGTTTAGAAATCATGGCGAATTAAAACCTATATCTAAAATAATAGAAGAATTAACTTTAGTTAGATGTACCACTACAATAAAAAGCTTCTATAACAGAATTAACGTTTTACTCTGTAGAATTAACAGTGCTCAACTACAGATAACCGATCCCGATCAAATAGAAATTAATAAACGGTTAGCCTTAAGTATTTTTAAAGAAAATTTACCAGAACCAGTTCGTGGTATAATCATTAACAGAGATCCAACTACTCTATTTGACGCTTGTAATGTTGTTGCAAGCAATGGATACTCTAACTTTTCTGGCATAAATAACAATAACAATGTACAAATGAGCCAATATAATAATTTTGGTAATAGCCGTAGGAACTTTCACTCTAATTCCAATCATAGTAATAACCAACATTATGTTTCTAATAATCCTGCAAACAACACCTACAATCAAAATATTCACAATGGAGAATTGTAATAGACTATCGTAAATTAAATGATAACACTATTGACGACAAATTTCCAATGCCAAATATTGAAGATTTATTTGGGAAACTGGGAAATTGCAGATACTTCTCAACTATCGATCTGGCCAAAGGATTCCATCAGATCGATCCGTTTGGATCAAAAAATTCGCCATCTACCTTCCAAAAGTTAATGAACCACATTTTAAGAGATTTCATTAACAAAATCTGTGTCGTCTATTTAGATGATATACTGATATTCTCCGCTTCTCTCGAAGAACATATTCTATTATTAAAAAAAGTTCTTCAACGCCTTCGCGAAAAAAAATCTAAAAGTACAAATCGACAAATGCAATTTTGCAGAATTGTCAACCAACTATTTAGGCCACATAATCACCCAGGGAGGTATAAAACCAGATCCAAATAAAATAGTAACCATACAAAAAATTCCTCTTCCGTTAACCCAGAAACAGATAAAATCATTCTTAGGGCTAAGCGGTTACTATAGAAAATTTATCAAGGATTACGCGAAGATAGCGTATCCTCTTATAAAATTCCTAAAGAAAGATGGAAAAATTAAGAAAAACGATTCAGAATATATCGAGGCCTTCAATAAGTTAAAAATACTCTTAACATCTAACCCCATTCTCGTCAATCCTGATTTTAAAAAATCTTTTACCCTAACTACCGACGCATCTAATTTTTCACAAGGAGCAGTTTTAAATCAAAACAGCCACCCGGTTGCTTTTGCTTCACGAACACTCAATAACCATGAAACAAACTATTCTACGGTAGAAAAAGAACTTTTGGCAATCGTGTGGGCCACAAAACATTTTCACACCTACTTGTATGGCAGAAAGCTCTTATTCCAAACGGATCATAAACCGCTTGAATGGCTAAATAATCTGAAGGAGCCTAATATGAAACTTCAGAGATGGAAAATTAAACTGAACGACTACAATTTTACGATTAGTTATGTCAAAGGGAAAGATAACATTATAGCGGATGGACTCAGTCGTTTTCCGTACAATAACAATCAAGATACAAAAACACCAAATAAAGAAAACTCATTTCTGCAATTTACGAACGAAAAAAAATTCTATAGAACTCGATTTTGATGTGGAAGTTAGATCCACTAATGCTACTATTCGTAGTGCAGCCAAAGATGAACTAGACTACATTCCGATTACATAAACCAATTAACCTCTTTAAAAATCAAATATACCTAATTGTTAGCAATAAAGATAAATGTATTACTAAAACTATAAACAAGAAATGCCAAAACTTTATTTATGTTACAATTGACAGCAACCTATTAGAAAAACTGAAACAATTCATAATTGATAAAGGGTTAATGTGTTTTTTCTGTGAATACATACAACTATATGTGAAATTCCAAAACTTATATCGCCGTTATTTTGCAAATAATAAGAACATAAAAATCTTAAAGTCTAGTATTAAACTAATAGATATTTCAGATGAAAACGACAAAGTCGAAATTATAAAAAAAGGGCATGTTAGAAACAACCACAGGGGAATAAATGAAGTATTTTTGGAATTAAAATATATCTATTATTTTCCAAATATGCTTAGCGTGATAACCAAATTTATTAATAATTGTCCAACCTGTATTCTAGCTAAGCACGACAGACAACCTCCAAAACTATTCTTTAAAATTACAGAGTCTCCCCACAAAATCAACGACATAATCCACACGGACATTTGGTTTCCTTACAGGAAAATTATGTACTTAACTATGATAGATAAGTTTTCGAAATATGCCACCATTCATAGGTTAAAAGATAGAACATGGATATCAATTTTGAAAGCCATAAAAGAAAGAATTATGTATTTGGGCAAAATGCGGAAACTTTTGTCAGATAATGAAAAATGTATCACCCACGGTTTAGTAGAACAATTTTTAAATGAAAATAAAGTCGAATTTCACAGGACAACAGCAGGAAATAAAACGGGAAATTCAGACGTTGAAAGACTGGATGGAACCTTAAACGAACACCTAAGAATTTTGGAAACTGAACAAACTGACGACACAAGCGACGAAATAGATAATAAGATATTTAAAATTATTATCACTTACAACAATACTATACACTCAAAGACCAAATGCAGGCAAATCGATTTTATAAACAAAGAAATTTTTGGAGAAGAAATCGAAAGGTTAGCAAAAAAATTTGAAACTGAAAAAAATCGATGTACCGAACGAATAAACCAAAACAGAAATAACAATACCCATTTACACGATAATATAGTGTTTAATAGAGATATACCAAAAAATAAACCAAAATATAAAAAGCTCACAAAATTCAAAGCACACGCTAAATACACGATAGATACTAGTAATAAACGATTGATCAAATATTACAAAAAACAACGAAAACACAAACATCAATAAAAAATAATAACCATCAAACAAAACTTCAAAATATCTTTATAAATTAATAATATCTTAATCACTTTTTAGGACATGGAACTGAAACTATTGCTCGTTTTGATCACCCCAATACACATGCAATCAATTCAAATCATACCACTTAACGATGACAATGGATTCGCCCTAATTCAACTAGAAGAAATAAAAATTGTTGAAAATTACATCAAAATACTGCACATTGTTAACATAACTGAATATAGAGAAACAATTGAAAAAGTACAAAACAATATGAACCTTCTTCAACTAGATACAACAGATATAGATTATGAATTTTTAATTAGAGAAATTTCTAACTCACAACATACATTAGACTCACAAGTGCCTAAAATTACTAAAACGGCGCGTAGAAAACGGGGATTAGTCAGTTTTTTGGGCTGCTCCCTAAAATTTTTGGCAGCGACAATGGACAATGAAGATTCAGACGAAATCTTCAAACATTTACAAAATCTGGACATAAATGAAAAACAGTTGACAGATAGTGTTAATAAGCAAATAATCAACAAAAACTTACAAACCAATTTGAATCTAATTACTGACCACACCAATAATCAAGAAACAATAATTCTAAAATACCTACAAGAAATGGAGAATACAACCTCCACGTATCTTGAAAAAATCACGCGACCGTCTCTTATAATGCGGTTATACACAGATATAAGTTCAATTCATAAACACCTCCAAGACATTAAAGACATTATTTTACTAAGCCACCTCGAAGTTTTAGCGCACGACATCCTGACGGAAGAAGAAATCCAGAAGTTTAATTTAACAATAGAAATTCTACCGTACATTCTACCGTAAAACCGGCGTCCTTTTTAATGATAATTTAATAGTTATTATTTTATACATTCCAAATTTCACTAAAGAAAAGTATTTCAAAACTCTGGTTTTACCATTTCCATTTTCCATTTACCATTTTTACCACGGACGAAAAATTAGATGAGCCTATCCATAATGTAATTCTAAAAGACAACGACATATTTGATCTTAATAACAAGAAGTATTTGTTGAAAAATAGCTTAAATTCCCTAAATAATGTATGTATAAGAAATTTATTAAAATCCAATAACGCTTGTAATTACAAACTGAATTCAATAGAATCTTCAACAAAAATAAATGATGAAATGATATTAGTTGTTAATTTTCCAAAATCAAAAATCAATCAAAACTGTATTAATCAAGATATTATAGTACAAGAAAATTTTGTTCTTAAATATAAAAATTGTGAAGTAAAAATTAGAGAAGAAACATTTTATAATAAAATAAATGAATGAATGAATGAACAAAGATAATATAATTTTTCCAATTATAAACAATTTTAACATTATAAAAAATTTTAATATTGTAGGGTTAGAAAAAATACAATTAAAACAAAAAGAAAACCTAAAAACCATTAAATATGTAGAGTTCGAACTGAAGGTTAAAAGTAATGTATCATTAGTATTAATAATGTTGATTTTCATAATAAGTTTTATTTTGTGCAGATACAAAATTAAAGGTACTTCAAGCCGACCCATTTGCAAAATAAATTTCAGAGACCAAAATTTCTTAAAGGGGGGAAGTGTTACATAATTTTATAACAACTATTTAACATAATCATATCAGACGTAACCCTACACCTTAAAATATTAGAATGAGAACGTAAACTACCTTTAATTCACACACAAAAAAATCAAGTTGCAATCACACGTGATTACAACTGAATTATAACTAATTAAGAATTAAAACGAGGAAGAGTGTAGTAGAGTAGACTGTGTCAACTCTGGGATACCCGTATGACCGTTATGTAAACATTATATCATTATTATTATAAACATTAATTACTTTTGGCAAAATTTCAAATATACCAGCTTTATTAGGTGTAGTGTAATGCTCTTATAAAAGAAGGAGTTGTATGGCAGCTACTCGAACCCTTGGCAGTAGACCAACCAAATTTTGCAGTAACTTTGGCCATTACACTAAACTATTTTTGGCAAAATTTCAGACACCCAACTTCAATAGATATAGAGTAATGCTCATATAAAATAAGAAGTTGTATGGCAGCTACTCAAACCCTTTGCAGTAGACCATCCAAATTTTGCAGTAACTTTGGCCATTACACTAAACTATTTTTGGCAAAATTTCAGATACCCAGCTTTAATAGGTATAGAGTAATACTCATATAAAATAAGAAGTTGTATGACAGCTACTCGAACTCATTGCATCAGACCAACCAAATTTTGCAGAAACTTTGGCCATAAAACTAAACTACTTTTGCCAAAATTTCAGACACGTAGCTGTAATAGGTACAGAGAAATACTCATACAAAAAAGGAAGTTGCATGGCAGCTACCCGAACCCATGAACCAAAATGGCTGGATTTAAATAGCGATGACGGCTATTGCAAAAAAACTAATTTGCGAAAATTTCAAGATCCTAGCTCCTTTAGTTTTTGAGTTATCGTGCGGACGGACGGACAGACGGACGGACAGACGGACAGACGGACGGACATACATAGCTAAATCGATTTTTTTTTCGATTCTGATCCGATCCATACACTTGAGTCTATATCTACCCCCCCTCCTTCTCTGCGTCACAAACGTAATGGCAAATTTATTATACCCTTTGCCTATATAGTCATACGGGTATAATAATAATTTTAAGTCATTATTAAGCAAGATCTCGTAAAGTGAAATTAAAAGGGAAATTAAAATAAATTAAATTAAAATAAAAGGAAAATAAATAAAGTAATAAAATAAAGTGTAATTATAATTATTGAGAAAAATACAAAAACGGAGTTTTTATTTAATCTTATAACTATATGGAAAATTAGTATTAATACTTAAAGATTTGTTCTCAAATATAGTACTTTTTTTTTTTAACATTAAGATTAAGACGATGTTTATTTAAACACTAGCTGTTGGCCCGTCACAGAATGACGGAATGTCAATTGAAAGAAAAACTTTTTCTAATAAGAACTATTTTTAATTTCATTATATACATGTACATATATTGTATGTACAATATTATTTTCTTAAATAAAGTCGAAACTGTTACATTTTGTAATACGTAGATTATATTCCGATTCTAGTAATTGATACACAAAAGAAAATGACTTATATAACTTTTTGTTGTTTCTTAAAAATTTGAAGATGAATAATAAGTTATGTAGTCTACCTTTTGTATGTTTTAAATTTGATAAAATTTCGGGGTCGTTAGTTCAAATCTCTTCTTGGTGAATTTTTTTTTTTAATTTCAATTAATTTTTTTTTTATTCAATTACGTACTTGTTTCAATTTTTAAATTTAAATTCGATAAAATTGTTTGTTAAAAGATTTGAAATTTTTTTATAGGTTTATTTTGTTTCAATAATGATCTATTTCTTTCTATAGACATATTTTTAAAATGTTGCTAAGCTCTGTATATTGTTTCATAACCTTTGTTTAGATTCAAATCGAAATACTTGTATGTTGCCAACATTCTACAATGTACCTACTCAACATGTTTAATTATGTACCTATTTTTATGGACATAAAATTGAATTATGAATTGAGTTTTGCATTATCAAATGCAAATTAATTTTTTGAGTTTTTTTATTATACCTACCTAATTAAGTAAAAAAAATATATTTGCTTTGATTACTAAGGTGCAGTTCATTTGGCTTTATTTCAGGGATGAGTTGAGGGAAGCTTTGAAATTGCTTTGAAACATTGCTTGCTTTATTTACTTTCCAAAGCAAAAAGCAAGCTACGCAACAAAGCGTACATTTGGCCTTCGTCATTATTTCAGCTTTAAACTGAAACTAATGAAGACTTACTACAAAACAAAGCATAGTCTAGTGAAGCATAGTCTTAGTTTTAAATACCAAAATGATTTACTATTTATTTAAAATTCCCAGAAAATCTTCTGTGATTTTTAAAACTGAAATCAATTTTTTTTATAAACTAAAAAAATTTTTTTTTGTTTATTTTTTTTTATTAAAACTTAATAAAATATTTTTTGGCCTGCTTATGATAATTTATGATATTTTATTTTCTAAAATAAAACACATCCAACAAAACACATTTAATTGAATGCGTTTGTTACACCTCATTCTAGACAAATATATTAATATATATATATATATAATATATAATATATATAATAATATTACAAAAAGAATAAATAAGAAAAAAAAAAGATGAACTTAAAAAAAAAACATTTTGTTTGTACGAGTATAAATATGCCCTGACTAAGATTTGAACCGGCACTTTTCTTTAAAAAGGCCGACGTCCTTACCACTAAGCCATCGATGTAACATTTCTTGCTTCGTTTTTATTTTTTGTTTTCTTGTTTTCGCATTTAATTTTAAATAGAAAAATAAATTATAAATGTAAATGTAGGTGAAGTGAGGGGAAGTGTGTACATTTTTTAATAATGAATATTAAATTGTTTTTTTTTTTTTTGCATATAGTTTCAATGTATTTCTATATTATATAAAATTTTTGTCATAAGAATTTAAATACTTTTTAAATATAATCAAATTGTTTATGTAAATAATGCGTACCTAAATAGAATCAAAAAGAAAAAATTAATACGATATTTGATTTTTTCGTGTGGCAAATAATAAAACAAAAAAATTAAAATTATTGTACATAAAATATGAATAAATGAATAAATTAAAATTTCTTATATAAAAGGATTTTGTTACAAAAAGAATGATGAAAAAAAAAAGACGAATTCAAAAATAAAATAGCTTTCCCGTAATATGGATTTGAACCGGGATCTTTTTATTAAAAGTCTAGCGCCCTAACCACTGTACCATACAATGATTAATAATCTGCTAACATTTTTTTGTTTTGTATTCAGTTTCTATTTAGTTATTAAGTTTGAAAATATTATATAAATTCAAAAAATATGTATAAATGTTGGTGAGGTGAGGTGTTCTGTTTTTAGTTTCAATGTATTTCTATATATAAAATTTTTTGCATTTAGTTTCAATGTATTTCTATTTATAAAATTTTTGGTAACAGAATTGAAATATTAACTTGTTACATATATATAATCAAATTGTTTATATACCAGTAAATAGTGCGTACCTACGAAGAATCAAAAAGAAAAAAACAAAAAAAAATACCTAGTCAAAAAAATTAAACCATCATATTATTTGATTTTTACGTATATGCCAAATAATTTAAAATTATTGTATATATACCTAGCATATGTATTGTTTTGTAACACATTTTTGAATTTTAAAATAAAAATAATAACAAAAAAAAAGAAATTAATAATTATTAAAATAATAAATGCGAGTTTTCTGTAAAATTTTTTATAGAATTAAAAAAAAATAAAAAAACGTTTTGCCCCAAGATGGATTTGAACCCACAAATTTCTATTAAAAGCTTACTGCCTTAACCACTGCACCGTGTAATGAATAATAATATGATAACATTTTGTTTATTTTCTATTTAGTTTGTATTTTTATTTTCTAAAATAAAACACATCCAACAAAACACATTTAATTGAATGCGTTTGTTACACCTCATCCTAGACAAATATATTAATAAAATAATAATAATATCTGAATTTTTTGCATATCTATTTGTATTGAAATCTTTAAATTTTCTTCATTTGATTCCGCATATTTAGATACCGTGTCATCAGCATAGAGTTGGATATCTCCTTTTAGATTCAACTGCGTAATATTGTCCGTGCATATTTTAAAGAGATCGGGGCCAAGTATAGATCCTTGAGGAACCCCTTTTAAATTAATGTTTTCTGAGCTGAGTGTACAAAGACAAATTTAGAACTTTTCATATAATTCATTTAAATTTAAAAATAAATTATAGCAAGTACCTTTGAACACAACTAAAGTAGCGTAAACAATGTCTTAATTATATTACCTGTGGTAACAATTCAATAAAATATATGATATAATAAAAATTAAAAAAAAGAAATTTAATCGTTTAGTAAAAATATAATTTGTTATTAAGTTACTATCTTTATTAATTTCAAATATATGCTTTAAGAGCTTGGGAATAGTGGGGGTGGTAAACAAACCCCTATTCAAATTCATCCAAAATTTCATGGACACAAAGAAAAAAAGGGATCTGAGATTAATGACAGGGCTATGTATGGATCAGCCAATGCTCAGAGCCGACGAAAGTAGAAAGTCATAGATGAATATTAAGAAAAAAGTAGTAGATATAACAGAGCCAAACATTTTACTTCTCACAAAGGTATGCCATGAGTTCACCAATTGAACCACGGCTCTTGATCGTGTTGTCGATCATGAAGCAAACCTTTATGATATAGGTATTTCAATACCTTTTGGTTTATGGTTTTTTCCATTTTCTTAGAAAGGACCGAAGTTACAGCTACAGGGCGGTAGTTTGAGGGATCGCTTTTATTATCTTTTTGGAATTGGGAAAACGTGCGCAATCTGCCATTGGGCAGGATAAGTAACCGAAATAAAGGATAAAAAGAAGAGGTTGCGTAGAAGTTTTAAAATGGTAGGATAGGTTTCTTTAAACATCATCGTTGTGATTCCATCGAGACGGGCTGATTTATTTGTATCAAGATTTTTCAAGATTTTTATCTCTGCCCGCATCCTAAAGTAGATTCCACCAAAGAAATAGCCAACTTCTAGAATATTTGGTGGTCTTTGAGTTGACTGTGGCAGTGTTGAGTTGAATCAAAATTGTTTGCCAAACAAGTTCGCCTTCTCTATTAAATCTGATACAATTGCGATGTTTTTCTCCTTAAGCGGAGAAAAAACAACACCGCTAGTGTCCTTTTTTATGATTTTTTGGAAACGTCCAAAATGATTTGCTGCTTTTGCATCTGTAAAAATTGTTGTTTCAACCGCTGTTGTTTTTGCTTTTTAATAACTCTCTTGCATTTTTTTCGAACCACAATATAGTTGGTCCTTTTAGATTCTAACCACTCCTTTTTACAAAGGCTTATTTGCAAGTGCGATTAAAGCATGCGTTTAATACTTTTCGTTGAATGTGGAATATACATATACATTCCTATTTCCAAGACAAATGGTTTCACTAATCGAATTTGCAGCGAAGTTGACTTTTTATTTGCGAAAGCACTATTATCAGTCAAAAGCTTTGAAAAAATTGTTCAAGCTTTCCACAACTCTATTGCTAAACCAGTTTTTTGAGAGGATTCTTTCTGCTTGCTATAATGCCTACCAGGAAACCTGTGCTCACCAGATAGTGGTCAGAGCCCTCCAAGGTACAACCAACTGCAACTATATAGTTTTCAGAGTGAGTGGTTAAAATCAGATCCTAGAGCTGACTCTCTTGATCAGCTCGGTCGGGGACCGTAGTGGGATTTTGGACAGGTTGAGAAAGCTGGAAAAGTGAAAATAATTTAACTTGTTTTCCAATTAAATTTTGACTCAAAGACAAGTTGCTTGAAAAATGAAACGAGTTCTTGTTGTATTCTTGAAGTCTTCCGCCAGAACAATTTCAGTTCCTGGACAAGATTACAAAACTTCATTGCTCTAGTTTGAAAGATTGTTAATTTCCACAGCGGTTCCTTGTTCTTGTGAGTTAGATCTGAATAAATAACAGAAGTGTATCACATGCTTTTCAACAAGAATATTAACCAAAATATAGTGAAAGGTTGGGCTAGAAGGTTTATATTTATCTAGGGTATTGACAGAAATGTCACTTTTAATGTAAATCGCGAATCCTCTTTTGCAAGTGTGAAATAAGTGAGTAGTCAATAATATGCAGTAATATTAAAATTATCATTTTGCCCACTAATTTATGTTTCACCTAGGATTAGGATTTCTGGTTTTTGTAGAGTTAAGATGACATTCTACAGCATGAAAATTTGCTCATAGGCATAATTAATAAAAATAGATAAAAGTTTTAAGTTTTGGAAATAAAAAACATTATTTAAATAAATTTTTTTTTTTTTTTGTTACAATAACTCAAAAAGAGTAAAGAATTATATATCTCAAAAACAAGTAAAGAAACAGTCAGTTGGTGCAACCGACTTAGAAATACCCTACACCTATTTGGTTCAAATTTAATGACATATCCATAAGTTATTTTAACACCATAAAAGCTGCTATTAATTTGATCGTAAGACATAGCTAACCAAATGAACTTTATAATACTAAAAACATTTTCTAATTACATAAAAAATATTACAAATTCTTACTAATTTATCTATTTAAAAATATTAAAAAACAAAAAAACTTGAAATAAATGAAAATATATTTATTCCAATTCAATTACAAAATGAAAAAATTCTAATTATTAAATTTTGTGATAAAAAGCTAATCAAAGCATAATATATTTAATAATCCAAATTTTTTAAAACTGCAATTATTTTAAATGGTTAGTTTATATACGTAATAAATCTTATAAAAGCAAAATATGCAATAAATGTATTTCTAGTAACCTAACTAGTAACCTAGAGTTTAACATCAAAATAGTGGCATTATTTTTTGAATTACGAACTTCTCAAGGGTTCCAGAACCCGAAACGATGGTTCGATTTCGCCCGTATGCAGTCCCCGTCATACTTTAAATACTAGTTAACCCTTGTACACAATTGGAACGTTCTATCTTAATTTTATGTTACTAGTTTTATTAATTTCGATGATAAGCTTTACACATTGGGGGGTCTAAGACAGGTACTGAACCACCACTCCAAGTGATCAAAAATTAGAGGGACACGCAGGAAATAGTAAAGAACACCCATGTGCCAAATTTGAAGCTTCTACATTTGTTTCAAGTTATTATCTTTATTAATTTCGAAAATATGCTTTAAGGTCCTCGGAACTGAGTGGCTGGTGCCCACCCAATACTCCAATCGGGCTCAAATTTCAAGGAGATTAAGGAAATCGAAATCTTAATTTTAGGTAACTATTTTTAGTAATTTCGATTATAAGCTTTTAAAACTTGGGAGGTCTAAGAGGGATACTGAACCATTACTCCAATTGATCCCAAATTAGGGAAACACGCAAGAGATAGTAAAGAACACCCTTGTACCAAATTTGAAGCTTCTACATTTTTTCAAGTGGTTATCTTTATTAATTTTAAAGATATGCTTTAAGGCCTTTGAAAATGTGTGGCTGGTTCACGACCCACCACTCTAATGGGGCCCGAATTTCAAAGACACTAAGGAATTAGGAAGGGACACCCTGATACCAAATTTGGAGGTTATATCTTCATTGGTTTCGGAATTATGCTCGTTTGGCTTACATTCGATCAAAAAGTTCAAGGTTCCGAACCCATGGTCCAATCCCGAATTTACGCAATCTCCGAAGTAGTTTCATTACTAGTAACCTACAGCACAAATTTGATGAAGATAGCGTCATTAGTTGTTGAGTTGTTGTGATTTTTTATATATGTTCTTTAGCCCTTCGATCGATTAAAAGGTCCAGAATCCGAACCCATGGGCCGATTTCGCCCATATGCAATCCCCGCCGTACTTTCAGTCCTAGTAACGTACAGTTTAAATTTCATCAAGATAGCTCCGTTATTTGGACGGACATGGCTATATCGACTCAGGGTCACGCTGATCACAAATATATATACTTTTCCATATCTAGCTCGCTTCCTTTAGGTGGTTACAAACACCATACCAAAGTTAATATACCCTTCTACCTATTCTATAGATGTAGGGTATAATAAGGAAATAATCGAATTTTAAATTAAAATTAAATATTATATGTGTACGATTCATCTAACCCGAACAAGTTGTCACCGTTTATAAAATTAAAAATATTATTTATATTTACAAAATATTATAAACAAGTATAATAAAATTAATAAAAAATTTGGTACACGAGTGTTCTGTTTTCTTTAAAAGGATTTACTGGAGTTGTGGTTCAGGTGCATCCCACACATTTACAAAAATCTACCAAGCATTTATATTTTCTAATTTATTAACCATAGAAACCCGAAATTTTGAGCACGAGTGTTCTTTCCTATTTGCTTCCTTACTTAATACTTTTATATTTACGGGGACACAAAAGAAATAGGAAAAACCAGCGTTATATCAAATTTAAAGGTCCTATATTTATTTCAAGTTACTATCTTAATTAATTTTGAATATATTGTAGTATATCTTGACCAAATACATAAAAAGATTTTGTACATAAAATAATTTCCACAAATGTAAACGATCAAAAATAATAATTATTAGTTAACATTAATGTAGATAAAAAATGCTGACATAGGTCAACAATTTCAAGTGGGAACATCTGTTCGCTAATATTTGTATGAATGCAAGTGCAATGCATTGCATGTACATACAAATATATTAATTTTCTTTTAGTATGATCAAATTTAATTTTTAAATATTTGTTGTGAATATAACGAATGATAATGATTCATATAGTCTTTTTTTTATAATTCATATTTTTGGTTATTGATCTTTTCATGGAAATGAATTAGGTCAAGAATATTATGATACTTTCTTTAATAGAAATTCTTTGTAACTAAGCAATAAATTACAATAATTTGTTGCTCTAGATAAAATTATTATGGATTCAATAGAATCAAAAATTGTATATAAACCCTGTACTTTTCAAATAAAAATCAGAGTTAATCATACTCGAAATATAACAATTTTTTTTTATTTAATATATTTTATTCCTGCAGATCTTTTGCTTGGAATAAATAAATATCATATAATAAATATTCAATATTTTATATAACATATTAGAATAATCATGCTTTCTTATTATGCATGATTATTTCCAATATATTTAATAATAAAGCAAATAGGCGTTATAGCCTGTGGATGAGCAGAGCCTTCCTGCTGTGATTAATAAAGTGAAGGAATTTTGCATCAGGCAAATTATATTTGGCTGATCAGAAGTGTTAGGAAAAGACTTTGACAATCTACGACTAAAATATTATAACATGGCGACCCTGCACTTACCTGGATATATAGTGTAGTGAACGACTCAACAAAAAAAAAAATAACAGTTCACCCAATTCTGAAAGCAGAGAATACATAACATCAAGTAAATCAACCGACAGGAAGACCAAGATAAATGGAAATTCAAACTGAATTTTTTTTTAAATTAAAATTATTAATCTTATTAAATTTATTAAACTTATATTATATAATTATTAAACTGTCATTTTAAAAAAAAAAAAAAAAAAAAAAATTATATTGTAAAAATTTTCTTATGAATAAATTTAAAAACTAAAATAAAAATATTTTACATTGAAATCCTATGGACTTTGAGAAAATACAAAGACTTCAAAACTAATTACGAACATTAAAAAAGAACCCAACCAGAACTTATACTGTGACTTATATAGAAGAGGAACATAAAGAAATTAATGAGGTTTGGGAATACTTTGAACAAAAAGGAAATATACAATTTGAGTCTATACTAAAAATTAAAGAAATCATAAGACAAATTACAACATATCTTAAGCCTAAAATTGAAACAGAAGAAATTAATACAGAAGAACAAAAAATGGCAAATTTTGAACTAGCATCAGTAATAAAAATAGTCCCACTATTTGAAGGAGACGTCAAACAACTATCAAATTTCTTAGGGTTAATAGAATTCTATGCTGACACCTTGAAAGATGAAACTGGAAAGACAAAATTAATAAAATTCATTTTAGCCACCAAGTTCTCAGATAAAGTCAAAAATAGATTAATTAACGAAGAAGAAATAACTACAGTACAAAAATTAAAAGATATTTTAACAAAAAATTTCAAATCGAATATAAACTCAGCAAAGATTCTCACTGAACTAACAAAAATAAATCAAGTGAATCAAGATATTAATGTCTTTGCACCAAAAATAGAAACACTCATAGCACAATTAAATGAATTACAAATTGCAGAACAAGGTAATGAGAATAGAGGGATAATAGTAAAGCTTAATGACCAACTAGGTTTAAATACATTCAAAAATGGCCTAAATGAAACATTTAGAGCGATAGTTATACCATCAAAACCTAAAACATTGACAGAAGAGATTCAAATAGCTGTTGAAAGTGATCACAATAACTACCCTCGGCAAAATAATGTCATGTTCTTTAGAACAAATAATTTCAGAGGTCAATTCAATAGACAAAACAATTTTAGAAGACATTACAATAATAATTACAATAATAACAGCTACAATAATAGAGGCAATAACAATTACCGCAATAACAACTTTAATAATAACAACAATCGCATGCAACAAAATAACAACAACTATAATTATAATAACAATAATAATAACAACCAGGGAAACTTCAGCGACTTCATAATAGAAGACCAAATAATTAATCACGATTTCCATATTATTAAAAAGGTATTAACATATCAACAGATGGTATCCTAGGTAGAGATTTCCTATATAAACATAAATGTAAAATAGATTATGAAACATGCACACTAGTAATATCACAACAAGAACAAGATATAATATTACCAATGAGCATGAATAACAAAACAATATCAAATATAACAATTCAACCTCGAATGGAAGCAATACTAGCAATAAATTTAGATATAAAAGAAGATAGTTTGATTATAGGTAAAGAAATAGTAAAAGGTGTATTCTTGGCAAATTCATTAATACCAACAGATGGCATAAAACATGTAAAAATTTTAAACACGAGAGAGACACCAGTAACAATCAAAACAACAGAAATAGAAGTTCAACCATTAAAAGAATACAGTATACTATCTTTAAATCATAATAATAAAAACAAAAATTCAGAGAGATTTGAAAAATTAAAAAAAATATTAACAGTGGATAACTTAGACGAATCAGCAAAAAATTCAATTTTAAACATTTGCAATAGATTTCAGAACATTTTTCATCTTGATAATGAACCATTATCAATAAATAATTTTTATGAACAAAGAATTGCGATGACAGACAAAACACCAGTGTATAAGTTAACGACACTTTCCAACGCAGCTCTAAATCATACAATGTGGCTTTGTAATGTTATCCATTGAGTAATAAATTATTCATAATAATTGGTAATAAGAAAACCCTAATAAATTACTCACAATAAATTGTAATAAATTTATTTTTTTTTTTATTAAAAATTGTAATATGATAATTCAAGTTCAATGTTTTGAATTTGTATTTTGTTTATATTGTTAATGAATGAAAATACTACTAATTGAGTAGTAATTATAAAACTAAAATATTATAAGTCAGCATTTTTGTATTTAATTTTGTTTTGTACTACTTTTGACCATTTGGGTTAAATTTTGTCAATGTTAAATTTTTATAATACTTTTTGACCATTTGGGTTAAATTTTGTCAATGTTAAATTTTTGATTAAATAAACATTTCTTTGATTTATGATTTTTAAATAAAGAATTAAATTTTTGTTAATATTAATTTCTTTTGGATTTCTTTCTTTTCTTTTTTGTTCTCAAAACTTCATAATGAGAAAATGCATTTCTGAACTAATTAATTAAACAAATAATTAAACTTGAGTATACCATTTTGAGGTTTTGAGAATAGGGAAGTTAAAGATAAGCAAAGTAAAATTCTATAAATGATTGTGAATTGTAACAAAATTGTATCATTATTGTATTAACTATTGGAGAATAAAGTTAAATCTAATTTCAAACTAAAAAAGAAGATATTATTTTTTAAATTAAATTTTTTATACTTAATAATAATTTAATACAATAAATTTTGTATTAAATTAACTGGCGCCCGAGCAGGTACCCAAGGGTCCCTAGGGGGGATCCAGGGGGATCCAAGCGAGTAGGGACCGGCCAAGTGATCGTGTAAGTGTCAGTAGTGGATTTAAAAACGTGTATAAAAAAAAAATCAATTAAAAAAACTTTGAACCAACTAATAAGAATAAAAATTAAAAAATAAATTAAAATTACAATTTAGAATTAAAATTTTTAAAAATTAAAAAAAAAAACTACTTAAAGAATTATTAATTAAATAAAAAAATAAATTAAAGAACTATTAACTAAAAAATAAAAATAATATTAGTTAATTGGAGAGAAAAAAAAACTAAATAAAAAATTTTTTTTTTAAAAAAAAAAAAATAAAAAGAAAGTGAAAAAGTTTTGCCACTGCGTGTGTCTAGCAAGTAGGGAGAGGAAATGAGGCCCCGAAGTAGCGAGAGCAAAACGGAGTTACGCCTCACAAAGATTAAGGCACGTCAACAGCCGCCTATTCTCGCTGAAATTAGAAAGGCACAACACATGCAGACCCAGAGTCCGGTCCTTTTAATAACCCTGTAAGTTGAAAAAAAAAATAATAATAAAAATAATAAATTTAGAAAAAAAAACAATATAATTAAAAGAAAAAAATATATTACATTAAATATTAAAAATATTAATTTTTAAAAATATATTGGATCTTCGTAAACAAGTATCCACATCTGTATGGAGAAAAGAAGAATCCAATATAAATAAAAGACGTCAAGAAAAAATATTACATTAAATAATAAAAATTTTTTAAAGAAAAAAAAGAAATAAAATAAAATATTAAACCGGATTATTAAAAATAAAAGTAAACAGAGCTCTAGTAATAGCTATATTTTTAATTTTTTTTTTGTTGTCTCTATTTTTATTTTACTTAGTAGTTAGAATTTAAACTGTAATTTGTAATTTACTAATAGCATCTTTACAATTATAGATTAATTAATTCTACCTAATTATAATTTTTTTTTATTTTATTAATTACTATCTACTAAAATTTTTTTTCTAATAATTAAAACTAATTAATCAAAAATAACAAATAATAATCAAGAAAAAAATAATAATTTTTTTAAATGTCTAAGGTAGAATTAGGGAATTCAGATACCGAAGACTTTACAGAAACACTATAAAAATTTGATTCATCGTATTAAAACTAAAAGTAATAAATTTGAGAGGAAAAATCTAGTTGTAAAATAAAGAAAATAAAAATAAGTATTAAAAGTAATAATTAAAGATTTTTAGTGTTATAAAGTTGTTCTGTAGTAAACTTAAAATTATTCTATAAATTATCTTAATTTTTATATTATAAATAAAAAGAATTCTTTATATAAAGTTAATAAATTTTTTTTTTGAAAAATTACTTTAATTTGAGTAAAATTAAAATTTTGTATTAAAATTTTATACTTAATAATAAACCAAAAAAATTGTTATTAAAATTTTATATAGGTTTTTAATAGGTACTATTTTTGTGAAGAATAAGCAAGGCACATATTTTTTTTTAAAAAAAGTTATTTTGTAATTAAGTGTTCTCACAGTATTTAAATGTTTGAATGATTTTTTCTCAATTATAATTTATTTATAATTTCATTGATAAATGTCATTTCAAATTGTCAAATAATTAACATTAATATTATTTAAAAATAAATCTATTCACAATATTCTATTAATTTTAAATAACAAGATATTTTTTTTTTGACATTTAAAAATTAATCCATAGAAGAAAATATAAAAACAAAACAAAAATTGCAATTATCACTTGAATTATTTGGTTATTTAAAATTTAATTTTTTTGAAACTTGTCAAGTGTTTTAGAATATTTTGCAAAAAATTTTAATTATTAAAAAAAAAAATCTATTTTATATTATCGAAATACCTAAGACAAAATTTGAAATTTTTGATGAAATATTAATTAAACCTGTAAAAAGAAAAAATATTGTAACTCAAATTAATTTTAATAGAATTTTAATTAATAAAGAAAATTTAGAAAGTTTAGAAAATTCAATTGTATACCGAATTTAATAAAGGGTGAAAATTCAATGTGTAACATTACGAACAACCAACATAAAAGCAATAAATTTAATTGATAATGATAGACAAAGAGACAATTATGTTAATTTCAGTATTACTACTTTTATAGTAATAATAAAATTAGCACTTTTATTAATTTCAAATAAAAGAAGAAACAAGTTAATTATCAACAATGAAGGAAGTCAAACATCAGAAAATGAAAATTCTACAGTTAAACATATCAACCAAAACCAGGCTCCAGTAATATTTCATCTTAAACCAATGGAATTGTTGAATGAGGACATTCAAACTTAAGGGGGGAGGAGTTAACGACACTTTCCAACGCAGCTCTAAATCATACAATGTGACTTTGTAATGTTATCCATTGAGTAATAAATTATTCATAATAATTGGTAATAAGAAAACCCTAATAAATTACTCACAATAAATTGTAATAAATTATTTTTTTTTTTATTAAAAATTGTAATATGATAATTCAAGTTCAATGTTTTGAATTTGTATTTTGTTTATATTGTTAATGAATGAAAATAATACTAATTGAGTAGTAATTATAAAACTAAAATATTATAAGTCAGCATTTTTTTATTTAATTTTGTTTTGTACTACTTTTTGACCATTTGGGTTAAATTTTGTCAATGTTAAATTTTTATAATACTTTTTGACCATTTGGGTTAAATTTTGTCAATGTTAAATTTTTGATTAAATAAACATTTCTTTGATTTATGATTTTTAAATAAAGAATTAAATTTTTGTTAATATTAATTTCTTTTGGATTTCTTTCTTTTCTTTTTTGTTCTCAAAACTTCAGAATGAGGAAATGCATTTCTGAACTAATTAATTAAACAAATAATTAAACTTGAGTATACCATTTTGAGGTTTTGAGAATAGGGAAGTTAAAGATAAGCAAAGTAAAATTCTATAAATGATTGTGAATTGTAACACAATTGTATCATTATTAACTATTGGAGAATAAAGTTAAATCTAATTTCAAACTAAAAAAGAAGATATTATTTTTTAAATTAAATTTTTTAAATTAAATTAAATTTTTTATACTTAATAATAATTTAATACAATAAATTTTGTATTAAATTAACTTATATAAAGAACTACAGAACACCTAATGTCCAATTAGAAGAAATGGAGAAACAAGTCTCAAAGTTAATGAAAGATGACATAATAGAACGTTCTACTAGTCCGTACAACTCACCATTGTTAATTGTTCCAAAAAAAGTCAAGATGGAAATAAAAAATGGAGGTTGGTAGTAGATTTCAGATCTTTAAACAAGAAAATTATAGACGATAAATTTCCACTGACAAGATTGGATGATGTACTAGATAGATTGGGTAAATGAAAGTATTTTTCTACACTGGATATGACAAGTTCTTTTCACCAAATACCTTTACATCACAAATCTAGGCAAATGACAGCGTTTTCAACGAACAAAGGACATTACCAATTCAAGAGATTACCATTTGGACTAAAAATATCTACAAATTTTCAGAGAATGCTTTCAGTCGCGCTAAGTGGATTACAAGAAGCTGCATTCCTATATGTAGATGACATCATAGTACTTGGATCAAATTTAAAAGATCACAATGAAAATCTCATTAAAGTTTTAGAACGTTTACAAAAATATAATTTAAAACTTAATCCAGACAAATGTAATTTTTTGAAACTTGAAGTAGTATATTTAGGTCATCTTATAACATCAGAAGGAATTAAAACAGATCCAGACAAGTATCAAACTACAAAAAATTATCCAGCACCCAAGGATGCTGATGAGGTAAGAAGTTTTGTAGCATTCTGCAATTACTATAGGAGATTCATAGAAAATTTTGCAGAAAAAGCTAAGCCATTTAACCAACTTCTAAAAAAACAACAAATATTTAATTGGGAAAAAGAACAAAATGAAGCGTTTAAAAAACTGAAACAAAAACTAATGAACCCACCAATATTAAGTTACCCAAATTTCTCTGAACCATTTATTCTAACTACAGATGCATCGAATTATGCGTTAAGTGCAGTACTATCTCAAGGAGTTATAGGAAGTGATAAGCCCATAGCCTATGCTAGTAAATCACTAAACAAGCATGAACTGAATAAGTCGATTACTGAAAAAGAGCTTTTGGCAATACATTGGGGTATTAACTACTTTAGACCTTATCTTTTTGGTAAGAGATTTACAGTTTATACCGACCACAGGCCTCTAGTAAGCTTGTTTACACATAAAAATTCATCTTCTAAACTAACGAGAATACGTATAGATTTAATGGATTATGGTTTTGAAATTATATTCAAACAAGGTAAAATGAACACCAATGCAGATGCACTTTCGAGGATAAAGCTAGATTCTACCAAATTAAAAGAAATGATACCAACAAACAATATAAATATAATAACAAGAGCAATGAAAAATAAAGAGGAGGAAAATTTAAATGAAAGAAATAAAAATAATAACGAAGAATCCACCAAAACCTTAAATACAGATATAAAGACTGATCACCTTCACATTTGGAATGTAACATCAATATCAGACGTAAGGTTTTTAGAGAAATTGAAATTTGAAAGAAAATTAACATCTGGTACCAGAAATCAAAAAGAAAAAATTAAAATTAAATTAGCAGCAAAACATAAAATAATTGCAGAATATAGCGAAAAATCTTTACCAGAGATAAAATTGGTTCTGAGGAAGCTATTTTTCAAAACCAGCAATTTAAATATTAAAGAATTAGCCTTGGTAGATAATGATGATATATTTAAAATAATGGATATCCGAGAATTTAAAAAAAATTTTAATGAGCTGCAAAACAATTCTGAAACTACAGATTGTTTAAAAATAATAATATATGAACCTCCAATACAAATTAAAAACAAAGAAAAAATGTATGAATTAATAAAAGACTATCATGACACAATGTATGGTGGACATTGTGGTATAAGTAAATGCATAAGTAAACTAAAGCAAAAATATGTATGGAAAAATATGAATAAAATGGTTAAAAATTACATAAATAATTGCGAAGTCTGTAATAAAATAAAAATAACTAAATATACAAAAGAGAATTATGTAATTACAGATACACCCACAACAGCATTTGAAACAATAACTATAGATACTGTTGGACCACTACAACCATCAAATAATTATAGATACATTCTTACTTTACAATGTGAATTAACAAACGAAGCGTACCCGATAGAAACTAAAGATGCCACAACAGTAACAAAAACAATAGTGGAAAGATTCATACTTATATATGGATGTTTTAAAAAATTAAAAACTGATAAAGGTACAGAATTTACAAATGAATTGTTAAAAAATATTTGCAAATTTTTGAATATTGAAAAAGTAACATCAACACCTTATCATCATGAAACTTTAGCTTCTATTGAAAGAAATCACAGAGTATTAAATGACTATTTAATGAGTTTAAAAGGACAAGACAATTGGGACGAATACCTACCCTACTACACTTACTTTTAAAGCAAATTTTATAATTAATGACTATGTATATATAAAAGTAGGAAATAGAAAAAAATTAAATATACCCTTTAAAGGACCATTCAAAATGGTTGACCAAAATAGTCCAAATAGCACAATATTAATAGATAATAAAAAAATAGAATTACATAATAATAATATAATTAAATCTATAAAAGCTATAAATATAATAAATTACTATAAAAATAAAAATGTTAAATAAATGTAAAATCAAAGATAAATTATTTTTTTTTTTAACTCATTTAAATATTAAATCAAAATATAAATTACTTTAAATAAAAATAAAGCATAAATTTAAAACAAAAACAAAAAAAAAAGAAAAAACTTTAAAAATTAAATATTGATATAAATTATGAAAAATTCGTTTAAATTTTAAGAAATATAAACTAATTTTTTTTTTCTTTGGGGAAAGGATGTAGTATATATTTTGACCAAATACATAAAAAGATTTTGGACATAAAATAATTTCCACAAATGTAAACGATCAAAAATAATAATTATTAGTTAACATTAATGTAGATAAAAAATGCTGACATAGGTCAACAATTTCGAGTGGGAACATCTGTTCGCTAATATTTGTATGAATGCAAGTGCAATGCATTGCATGTACATACAAATATATTAATTTTCTTTTAGTATGATCAAATTTCATTTTTAAATATTTGTTGAGAATATAACGAATGATAATGATTCATATAGTTTTTTTTTTTAATTCATATTTTTGGTTATTGATCTTTACATGGAAATGAATTAGGTCAAGAATATTATGATACTTTCTTTAATAGAAATTCTTTGTAACTAAGCAATAAATTACAATAATTTGTTGCTCTAGATAAAATTATTATGGATTCAATAGTATCAAAAATTGTATATAAACCCTGTACTTTTCAAATAAAAATCAGAGTTAATCATACTCGAAATATAACAATTTTTTTTTATTTAATATATTTTATTCCTGCAGATCTTTTGCTTGGAATAAATAAATATCATATAATAAATATTCATTATTTTATATAACATATTAGAATAATCACGCTTTCTTATTATGCATGATTATTTCCAATATATTTAATAATAAAGCAAATAGGCGTTATAGCCTGTGGATGAGCAGAGCCTTCCTGCTGTGATTAATAAAGTGAAGGAACTTTTGCATCAGGCAAATTATATTCGGCTGATCAGAAGTGTTAGGAAAAGACTTTGACAATCTACGACTAAAATATTATAACAATATGCTTTAAGGTCTTGGGAGTAGTGGGCGTGGTACGCAAACCGCTATTCCAATTCATCTAAAACTTCAGGTACACAATACAAATAAGAAGACCCTAATATAAGGTTCTATCTTCTTTGGTTTCGAAATTCTACTAGTTTGGCGTCAATTCGATCAAAAGCTTCTAGCATCCGAACTCATTGTTCAAACTCGACCAGAACCAATTCCCATGGTACTTTCATTACTAACCTAGAATTAATATTTCATAAGTAACCTAGAATTTAAATTTCATCAAAATGGCGTAATTAGCTTTTGAGTTATGGTGTTTTTATACCCTACACCTATAGAATTGGTAAAGGGGTATATTAACTTTGGTATGGTGTTTGTAACCACATAAAGGAAGCGAGCTAGATATGGAAAAGTATATATATTTGTGATCAGCGTGACCTCCTTAGTCTATATAGCCATGTCCGTCGGTCCGTAGGAACGATAACTCAAAAAATAATGGAGCCATCTTGATGAAATTTTAACTGTAGGTTACTAGGGCTGAAAGTACGGTGGGGATTTCAAATGGGCGAAATCGGCCCATGGGTTCGGATTCTGGACCTTTTAATCGGTCTAAGGGCTAACGAACATATATAAAAAATCTCTATAACTCAACAAATAATGACGCTATCTTCATAAAATTTGTGTTGTAGGGTACTGGCAATGAAACTACGGTGGTGATTGCGTACGGTGGGTAATGTACAATGGGTTCGGAACCTAGAACTTTTTGATCGAATTTAGGCCAAACGAGCATAATTTCGAAACCAATGAAGATAGAACCTCCAAATTTGGTATCAGGGTGTCTCTTTCTTTTTCCTTGGTGTACTTGAAATTTTGGGTCCAATTGGAGTAGTACATATAACGAACATATATCTTAAAATCAGTATAACTCAAAAAATAATGCCGCTATTTTGGTGAAATTTAAACTCTAGATTACTAATAATGAAAGTACCATGGGAATTGGTTCTGGTCGAGTTCCGACAATGCGTTCGGATTCTAGAAGCTTTTGATCGATCTAAGGCTAAACGAGTATAATTTCGAAGCCAAAGAAAATATTTCCTATTTCTTATGTGTCCCCGAAATTTTGACTTAACTGTAGTATTGGTTCAGATGCCTGCTAAGAAATCCCAAAACTAAACAGCTTCTCTTCGAAATTCAAGAAGATAGAAACTTTAAATTTATACACGAGGGTTCTTCCTATTTCCATTTATATTTAACACTTTTATATTTTTGAAAGGCTAAGAATTTTACCATAAAACATATTTTGTATAATATTTTATAAATTAAAAACAAAATATTTTTTTAATAAACAGTTAAATTCCTTTTTTTTAATGTTAATCATATCATATATTTTATTGAATTATTACCACAGGTGATATATAATTAAAACATTGTGCGCAATACTTAAGCTATATTCAAAGGTACTTGCTGCATTTATGTAAAATTTATTTTTATATTTAAATGAATTATATGAAATGTTCTAAAATTGTAATTGTACTTTAGAAATATATTTATAGTATTATTTGCGTTTGTTAGCTTTTCTTATAGGTACATAAACTAACAATTTAAAATAATTGCAATTTTGAAAAATTTGAATTATTAATTATATTATGCTTTGATTAGCTTTTTATCACAAAATTTAATAATGCAAATGTTTTCACTTTTGTAATTGAATTGATGCCGAAACCATGCCCCGATTTCGACAAAGTGTAGTCCCCACCATACCTTTAATACTAGTTAACCTTTGTACACAATTCGGAATGCCTTTTACGCTTTCTACTACTTTTTGCATTAGCAGATTTACTACTAGCTGTAAATAAAAATTTTTATGATAGTCTTCATTTTGTTTCATTAAGAATAAAGTAGGTATACTGGGTCGTTAAGGGTCATGTTGGTATATTGGGAGATTCGACCATGGGTTCGGAACCTAGAACTTTTTGATCGAATTTAGGCCAAACGAGCATAATTCCGAAACCAATTAAGATAGAACCTCCAAATTTGTTATCAAGGTGTCCATTCCTATTTCTTTAGTGTCCTTGATTTTTGGACTTGATTTTTGGAGTACTGGGTCGGGGACCAGCCGAAGATTTTCCGAAGACCTTAAAGCATATCTATAAAATTAATAAAAATAGCAACTTGAAACAAATGTAGAAGCTTCAAATTTGGCACAAGGATGTTCTTTACTATTTGTGTGACCCCCTAAATTGGGATCAATTGAAGTGGCGGTTCAGTACCCCTCTTAGACCTACCTACTTACTAAATTGAAGAAGTCGCACGACCTTGACGGAAGCCGGCGCATTTGCGGAAGAGCTCCGACATATTTCGTCCAATAGCAACTGCACATTTAGTGTTCTCCAATGTTACTTGGCAAAGTCGGATAAGCTTGGATGGTATGCTATATTCCGACATTGCAATGTACAGTTTCCGGCGATAGATACTGTCGTAGGCTGCCTTAAAATCGATAAAAAGATGGTGTGTATCGATTTGAAATTCATGGGTCTTCTCCAGGATTTGCCTCAATGCGAAGATTTGGTCGATGGTAGACTTACCAGGACGGAAACCACAGTTGGTAGTTGCCTATGATGTTATTGCAATGTGGTTTCAGTCGTTCGCATATTACGTTGGAAAGGATCTTGTACGCGACATTCAATAGAGACATTCCTCTATAGTTGGCACATGACATGGCATCGCCCTTTTTGTGGATGGGCCATATGGTGCTAATGTTCCAGTCATCGGGCATGCATTCTTCCATCCAGACTCTGGTGATGATTTGGTGCATGCTCCTAACCAAATCTTCTCCTGCTACCTTAAATAAATCAGCTAGGATTCCATCTGAACCAGCAGCTTTGTTATTTTTCAGTTTCTGAATGGCTTGATCAACTTCTATTTGGCTCGGTGGTAGTGTTTCGTCATCGTTGATCATTGTGACTGGTGCATTATTCTGGTGTTCTGTATGCCCATCATTTAACAACTGTTCGAAATGTTGTTTCCATGTCTTCAATATCTCTCGCGTAGCGGTTATCAAATTTCCCATGCTGTCTTTCAGCGCGTGTGTACGTTGTTTGTAGCCAGCTCCCAACTGCTTGGCTTGTTTGTAGAACTTACGTACTTCGCCTCTGTCTCTGCATGTTTCTATGTTCACAAGACGAGATTTTTCATAAACCCCTTTTTTTCGCCTAATGGTGTACTTTTCATCTCGTCTTTTAGCTCTGTACTCCTCCTGCGCCGCTCTGGTTTTCCTCTACAGGGTCTTGCGGTATGCTACATTTTTGAGTGCTGTTTTAATTGAGAATTCTTCATCATACCAAGGGTTTCTGGTTGGTGTTGGTTCGAAACCTATGGTATTTGAAGCCACCTCCTTGATAATGTTAGAACAATGTTGCCATTGTTCATCGATGGATGGATTATTCAAAGGAGGTGCCGATTGGAGTCTAGAGCTAATTTGTTGGCTGTATTCTCTGGCTATATCAGGCGATTGTAGGCTTCTAATGTGGAATTTTTGTGATCGTGTGTTCTGCAGCTTCCTCACATTAGATATTCGTGCTCTGAATTGTGCTGCTATTAGATAATGATTAGAGTCGATGTTAGCCCCTCTGAAGGTTCGTACATCTAACACGGATGTTGAGTGTCGTGCGTCAATCAATAGATGGTCAATCTGATTAGATGTACGACCATCAGGGGATAGCCAGGTTATTTTGTGGATGTTCTTATGTGGAAATTTGGTGCTACTTATAACCATGTTACGCGCAGCTGCAAAATTAACTAATCGGTAACCATTGTATGTGGTGGTGTTGTGGAGACTATGATTACCAATTGTTTTCCATGTATTGCTTCTCTACCGACTTTAGCATTAAAATCTCCGATTACAATCTTGGCATCGTGTTCGGGGCAGGCTGCGTATGTTCGTTCAAGGGTATCGTAATATTCTTCCTTGTCTGCATCGTCTGCTTCGTCGGTAGGAGCATGCGTACATATTATGGAGATGTTGTAAAATATGCCTTTGATGCGGATGGTTGCAAGTCGTTCATTGACAGGTGTAAAGTCAATGACCAACGACCTCAACTTTTCTCCCACTACAAAACCGCATCCTAATATGTGGTGCTTTTCATGGCAGCTGTAGTAAATTCAAATTTAATGACATATAAGTCATTTTAACACCATAAAGCTGTTATTAATTTGATCGTAAGACATAGCTAACCAAATTAACCATATAATACTAAAAAACATTTTCTAATTACACTATTTATTAAAAAATATTACAAATTTTTACTAATTTATCTATTTAAAAATATTAAAAAACAAAAATATTTGAAATAAATGAAAATATATTTATTCCAATTCAATTAGAAAATGAAAAAAATCTAATTATTAAATTTTGTGATAAAAAGCTAATCAAAGCATAATATATTTAATAATCCAAATTTTTTAAAATTGCAATTATTTTGAATGGTTACTTTATATACGTAAATATAAACGCAAAATATGCAATAAATGTATTTCTAAAATACTATTACAAATTCAGACCATTTCATATAATTCATTTAAATATAAAAATAAATTTTACATAAATGCAGCAAGTACCTTTGAACATAGCTGAACCACTACAATTAAGTCTAAATTTCGGGGACACATAGGAAATAGGAAATATATTCTTTGGCTTCGAAATTATGCTCGTTCAGCCTCAAATCGATCAAAAGCGTCTACAATTCGAACTCATTGACCAAACTCGACCAGAACCAATTCCCATGGTACTTTCATTACTAGTAAGCTAGAGTTTAAATTTCATCAAAATAGCGGCAATTATTTTTTGAGTTATGGTGTTTTTAAGATATTTGTTTGTTAGCCCTTGAACTTTTCAAGGGTTCCAGAACCCGAAACCATGGAACGATTTCGCCCATATGCAGTCCCAGTCATACTGTCAAAACTAATTAATCCTTGTACACAATTGGAACATTCTATATTAATTTTAAGTTACTATTTTTATTAATTTCGATGACAAGCCTTTCAACCTTTAGAGGTCTAAGAGAGTTACCTGAACCACCATTCCAATAGATCATACATTAAGGGAACACGTTGGAAATAGTAAAGAACAGGTTTGTGCCAAATTTGAAGCTTCTACATTTTTTTGAAGTTACTATCTCTATTATTTTCGAAAATATGCTTTAAGGTCTTCGAAACTATGTGGATGGTCCCCGACCCACTATTTTAATTGGTTCCAATTTTCGAGAACACTATGGGAATAGAAAGGAACACTCTGATACCGAATTTGGAGGTTCTAATTTCTTTGAATTTGGAATCATGCTCTTTTGGCCTAAATTCGATGAAAAAGTTCCAAAATCCGAACCTAATGCTTGTTTGGCCTAAATTCGATAGAAAACTTCTAGGATCCGAACCCATGGTCCGAACTCGTTCGTACGCAGTCCCCGCCATAGTCTCATTACTGGTAACCTACTTCACCAAATTTATGATTGTAACGCCATTAGTGTTTATGTTATCCTTATTTTTTTTATATATTTCTTGGCAGAACAATTAAAAGGTCCAGAATCCGAACCCATGGGCCAATTTCGCCCATATGCAATCCCCGCCGTACTTTAAGTCCTAGTAACCTACAGTTAAAATTTCATCAAGATAGCTCCATTAGTTTTTGAGTTATCGTGCCTGTGGACGGACGGGCGGGCGGACGGACATGGCTATATCGACTCAGGAGGTCACGCTGATCACAAATATATATACTTTTCTATATCTAGCTCGCTTCCTTTAGGTGGTTACAAACACCATACCAAAGTTAATATACCCTTTTACCTATTCTATAGGTGTAGGGTATAAAAAGAAATGACAGTTCAGTGGAATAAACATGAAAAAAAGTGTTGACTTCTTTCTGTTTGTTTGTAAAACAAAATATGGCAAGAATTTGAAGCAAAACTAAAAATATTTTGTAGTTTTAAAGGACAGAATTTTTTTTGAGAAACGAATTTACCATTAATAATTATACATCTATAATAAAAAATGCCCTTATTCCATAATTTATATAAACAAATAAATACAAAACAATTAAATTAGCAGAACAATATAGCTCACAGATACAGAAATACCTTACAATGCTGCTTCAAAAGTTATAAGGCCTAATACTGTCTCATAAAATTTAAAAAAATTCATTGACCAAAAAAAAAGAAAATAAAAACTAATTTTAATAGTCAAATATTTAGGGGCACAAAGTGTTATGTTTAGATGTAGAATTTTTTAGATACGAACATAAATTTTTTTTCATTTCAACAACGCAAAAAATGCTGCCGTTGTTAAAAAGTACAGAGTTCTGATAGAATTTCTTCGAGAAACGAATTCAGCATAAAGGTTGACTATGTCATTAATTTGACTCAAATGAGGAAAAAATCTATTATCTAAATGGCTATGATTATCTTCGCTATTTTATTTTTATATAATAGTTATTCTGCGTAAACATATGTAAATAAAATTTAGGAGATAAATATAATTAGAATTTTTGTTATAAGCACTTACGTGTTTTAATTAAATTTTCAAATTCTATGTTTATTTCTACTGAATCTTTAACACACTTTTTAGCTGAAGAATTTTCAAACATATTCCGTCTATTCAATAATTATAATTTGATACCAATAAATTTTCCACATAATTTTAAATTTTCAATAAAATTTTTAAAACTTGAAAAAAAAATAATCTGTTCCAAACATTTGGAAAGGGAGTAATTTCAGTTAGTATCGTTCAAATTGTTTGAAATGAAATTATAGATAATGCAGTTCAAGTTCGTGTTATTAGTGTAAAACGACAAATGGCGCTTCTATCATTAAAAATATTTAAAATCAAATCATCAATATTTCTTCAATTAAACTAATGCTTCCATACACGATGGACCGAGTTTTCAACTTGGTATGTGGACATGTTTAGAATACCACACATTTATCCAACCTATAATCGAACCATCATTTAATTTTGTTGAATTTGTTTTGATAAATAATTAAAATGTCAAAAGAATCTGATAATTTTAAATTTGAATTTTTAACACTTTTAATTTAAATTAAATTAATATTTGCCTACTTTAACTTTTGTTTTCTAAAATTATGATATTTAATATCTTTTTATATGTTAAAATATTTTTCTAAAGAATCTGATAATTTTAAATTTGAATTTTTAACACTTTTAATTTAAATTAAATTAATATTTGCCTACTTTAACTTTTGTTTTCTAAAATTATGATATTTAATATCTTTTTATATGTTAAAATATTTTTCTAACTTAATTTTATAATTATTTCAAATAATTTACTTAATTATTTGTTATTTTATACATTATAGTTTACTTAGTTTTTCAAATCGGAATATCTCAACGTTCTTTCATGTCGAAAAATTAAAAAAAATTAAAACGAAATGACATTTAAGTTGTTCAATTTGCCCATACACGATAAAACTAAAATGCAAACCAAAGATTGCGCCCACAAAAAATTAAAATATTTTGATTTTTTTCCAATCAACTTTTCAACCTTTAAAATAGTTTTTCAACTTGCCATACACGATTCAACTTCGCAAGTACGCGAGTTACATTTACATATAGTAACAAACTGCCAACAGACAAAAAATGTCTTCGCAACGTGACAAATTTGACCACGTTGCGAGAAACTTTAAATATTGATTTTCCCACGGAAATAAACTCCCATGAAATTATTCTTTATTATAAATAAAATATCACATTGCAGGAATATTCCACAATTATGAAATATTACTGAAATGTTTAATCAGCAAATTTAATATTTGATCCAATATAAATTACCGTAATTTTTAGTTCATTAGTTAATAGTTTATTTTTGTAATACCAACAGTAAAGGTTGTTTAGCTTAAGCCAAAAACTTTAATAAAATAAATATATAAAAATACCAATCCGAAGATTAGTGTTTTATTTGATGTTGAAAATATTTTTTTTTATTATCAACCTAAAATCAATATTTAAGTCGCGTACCTATTCCGTCGCGCAAAACTTGCTGAGCGAATAAAACCTCCGTCACTAAACGACGTGACTGCCGTTCTTCAAACCATACATAATAGAGATAAATCAGAGAGAGTCTAGCTTCAAAGTAAATCTTAACAAGTAAACACCGACTTGGAAATACCCTACACCTATTTGGTTCAAATTAAATGGGAAGTCCATAAGTCATTTTAAAACCATAAAAGCTTTTATTAGTTTGATCGTAAAACATGGCTAACCAAATTTACTTCATAATACTAAAAACATTTTCTAATTATTTTATCGATTCAAAAATATTAACAATTCTTACTAATTTATCTATTTAAAAATATTAAACAACAAATAAAGTTGAGATAAATGGATTCGTAAAATTTACAAAATTACATATTTAAAACTTTTATACAATTCAATAAAATATACATAAATGCAGCAATTACTTCTTTTCAGGATTTTTAGTTGTACTGCATTTACTATTAAATGATTTATTACCCTTGCTTAATTATTTAAATTCTCAATAATATTTAAATTTATTCTCTTAATTTACTTATTTTTTAATGTTCTATCATAAAGTAACTATATACATAGAGTATTCACGTAGAACAAAAAAGTTAGACAAGTTTTTTATTTCGTAAAATCAACTTTATCGTATTTTAGTTTATTTTTATTTTAATTTTTAGTTGTTTTTATTTTTTTGTTTGTATGTCAATCGGAGTGTTTACATTTGTATATATTTCTTCTCTTTTTTGTTTATTTTTTTTTTTTTGTATGTATATCATATCAATCGCTGTATCATGTATGTACGTAGTTTGTGTATATTTTGATTATAAAATAAAAAAATATTGATAGAAAAAGAAGAATGAAATTTCTTTTTTTTGCTTTATATTTTTTTACTTGCATTATTCCAAAACTTTCAAATCGTTAGAAACCTATGTATTTTAAATTTTCGTAAGTTTAAAATAGGTATGTAAATTTTTTTTATAATTTTTAGGTTTTTAACTACCTACTAAAAAAAACATAATTAAAAATTTTTGTTTATCTTATTGAAAATTTGTTTTATTATTTTATTATTTAATTTAAAATTCTAAAAGGGAAAAAGCCGGATAAAATATATTATGGAAAAGTATATAAATAAGCTTTCAAAATTCATATTCCATTCGGCATAAAAAACCCTTTAAGTATGTAAATACACATTATTAAATATACATATGTATGTATTTTGCGATGTCATTTGTCCTGCCGGAACCATAATCAAAAAACCACTAATATCATCCAGTGCACTATTAGAGTATAGCCTTCTAACGGCTATTTCATCGAACACCAATACAGCCAAACTTTCAATTAAATCTTTATCTTAGAATATAATGCCTAACTCATTTATATTTTTGTCGTTAAGACATATATTTAAATGTTTAATGGGGATACATCTATTAAGGGAACTAAAATGGGGCAAATTAAGCTTTACTTCATTTCTCCAAAATTTATAACCCTTTTGGTGAATTAAAATGAATTTTTATTGCCATGTTTTTTTCATCTTCGGACTATTTACTAACACTTTTGAAATTCATTTTTAAAAATTGTTTGGCTCGATACGCAAGTGAAACTGCCTATTAAGAATGCTACATAAAGATAAATCCTGTTTTTCTTTTTTTAATTTTTGCCTTAACTTTTAATTCCGATTTTTTAAGTAAATAATGTTTTTTTTTAAATTAAATTTTGTTTCTTAAAGAAGCTAACCTTTTAAGAATTGTCGAATACTTTTTTAAATAAAAATCTGCACTCCTCTAAAATTTGAAGCAATGCCTGCAAAACAAACTTTTTTCATCTGACGAGACAGTTTAAAAATTTTCAAAAAGTGCATTCAAATTTCTTACATTTTTGTTAGAATAGCATTTAGTGCTTGAATAAAATAAAAACAACAATAAAAATATTAAATAAATTTTTTTAAAAAGAAATCGTCCAACTTGATAAGGAAATATAAACAATTGTACATACATCCATTGACAAACAAACAAAATAAAAAGGAAAATATAAATAAAGCAAAGAAATAATCTCAATTTGATTTTACTATGTATATCAAAAATATGGTCATCTTTTTACGATAACGCGGTGATTTCAAATACCGTATTGGGGTGATTTCAAATAAACAAAATTGACTAACATTTTTTCTAGATGAATACTCTATGTATATGATTTCTTTATGGTTCTATATAATTAAACTCAAAGTTATTCGAAAGAAATATTAATTTGTAATAATATAAATATAAAAGTTTATATAATTTCATGGTTTTTAATGTTAATAATCAAAATATGCAATAAATGTATTTGTAAAATACAATAATAAATTTAGAACTGTTTATCATATAATTAATTTTAATATTAATATAAATTTTACAACTTAAGTATCGCACACAATTTCTTAATTATATATTACTTATGGTAATAATTCAATAAAATATAGATATGATATAATAAAGATTAAAAACAAAAAAAATTCGTCGTTTAATAAAAAAATATTTAGTTTATAATTTATAAAATATAATACATAATATGTTTAATAGTAAAACTCTTAGCCTTTTAAAAATATAAAAGTGTTAAATAAGAACGGAATTAGGAAATAGTATATATATCAAATTTGATTTTTTTATCATTATTAATTTCGAAAATATTATGCTTTATGGTATTGGGAGTAGCGGGGGTGGTACGCAAACCGCTATTCCAATTCATCCAAAATTTCACGTACACAAAACAAATAAGAAGAAACACCTGTGTCCCAAATATAAAGTTCTATCTTTTTTGGTTTCGAAATTATACTAGTTTGACCTCAATTCGATCAAAAGCTTCTAGAATCCGAACCCGACAAGAACCAATTTCCATGGTACTTTCATTACTATTAACCTAGAATATAAATAGCGTAATTAGGTTCTGAGTTATGGTGTTTTTAAGATATATGTTTGTTAGCTTTTGAACTTTTCAAATGTTCCAGAACCCAAAACCATGGTACAATTTCGCCCATTCAGTCCCAGTCATAATTTCAATACTAGTTAACCTCTGTACACAATTGGAACATTCTATATTAATTTTAAGTTACTATTTTAATTAATTTCGATGATAAGCCTTTAAAACTTTAGAGGTCTAAGAGAGTTACCTGAACTAAAACCCCAATTGATCATACATTAAGGGAACACGTAAGAAATAGTAAAGAACAGCCGTGTGCCAAATTTGAAGCTTCTACATTTTTTTGAAGTTACTATCTCTATTATTTTCGAAAATATAATTTAAGGTCTTCGAAACTATGAGGATGGTCCCCGACCCACTATTTCAATTGGTTCCAATTTTCGAAGACATTAAGGGAATAGAAAAGGACACCCTGATACCGAATTTGGAGGTTCTAAATTATTGAATTCGGATTCATGCTCGTTTAGTCTAAATTTGATGAAAAAGTTCCAGGTCCCATATATAGTCCGCGCCGTTCTTTCAATACTGGTGAACCCTTGTACACAATTGGAACGTTCTATCTTAATTTTAAGCTATTTTTTTTAATTATTTCAATGATATGTTTTAAGGTTTTCAAAACTGTGTTGATGGTCCCCTACCCATGGTCCGATCTCGATCGGACGCAGTCCCCACCATAGTCATTACTTGATAAGTTATCTTTATTTTTTAATACCCTACATCTATATAATAGGTAAAGGGGTATATTAACTTTGGTATGGTGTTTGCAACCACCTAAAGGAAGCGAGCTAGATATGTAAAATTATATATATTTGTGATCATCGAGACCTCCTGAGTCGATATAGCCAAACTCAAACACAAATGGAGCTATCTTGATGAAATTTTAACAGTAGGTTACTAGGACTGAAAGTACTGTGGGGATAGCATATGGCCGAAATCAGCCCGTGGGTTCGGATTCTGGACCTTTTAATCTGTCCAAGGACTAATGAACATATATAAAAAATCACGATAACTCAACAACTAATGATGCTATCTTCACCCAATTAGTGCTGTAGGTTACTAGTAATGAAACTACTTCAACAATTGCGTAAGTTCGGGATTGGACCATGGGTTCGGAACCTTAAACTTTTTCATCGAATTTAGGCCAAACGAGCATAATTCCGAAACCAATGAAGACAGAACCTCCACATTTGGTATCAGCGTGTGTCTTTCTATTTACTTAGTGTCGTTAAATGTTGGAATCAATTGGAGTAGTGGGTCAGGCCAGCCACACAGTTCCGAAGACCTTAAAGCATATTTACGAAATTAATACAGATAGTAACTTCAAACAAATGTAGAAGATTCGAATTTGGCACATGGGTGTTTTTTACTATTTCCTTCGTGTTCCCTTTATATATGATCAATTGAAGTGGTTGTTCACGTAACTCTCTTAGAACTCAAAAGTTTTAAAGGCTTATCATCGAAATTAATTAAAATAGTAACTTAAGATTAATATAGAATGTTCCAATTGTGTACAAGGGTTAACTAATATTGAAAGTATGACGGGGACTGCATAAGGTTGAACTCGTACCATTTTTTCGGGTTCTGCAACCTTTGAAAAGTTCAAGTGCTAAGAAACATATATCTTAAAAACATTTCAGAACTAATTAGGCTATTTTGATGAAATTTAGAGAAGATAGAACCTTATATTTGGGACACAGTTGTTTCTTCTAATTTGTTTTGTGTACGTGAAATTTTGGATGAATTGGAATAGCGGTTTGTGTACCAACCCCACTACCCCAACTAGCAATTCTAGGTCACCATAACGTTGCCACAGCAAAAATTCGCAGCTATTTAGCTATTTTTACTAGGTCCAAAAATTATGAAAATGCTTTTATGACGTGATCACGATGTTGCGGTGATCAAAGTGGTGATCATATTTTGCCTTTCTCGACATCTTGAAAACATAACAAAACAAATTAGCTGTGTGACTATTGTGATAATGCAACTATGAAATAGTTATAAAATAGCAATACCTGTCATGATAGGCAAATAGCAACGGATGAGTAAAAGAAATATGTTGTACGGCAAATGCAAAGATGTTTAATTTTCGATGTCACTTACATGATAGCTTAATACATAAAAAATTATTAAAATTATTAAAATTATTTATAAAATTATAAATAAAATTAAATTGTTTGAATATAAAAACAAGTAAAGAAACAGTAAGTCGGTGCAACCGACTTAGAAATACCCTACACCTATTTGGTCCAAATTTAAGGACATATCCATAAGTCATTTTAACACCATAAAAGCTGTTATTAATTTGATCGTAAGACATAGCCAACCAAATTAACTTTCTAATACTAAAAACATTTTCTAATTACACTATCTATTAAAAAATATTACAAATTCTTACTAATTTATCTATTTAAAAATATTAATAAACAAAAAAACTTGAAATAAATGAAAATATATTTATTCCAATTCAATTACAAAATGAAAAAATTCTAATTATTAAACTTTGTGATAAAAAAATAATCAAAGCATAATATATTTAATAATCCAAATTTTTCAAAATTACAATTATTTTAAATGGTTAGTTTATATACCTAATAGAAAAGCTTATAAACGTAAAATATGCAATAAAGGTATTTCTAAAATACAATTACAAATTTAGACCTTTTCATATAATTCATTTAAATATAAATATAAATTTTACATAAATGCAGCAAGAACCTTTGAACATAGCTGAACCACTACAATTAAGTCAAAATTTCGGGGAAAAAGGAAAAATATTCTTTGGCTTCGAAATTAAACTCGACCACAACCAATTCCCATGGTACATTCATTACTAGTAACCTAGAGTTTAAATTTCATCAAAATAGCGGCATTATATTTTGAGTTATGGTTTTTTTAAGATATATGTTTGTTAGCCCTTGAACTTTCAAGGGTTCCAGAACCCGAAACCATGGTACGATTTCACCCATATGCAGTCCCCGTCATACTTTCAATACTAGTTAACCTTTGTACACAATTGGAACGTTCTATCTTAATTTTAAGTTACTATTTTTCTTAATTTCGATGGTAAGCTTTTACACATGGGGGGGTCTAAGAGAGGTACTGAACCACCACTCCAATTGATCCAAAATTAGAGGGACACGCAGGAAATAGTAAAAAACACCCATGTGCCAAGTTTGAAGCTTCTACATTTGTTTCAAGTTATTATCTTTATTAATTTCGAAAATATGCTTTAATTTCGAAAGTATGCTCGGAACTGAGTGGCTGGTCCCCACCCACTACTCGAATTGGGCTCAAATTTCAAGGAGATTAAGAAAATCGAAAGCGACACCCTGATACCAAATTTGGAGGTTCTATCTTCATTGGTTTCGGGATTATGCTCCGGGCTGTACTTATAGTACTAGTTAACCCTTGTACGCAATTTGAACGTTCTATCTTAATTTTAAGTTACTATTTTTAGTAATTTCGATTATAAGCTTTTAAAACTTGGGAGGTCTAAGAAGGGTACTGAACCACCACTCCAATTGATCCCGAATTAGGGGGACACGCAAGAGATAGTAAAGAACACTCTTGTGCCAAATTTGAAGCTTCTACATTTTTTCAAGATGCTATCATTATTAATTTTAAAAATATGCTTTAAGGTCTTCGGAAATGTGTGGCTGTTCTCCGACCCACTACTTCAATGGGGCCCAAATTTCCAAGGCATTTAGGAAATAGGAAGGGACACCCTGATACCAAATTTGGAAGTTCTATCTTCATTGGTTTCGGAATTATGCTCGTTTGGCCTAAATTCGATCAAAAAGTTCTAGGTTCCGAACCCATGGTCCAATCCCGAACTTACGCAATCCCCGTAGTTTCATTACGAGTAACCTACAGCACAAATTTGATGAAGATAGCGTCATTAATTGTTGAGTTATCGTGATTTTTTATACCCTACACCTATAGAATAGGTAAAGGGGTATATTAACTTTGCTATGGTGTTTGTAACCACCTAAAGCAGAGGTCCCCAATTTTTTGAAGAAGAGGGCCACATATAAATTTTTCATGAGTTCAGTGGGCCGTATCAGAGTTTTCATTATTTTATACGTGACTATAATATTGTATTATAAAGAAATAAAAATCAATTTAAGAAAAATTATGTTTTATTAAAAATATTCACACAACAAAAACTACAAAAAAAGTTAAAACATATAGTAATATTATTAAAAAAACTAAATTAATGTGAACAATGTGCCTGGTTGTTTGATCTTTCAATAATATTTTTTATATTTGCATTAAATAAAGATACGCTTATTTCCAAAAAATTTTTCAAATGGTCATTCGTCAGTCTTGATCATAATTTTGATTTAATATATTTCATTCGAGAAAAGGCTTGCTCGCAGACATAGGTGCTTCCAAACATAGAAATTATTTTCCTGTCAAAATTTTTAATATTGCTGAAAGTATTTTCCGGCAAAATAGAATAAAATGTGATTATGTTTCCATTTTTAAAGAGTGATTTCATTGTATCATTTGATTGTAAATCAATTAATTCTAATTGTAAATTGAGATCCATGTCATCCACGTTTACTTCAAAAGGATTTTGGAACAAAGTAAATAATGTTTCATTCCGAAAGAAATCAGAAAAGCGTTTGTTAAATTTTTCTTGAAGTAATGCAATATTGTCGATACTTTCATTAATAGAAAAACAATTTTTATCTTTTGATCTCTTTTCCAATAAATATTCACAAGATTGAAAATGTATAAAAATATTTTGTTGAAATTGTCTTTTAAAAAATTTCAATCTTGTTCTGAAAGATTTGACACCGATCAATAAGTTCATGTATAAGTTTACTTTTGCCTTGTAATTTTAAATTTCGGATATTGAGATGTTCAGTTATATCTGTTAAAAAAGCTAGATTCCACAACCATGCAGGATCAGATAGTTCGGCAACAGGTTTTAACTTTTCTGTCATAAAATGTCAATTTCAGCTTGAAGGTCAAAAAACCGTTTTAGGACTTTACCGCGACTTAACTACCTTACTTTACTGTGATATAACAAATCATCATAATCAGCTTCAACAGTTTCCAGGAATGTTTTAAACTGGCGGTAATACAATCCTTTTTTACGTATAAAGTTGATTGTGGAAATGACAACTTACATGACGGAATTTAAATTCAAACTTTTTTCACAGAGTGACTGCTGATGAATTATGCAGTGTAATTGCATTGGCTTCATGTTGTTGTTACTTCATATTAATTCGACCTATTAGTCCTATATTTTTACCGACCATATTTTTGGCCCCATCTGTAGTTATACATGAAATTGATTCCCATTTTAATTTGAGTTCTTCCATCATTTCCGATACTTTTAAAAATATGTTTTCACCCGTTGTAGTATCCTTCAAACTTTTTAATGCAACAAGTTCTTCAGTTATTTCAAAATTATTATTGATACCTCGAATGAAAATAAGTAACTGAGCGGTATGACCTACATCTTCACTCTCATCAATTGCTATGGAAAAATATGAAAAATTAACCGCCTTTTCTTTGAGCTGGCAACACATATCAGCACCTAAGTCCTCAACTCGCCTCGTGATGGTGCTCGAATATAAGCTAACAGCAGAAAAATATTTGACTGACTCTGGACACAGCTCTTCAGCCATTTCTAGAACACATTTTTTGACAAATTCGTCATCAGTAAAAGGTCGGCCTTCTGCAGCAATAATGTTTGCGACTCGGTAACTGGCTTTGACTGCGGAAACATTTAGATTCGCAATATGTTTTTTTCCGTGAAAATCGTTCTTAAGCTCGCTTAAAATTTTCTTACGCAAATGCTATGGTGTTTCGGGGATTCCGTTTGTGACTGTCATAGAGTAAACATCTAATTTCTGATATTGTCTATGTGCTTTGTTGCTATTTTTATTTTTTTTTTTTTGTTTTAATATTTATTAATTTTAATTTTAAAATCACTAAAATAATTTAATTTTTTTTATTTTTTTTAGTTTTAATATTTATTAATTTTAGTGATAATTTTTAGTGAAGTTGGTTAAATTTTGATTTTAGTGGATTGGATTAACAGATTAACCAGGCTAAGTAGTTCTTTTTAATCTTTTTATATTTTTGTAGTGTTTTATTTTTTTTTATTATTTTTGTCTGTTGAATTTTGGTAATACTTTTTCCTTTTTTTTTCTCTGTTACTGCAGTTTACAACATGGCTGCACTCTTTGCTTACTAATTTTGGGTAAAAAACTTTTCTTATAACTTCCTAATTTAAGTGAGCCTCATATGTAAAAAAACAATAAAAAAAAAAAAAAAACAAATAGAGAAAAACAAAGGAAAGATAGAACCTTTAGTTATAAAAAATAAAAATAAAATAATTTTTCATTTTTTTTTTCAAAATTTTATTTTATTATAACTAACATACATCCTATCTTCTTTTAAACTTTTTTGGTACTCAAAATTATAACATATTAAAATACAAAAACTGATTAAAATATATTTATTTCATAACTAAAAAGAATAGATTAAATACTATTTATTTTGTTTAATTATTTCATACATTTAATTATAAATAGTTGCATTTGTATTTATTTCATTTGTCTAACTTTGTTTACAATATAAATTTAATTTCTTTTAGCTATTTATTAACAATTTTGCACCTAAAATTTTTATTAACACTATTAACGTCTATTTAATTTAATTTAAATTAAATTTAATATAACATCACAAAAATTAACCAAGTTACACTTAAATAACACACTTAATTACTAATTATTAATTTTGTTTTTTATGTGTTTTTTTTTTTTTTTTTTTTATAATATTTTAAATAAAACTTTTAGAATTTTTTTTTTTCATAAAAATAAAAACTTATATGTCAATCTTATATTAAATAATAAACACAATTTATCAAACACTATATCTATCCCTTTTACTCCTATTCAGTCAGCTATTCATCTAATTGCATGTCAACTTGTTATATATACATACATTGTTACATAATTAAAATTAATGTAAATAGATCCAGTAAATATCAAATTTTAATTCTCAGCGAATATCAAACGATAAATTTGAAATAAAGTTCTTCTCAAACTTTATTCTGAGAAAAATCTAAATTTAAATTCAAAAATTTTTTTTTTCTTTATATACAATTTTTATTTTTTCTTCTCTTTAATTTTTTTTTGTATAAACTATTAATAAATGTAAATTTTACAATTAATTTTTTATTTTTTTTTTTCTTCTTTCTTTTTTCGATAATCTTAACTTTATGTACAAAGCCAAGTAAATAGGCGTTTTTTTTTTTTTTTTGCTGCAGTGATTCTGCTGTCGGACACTATCTCATGCTGGAAGGTGTATATACTACAGTATGGGATAACTGGCCGTGGCTGCGTCACTGTAAGCAAACTCAATTAGATTGATAGTTCTGACTGAATCAAACAAAAAAAAAAAAAAAATTCCACTCATTATTTCGTATAGTTGTAGTTCTTCTTGAAAACCAAATCTGATTTATACTGAGTCAAACCAGCATAAATTTTGCAAACATTAGAGGGCTAGATTCCAATTATTTCGGAGTATATGTTCACCTTACGTCAAAAAATCCAGCCGTGTTAGCATTAAACGAAACTCAGGTTTTTTCAAACCAGGATGCGGTTAAGTTCAGTATTCCTGGTTACAAACTTGAAACGTTTTTTAGTCCCCATAGAGGTATTGCTCTTTATATTCGTAACGATACGGCCTACCAAATTCTGGATAAATATAACATAGGCACAAATCCAGAGTTTAACTATGTTTGGACCTAATTTATTTTTGGTGGCCATTCAACGCATTTTTGTTTTTTGTACAGAAGTTCAAATATTTCGAAGGAGAACACAATTGTAGAATTTGATATTTTATCGGATTCTATAATTAGTATCCTTCAGGACAGTCCCGAAACTGAAATCGTTGTAGCAGGCGATTTCAATATCCACAATAAAAATTGGCTTCTATACTCTCCTCAGACATCGGCAGAAGGCAAATATGTAGAACTTTTTAGCGCTCTTCACCAACTTACACAATTGGTGAAAGAACCTACTCGCATACCAGACTGTTCAAGCCATAGTGCTTATACTCCGGATCTATTTCTAACTTCTCATCCGGAAAAATACAACATTTCTGTCATCAGCCCATTAGGCAGCTCTGACCACTGCCTAATCAGTTCTCAATTTCAAATGCAAAATTTAATTAACCAAAAATTCCTCCCAATCATAAAATTTGGCTCCTAAATAAAGCCAACTGGGATGGTTTAAACTCCTTTTTCAAAAACTTTAATTGGTCTCTTTTTTTCAACAATAGAAATGTTGATGTAGCTGCCAACGCATTAACTAGCGCTATTCTCCTTGGCATGAATCTTTTCATACCAAGTAAGATTAAAAGTGCTAAACACCGTAACCAGAATTGGTTAAACAAAAAATGCAGGCAAGCTATTAAGAAAAAAAATAAAGCTTTCTTTGAGTTCAAGAGGCAACCAACCGAAATCAACCGGCTCTCATTTACAGAAGTTAGTAAGCGATGCAAAAGAATTTTAAGGCAGCAAAAATTTAAACATGATTTTTTACTAAGGCAAAAAGTTATTCGCTTCCCAAAAGGCAGCAAAAGTTTCTGGTCATTTGCCAAATCAGTAAAAAACAACTTCACTTCTTCTACAACTCCTCCACTAATTTATAATAATGCTGTCATTGCTGACCCTGAACAAAAGGCAGATTTGCTGGCTCAAATCTTCGCAGCCAATTCAACACTGCCGGCAACAACAGTCTCTCCTCCGGTCTATGTACCAACAAATTCAAAACTTAAAAAAATTTATTTTCGCCCACGAGTTGTTGCTAAAGTTCTTAAGGGTCTGAATGTTCACAAATCTGCTGGTCCTGATGATATTCCACCAATTGTCCTCCAAAAATGCGCTAACACCCTAGCTGGTCCACTAAGCAAACTTTTTCACATATCCTTTGTTTCTGGAACTTACCCTTCTATATGGAAAGTTGCTTATGTCCAGCCAATCCCAAAAAAGGGTGCCCAGAGCAATCCTGAAAATTATAGACCAATTGCTCTAACATCAGTACTATCAAAGGTTATGGAGTTAATAATTAATTTCCATTTAAAAAGATATCTGGAGAGTAATGACCTCATAAGTGACCATCAATATGGTTTTAGGTCAAATAGATCAACAGGTGACCTGTTGACATGTTTGACTGAAAAATGGGGTCGTTGCTTGGAAAAATATGGCGAGACGAACATAATCGCTCTAGATATATCCAAAGCCTTTGGTCGCGTTTGGCATGCCGCGCTACTAAAAAAGCAGGAAGCTTTTGGTCTAGGAAAAATCTTCAATTCATGGATAGAATCTTTCCTTTCACACCGTTCAATACAAGTTGTATTGGATGGTTTTACTTCCAAAAAATTTGAAATCAATGCTGGTGTCCCTCAAGGCTCGGTCCTATCACCAACCTTATTTCTAATATTTATCAATGATCTTCTATCCATTACCTCCAATAAAATTCATAGCTTTGCTGATGACAGCACTCTTGATTGCTCTTACCTTTTTGAGAGAGCAGCTGATGCTACCTCAACATCGGTAAACAATGAACGAACCAAAGTTTCGAGTTCCTTAAATAATGATCTCCAAATAATTCAAGATTGGGGAAGCGTGAACAGGGTAAGTTTTAATGCTTCTAAAACCCAAAGCTGTTTGTTATCAACCAAGCGAAGCGATCCTTTACTAAACATTTCTTTTGGCAATGTAGGTATTCAAAACTCCGAATCATTAAGAATTCTAGGCATGGAAATAAATGCAAAACTTTCGTGGAACGACCACATTTTTTCGTTCGCAAAAGATGCCGCGAAATGCCTGGGATTCTTAAGTAGGAGTAAGAAATACTTTACACCTCCAAATCTATTACAAATTTATAAAACCTATATTCGGCCGAGACTTGAGTATAACTCTCACATATTTGCTGGAGCTCCCAGCACCGCTCTTCAGTATCTGGATAAGATACAAAAGAGAGCTGTTCGTATTATCAATGATAATAACGTCACAAAAGACTTAACGTCTTTAAGTCACCGCCGTAATGTAGGAGCTGCTTGTCTTTTTTATAAATATCTTCTAGGCAATACTTCAAAAGAAATCAAAAACATGATGCCTAAAATCAAACCCTACCGCCGTAACACACGGTTAGCAGCTCAATCACATCCTTATACAGTTGAGCTTTTCAGAACAAGAACTCTGAAATTTAGGAACTCTTTTCTGAGTCGCACCTCCAAATTGTGGAACACATTACCCCCATATGTGTTTCCCAATTCGTTTAAACCGGAAAAATTCAAGAAGAATGTCAACTTATACCTCCTGGGTTGCCCTTTCAACCCTTAAAAGTCATTTATATTTATGACTAGTAGTAACTTTTCAGCCATAATACTGCGCAAGCAGCTAGGGTGCTTATCCCATTATTATGGCTACGGGGGGAGGTTGTTTTAGTGTAAAAACCTCACACTACCTGGGGATTAGGTTACCAGGTGCCTTTTGAAGGTTTTTTCCTCCCTTAGGAAAAAAAAAAAAAAAAAAAAAAAAAAAAATCATCTTTAAACTGATCAAACTTTAAACTATGTTTGGTAGTATAGTGCCTTTTCAAATTTTAGTCTTTTAATACTGCTATTTTATCTCTACAAATCAGACATATACAATTATTATTAACCATTGTGAAATAATAATCAATTGACCACTGCTCATTAAATACGGGGCGTTCATTATCAACTCTTCTTTTTTTCGACATATTATATAACCGTTATTACAATTTTAATGTCTTTAAATTTTAATTATATTCTCACAGTAAATTAACAAACAATAAAACGTTACTATATTCTTAAAAAATTGAACACTAACTGATCTATCAGTAATCACTTAATTTGTTCATAGTACCTAATACATTTGATAAATTCTCGCTAAATATATGAATTCACATTTCGCAGTAAATATAGCCTACTTAGTTGTTATTATAGGAAATTTAAAAAAAAAATCAAAGTTCTGAGAAATGTTTTTTGCGAGTAGAAAATTAACAGATGCCTAAATGTATAATTTTAAATGTATAAATGTAGGATTGGATAAAATAAGATTAAAACACTTTCTTATTATAAAAATTAAAACTAGTTCTTTTATTTATATTAGTTCATAAATTACAAAATAATTAGATTTTAAAAATGTTTAAAAAAAAATAAAGTTCATTTCACTAAATAAGTTTTTTTTAGTTTATATAAATTTTAACATTAACAATAACTTCAAAAAAAATATAAATTTCATATAATATTCATATAAATTTAAATAAAACTTTCTTTATATTTTAAAATTAATTCTTTATACTTTAAAATAAATTTAACTTCTTTATATGTTATATGTTCTAAATAAAACTTTCTTTATATGTTAAAATAAATTCTTTATACTTTAAAATAAATTTAACTATAAATTTAACTCCTTTAAATGTTTCACTTTTTCCCCGCTTGTGTAACTATCCACGTCCACGTATATACTCTGCTTTCTTCTACTTTCTTTTCCTCCTTTTATATTTTTGGAAGTAACTGCTTTTAAATATAAAAAAAGAAAAAGTAAACCGTTTAATAAAATATGTGAAAAAAAAGAAAAGGTGAATAAACTTTTGATCTTGAAAAATCTTTTTAGAAGCTAGCTCCACTAGTGTCATTCGTCAACATCTTGCCTTTTGTTTCGTTCCATATTTCATTCTATCGACGTTTCATTCTATCCGTCAGTAATGACAAATGTCTAAAATATTTATTTACTATTTGTAAACAAACATGTTTACAAATAGAAGATTTTAATTTTATTATAAAAATATTATAATAAAATTAAAAGGATGCTGGTTGCCGTTTGGATTAAATATCTCTGAGCTACTAGAGATATGGAGTGTCAAAAGCTAAGTATTATAATAATTTATTGTTTCATTAAAAATTAAATGATATTCTTTTTAGGTGCTGAGATTACAAAATTAAACGAAATGAAATTTATGCTGAGACAACGAAATTAAATATTGCTGAGACTGGATATAGGTAAGAGATTTATGTTATTAAAAATATAAATCCCACATTCGGCCATCCTGTATTTTAATCCGCCTCGGATTGATCCAGATCGCTATCAGTTTCGTATTGCACCCATAATTTCATTTTGTCAGCACTGCATTCAGTATTGGTTGGACCTTCGTGTTCGCCTTCCTTTTGCACTGTGTACCTATCAAATCCTTTAATAGCTGTCACTCGATATGGACCAAAAAATTTTTGTTTAATTTTAAGACCAACTCCAAATTGTGTACGTTCGATTGCAACTAAATCTCCTAACTTATATTTTATTGCTGCTTTTCTTTTGCGATCAAAATTTCTTTGATTTTCGGCCTGAATTTTGATAATGTCCAACTTGGCTTGTTCTCTTGCTTCACTGCGATCATTGTTGAATCCATTCTTCTTCTATTAGCTGTATTATATTTTTATCATTCTTTGTTTTCATTTTAGTTCCTAACATGAGTTCAAATGGTGTTGTTTGAATAGAGCGATGAAAAGTGCTATTTAAAATTCTTTGTACATCTGTAATATGCGTGTACCATTTTTCAGGTTGGTTTAACGATAATTTCGTTAGCACTGCAACTGTAGTTTTGTGTAAACGTTCCACCTGACCATTACCTCTTGGAACTCCTGTGGCTATGAAATAAAGTTTAGTGTCATGTGATTTACAATACTCACGGAATTGATTTGATATGTACGCTCCTCCTCTATCAGAAATTATCCGCGATGGATAACCAAACGTACTTGCAATTATTTCGCATTTCTTTATTACTTCCTCTGCATTTAAACTTTTTGTAGGGAACAGCCAACAAAACTTGGAAAATCCATCAACTATTGCCAACACATATCTGTAACCCTTCTTAGTTGTACTCATGGGCCCTACATGATCAATATGAAACGTGTCCAACGGTGTATCCCCTTTGGGTATTGGGTTGAGTAGACCTTCTTGTTTTCCGCCTTTTCTTTCTGCCAAAATACATTCGACACAGTTTCCAATGCAAACATCTATTCTTCTTTTCAGATCAGGCATATAGAATTCTTCTTCAATCTTTTTTTTCATTTTCGCAAAATGAAAATGACCATTTTCATGTATTGATCTTACCAACGAATTTTTCATCCCCTCTGGAACAACATATAAAATTTTTCCATTTACATCTTTGGCCAAAATATTATGGTGAATAACAAAATCTTTGTATTGACCATGTTTCAATACTTCTATTATCGCGGCTAACTTTTCATCTTTCATTTGTAATTCCTGTAATTGACATATAAAATTCTTTTTTATTTCAACACAGTAAGTTACCGGATTTCTGCTTAATGCATCAACATGGCGAATTCTTGTGCCTTCTCGATGTTCCACTTCATAGTCAAAGTCTTCTAACAGCAACGACCAACGTGCCACTCGTGTTACTAAATCCTTTTTATTTAGTGTCATTGTAAATGCCTTGCAATCCGTTATCAACTTAAATTTTTTTCCTAGTAAATATGTTCTAAATTTTTTCACCGCTTCCACCACAGCTAGTACTTCTAGTTCATAGCTACTCCACTTTTGTTGTGCATCTGTTGTTTTTTTGCTTGAGTAGTGCACCGGATGTAACGCTCCATCTTCTGGATCTCTTTGTAATAAGACAGCTGCTATTCCAAATTTGCAAGCATCCGTATGTAACTCAGTATAATCTTCATAGCTAAAAATTTTTAAAACAGGTGATGTGCTTAAAATATTTTTTAATTTTTCGAAAGAACTCCTCTCGGTGTTGTCAAATTTAAATTTAACATCCTTCTTGAGCATGTCACTTAGCGGTTTTGCAATGATTGAGTGTTCTGGGATAAATTTCCTAAAATAGCTCGTTAAGCCTAAAAAGCTTTGAACCTGCTTTGCTGTCTTGGGTTCCGGGAAATTTTTGACTGCCTTAGTTTTGGAGCTGGACGGTGATACTGTTCCATCTTTTATTATATATCCTAGATACTCCACTTCTCTTTGTAGAAATTGGCATTTTGTCCACTTTATTTTTAATCCACTTTGAGCGGCCACTCGTAACACTTCTTTTAATTTTATTATTGCCTCTTTCTCAGTTTTAGCTGGAATTATTAAGTCGTCTATATAAGTTATTACATACTCTTTATTTATCAAGTCCTTAAATGTAAAATTGATAAATCTTTGGAAGACACTAGGAGAGTTACATAATCCAAACGGAACTCTCAAAAATTCAAATTGTCCTCTCTGTGTAACAAATGCTGTGAATTTCCGACTAGTCTCCTCTATGCTGACATGGAAAAATCCATTTTCTAAATCCAGCGTGGTGAAGATTCTTGCTCCTTGTAGCTTGTCTATTTGGTCATCGATGACTGGCAATGGAAAGTGATCCTTGTGTATTTTCTTATTGACTCCTCTAAAATCCACACAAAGTCTGTTGGAACCATCCTTCTTTTTGACAAGAACTACAGGGCTAGCATAATCCGACGAGCTTTCGGTAACTATACCATTCCTGAGCCATTCTTCCACTTGGTCATTAATAATTTTTTGTTCTACAGGTGGGAATCTTCTTGGACTCTGGAACACGGGCTTATTGTCCAACGGCAGAATTTTCATTTGAATGGGTGATTTTATCATTGTTACCGGCGAGTAATTTTCAATTAAATTTACAATTTCGTTATATTTACCTTTTTCTAAATTGGCTAATCCTGGCAGATCTTGGTAAGTAAACTCATCTTCTAATTTTATTTCAGCTAAATAACAATCGTTTTCTTCTTTTTTAGTGTTGACTGTTGAAGTGCTATTTTTCTTTACGGAAATGACACCGCCACTTATTTTGACTACAGAGTGTTTTAGCAAACTCATACCTATGATAACAGGAAACTTCATGCTGTTGTTATCAATTATGTGTACCTCAACATTTTGGTAAGTATCTTCATTTATTCGAATTTCCATGTTGCAACAACCTTTGCTGAAAATATTAGAACCTACCCCTGATATTGCTATCTGATTATTTCTGAGAATAGATAAAGGTTTAATTAAATTAATATATGATTCTTTAATCAAACAAATATCGCTTCCAGTATCTATTAAACCTTCCATCACAACGTTGTTCACCTTTAGTAAAACACAATTATTATTTGTATTAGCTGCATTTGTTCTGGCTATCGGACGCTTCTTGTTTGGACAATCCGGTTTTTTGTGTCCAAACTGGTTACATTCGAAACATTTCGGTCCTCGTTCTTTTTCTGGACAACTGTGAAATTCATGTGCTGATGATCCACAGTTAAAGCAATATTTATTCGCGCGCGACGTTTTATTATTAAAATTATTTCTTTTCGGCACTTCGATAATTTTCGCGTCAACATGTCTTAAATTATTATTTCGATTTGTATCAGTTTTAATTTTTTCATACACGGCTAATTTTTCTTTAAACTCCGCATAATTTTTCGCGCCGTACAGAGTTGACTTATTAGCGGGCGTATCGTTTATACCGTTTATGGTGTAGCTAATAACCGATATTTCATCGACTTCAGCTTGCGAAGCTATATCGATCATTTTGTATAAAAATTCGCGATACGACTCGTTAGCGTTTTTCTTTCGCGCTTGTAGCTTACTATGAACTTCAGCACTATTCATTTTTGGTTGAAATTCATTTAATAGTGCTTCTTTTAAGGTATGAAAGTTTAACGGTTTCGCTTCACATTCCACGAACAATTTCGCGTCACCATCTAATAATCTTTTACACACTATATATTTTTCCAAATCATTGAGGTGAAACGTGTACGCATACTGTTCGAATTCCGAAAACCATTTTCGTACACTAGTGGTTTCTTTTCCCGTAAATTTTCGTAACAGAGTTTCAAAGTCATTGAAGCTAAATTTAATTTGCGAATTAGTTTCGGTACTATATCTACTATGTTCGCGTATTCCTTCGTTCACTACCGGCAAATCACTATTTTGACGACTTAATCTACGTCTAGAACTCATTTTTTAAATTTTATTAAATACTCGCCAAAAATTAAATGTTCAATATTTTTATATATGTTTAATATATATTTTTTTTTTTAAATAAAATTATCCACGTTCTAAATAATGTTTAAATAATCCACGTTCTACTTAAAATATATTTTATTTTTTATTCACCGTTTATCACCGTTTAATCTCAAAATTTTTTTTTTATATATCTCTACGTTTAATATAAAGTTTTTTTTTTTATATATATCTCTACGTTTAATTTAAAGTTTTTTTTTTTTTTTTTTAAATATTCACCTGTTTAATTGTTCTTTTTTTTTTTAGATCAAAACGTCCAATCCTGGATCAATTCTGGATTATCCCGGTTGAGCCCCCAAATGTAGGATTGGATAAAATAAGATTAAAACACTTTCTTATTATAAAAATTAAAACTAGTTCTTTTATTTATATTAGTTCATAAATTACAAAATAATTAGATTTTAAAAATGTTTAAAAAAAAATAAAGTTCATTTCACTAAATAAGTTTTTTTTAGTTTATATAAATTTTAACATTAACAATAACTTCAAAAAAAATATAAATTTCATATAATATTCATATAAATTTAAATAAAACTTTCTTTATATTTTAAAATTAATTCTTTATACTTTAAAATAAATTTAACTATAAATTTAACTCCTTTAAATGTTTCACTTTTTCCCCGCTTGTGTAACTATCCACGTCCACGTATATACTCTGCTTTCTTCTACTTTCTTTTCCTCCTTTTATATTTTTGGAAGTAACTGCTTTTAAATATAAAAAAAGAAAAAGTAAACCGTTTAATAAAATATGTGAAAAAAAAGAAAAGGTGAATAAACTTTTGATCTTGAAAAATCTTTTTAGAAGCTAGCTCCACTAGTGTCATTCGTCAACATCTTGCCTTTTGTTTCGTTCCATATTTCATTCTATCGACGTTTCATTCTATCCGTCAGTAATGACAAATGTCTAAAATATTTATTTACTATTTGTAAACAAACATGTTTACAAATAGAAGATTTTAATTTTATTATAAAAATATTATAATAAAATTAAAAGGATGCTGGTTGCCGTTTGGATTAAATATCTCTGAGCTACTAGAGATATGGAGTGTCAAAAGCTAAGTATTATAATAATTTATTGTTTCATTAAAAATTAAATGATATTCTTTTTAGGTGCTGAGATTACAAAATTAAACGAAATGAAATTTATGCTGAGACAACGAAATTAAATATTGCTGAGACTGGATATAGGTAAGAGATTTATGTTATTAAAAATATAAATCCCACATAAATAGGAATGTGGTAATAAAATACTATTTTTAAAATATTTTTTAAAAAATTTGTAAAAATAAATTTTCTTAAATTTTTAAAATATTTTTTAAAAAATTTGTAAAAATAAATTTTCTTAAATTTTTACAAAAATTTTTTAATATTAATTATAATATTTTTAACTTTAGTTATATGTATTTTAGTGGGCCATGAAAATATAACGAACGGGCCGGATGCGGCCCGCAGGTCTTAGTTTGGGGACCCCTGACCTAAAGGAAGCGAGCTAGATATGGAAAAGTATATATATTTGTGATCAGCGTGACCTCCTGAGTCGATATAACCATGTCCCCCATCCGTCCGTAGGCACGATAACTCAAAAAATAATGGAGCTATCTTGTAGGAACTTTAACTGTAGGTTACTAGGGCTGAAAGTACGGCGGTGATTGCATATGGGCTAAATCGTCCCATGGGTTCGGATTCTGGACCTTTTAATCGATCGAAGGGCTAACGAACATATATAAAAAATCACGATAACTCAACAACTAATGACTCTATCTTCATCAAATTTGTGCTGTAGGTTACTCGTAATGAAACTACTTCGGGGATTGCGTAAGTTCGGGATTGGACCATGGGTTCGGAACCTAGAACTTTTTCACCGAATTTAGGCCAAACGAGCATAATTCCGAAACCAATGAAGATAGCACCTCCAAATTTGGTATCAGGGTGTCCCCTCCTATTTCTTAAATGTCTTGGAAATTTGGGCCCCAATGGGGCGGGAACTAGCCACACATTTCCGAAAACCTTAAAGCATATCTTTAAGATTAATAAAGATACAACTTGAAAAAATGTAGAAGCTTCAACTTTGGCACAAGGGTGTTCTTTACTATCTCTTGCGTGTCCCCCTAATTTGGGATCAATTGGAGTGGTGGTTCAGTACCCCTCTTAGACCTCCCAAGTTTGAAAAGCTTATAATCGAAATTACTAAAACTAGTAACTTAAAATTAAGATAGAACGTTCAAATTGTGTACAAGGGTTAAATAGTACTATAAGTACAACGCGGACTGTATAAGGGCGAAATCAACCCAAGTGTTCGGATTCTGGACCTTTTAATCGGTTTCAGGGCTAACGAACATTTATAAAAAATCACGATAACTCAACAACTAATGACGCTATCTTCCTGAAATTTGTGCTGTAGGTTATTGGTAATGAAATTACGGCGGCGATTGCGTACACTGAGGATTGGATATTGGGTTCGGAAGTTAGAACTTTTTGATCGAACTTAGGTCAAACTAGCATAATTCCGAAACCAATGAAGATAGAACCTCCAAATTTGGTATCAGGGTGTCGCTTTTGATTTCCTTAGTCTCCTTGGAATTTGAGCCCAATTGGAGTAGTGGGTGGGGACCAGCCACTCAGTTCCGAGCATACTTTCGAAATTAAAGCATATTTTCGAAATTAATAAAGATAGTAACTTGAAACAAATGTAGAAGCTTCAAATTTGGTACATGGGTGTTCTTTACTATTTCCTGCGTGTCCCTCTAATTTTGGATCAATTGGAGTGGTGGTTCAGTACCTCTCTTAGACCCCGCAATGTGTAAAAGCTTATCATCAAAATTAATAAAACTATTAACTTAAGATTAAGATAGAACATTCCAATTGTGTACAAGGGTTAACTAGTATTGAAAGTATGACGGGGACTGCATATGGGTGAAATCATACCATGGTTTCGGGTTCTGGAGCCCTTGAAAAGTTCATATATCTTAAAAAACATATATCTTAAAAAACCATAAGTCAAAAAATAATGCCGCTATTTTGATGAAATTTAAACTCTAGGTTACTAGTAATGAAAGTACCATGGAAATTGGTTGTGGTCGAGTTTAATTTCGAAGCCAAAGAATATTTTTCCTTTTTCCCCGAAATTTTGACTTAATTGTAGTGGTTCAGCTATTTTCAAAGGTACTTGCTGCATTAATGTAAAATTTATTTTTATATTTAAATGAATTATATGAAAAGGTCTAAATATGTAAAGGTATTTTAGAAATACATTTATTGCATATTTTGCGTTTATAAGCTTTTCTATTAGGTATATAAACTAACCATTTAAAATAATTGCAATTTTGAAAAATTTGGATTATTAAATATATCATGCTTTGATTATCTTTTTATCACAAAATTTAATAATTAGAATTTTTTCATTTTGTAATTGAATTGGAATAAATATATTTTCATTTATTTCAAGTTTTTTTGTTTTTTAATATTTTTAAATAGATAAATTAGTAAGAATTTGTAATCTTTTTTAATTGATAGTCTAATTAGAAAATGTTTTTAGTATTATAAAGTTAATTTGGTTAGCTATGTTTTACGACAGAACCTACATTAATTCTTTCAGAAGGCCTGGACATCGAAAATATTTGAATGTATTAGTACACATTGTTAAAATGTGTGAGAAAAAGCTCTTCCAAATAACGTTTCTTAAAAAATTTTTTGTACTCCTATGTTTATGTTTTTTTTTAGGTAAAATCGAAATTTTCATCAATTTTCTTTTAGAGTTTTACCTATGAAATAATTGTCCAAATATTATAATTTTTATATTAAAATAAAATTTGAAATTTTTTCTGTAACATATCAAAATTTCAGCTTTCAACTCGAAATTTTTAATATATTTACAGCAAAATATATTCAATAATTTTTTAGTATTAAAAATCACCGCCATTTTGACACTCTCAAAAAATATTTGAATAGGCATTTATCATGTTTTTTAGTGAACATAATCTTCAAATTAAAAGCTATAATTTTAAATTTTTTCAACGATTTCGGTAGTAGTTCAAATTTAGTCTAAGTTTTAATATATATAAATTTAATAAATAATTATGAAATTTATATATAAATAATCCTTAAAGAATTCTCTTTTCACTCGTAAGAAAATTCAATTTCAAATAATTTTTTTCAGCACATTTACAAGCACCTAAAGGAAAAGAAGTACCACATTCTGGGTGAGAAAGTTTTATTTGAGTAGTACAGTTTCAAAAAAAAGTTGTTGCGTAGTGTAAAATTTAGTTTAATGTGTAGAGTAGTATTTTACAAGTACCTTAATAAAATAAAATAATATTTTTGATTTCAATTAAATATTATTTTAAAAATAATATTTAAATATTTTTTCTTAAGAAAGAATTAAATAATTTTTTATGAATAGAAGATTTTTTTTTTTTAAATGCACTTCAATAATATTTAATTTTATATACAATACAAAGGTACATGTAGTTTAGTTATCAAATTTCTAATTTAAGTTTTTTAATTAAATTAACTTTTTTAAACATTATATTTGAAATTTAACAAAGTTAATTCAATTATTAAGTGCCTTATGCAATATAATTTATTTGAAATGGGTCGTAAATGCTCGGTTGTTGGATGTAAATCCAACTATAACAGTAGCACGATATACGTTACAACATATAAATTTCCGGCTAAAGAGAATTTAAAAAAATTATGGGTAAACGCTATTGGAAGAACGAACTGGCAACCGACAGCCTATAGTACCGTTTGTAAATTTTATTTTGAAGATTTGTGCTTAATTGTAGATAAATCTCAAAGGACGCAATTATTGCCAGATGCAGTTCCCAGAATTTTCCAGTTCCAGTTCCAAGATGCAGTTCCAAGAACTCGGTAGAATTAATTTCTTTGAATAAAAATTCAAAGATAGATGAAGATCTAATTTTAAATTTTTCTAATTTAGTTGTAAATATTAATAAAACAGTAAATTTAAATAACGGGGCCTTATATACTGGTCAAAATAATTTAGTTTTGTATATTTTAAATGAGAACGGAAACTTTGGTGTTTCTTTTAGATTTAGAGATGTAGTTAATAAAGATTTATAAGTTACCTGCTTTACAGGTAATACTCAAACAAAACTAAATAAAAATGTTTTGCCGGAAAATACGAAATTTGTATTTTGGTCTCAGCTAAAGCAAATGGTATCGTATTTTAATAGCGTGCCATCAGACTCTGTTATTTTATGAATGTTTTTTTTTTACATAAATGAATTACTTTTTTTTCATTAAATTTTTGTTATTTTTTTATTTACATTTTTGTATATATATTAATATGTTTTTTTTTTATTTATTTTTTAGTTTAAGTGGACTAGGCCTCCTGGGGATACCACTTTAAAAAAAAACGAGCCATATTCTCTACTTCTACGGTGGTGTGGATACGAGAATTATTAAATATCTATAATATATATATATATTAATTTTTTTTATTTAATTACTTTAATTCATTTTTTATTTCCATTTATTTATTATTTATATTTTTCAATTTTTAATTTTCTAATAAAATAATTAAACTCATTCAATTCAAAAATTCCCACTAAACGCAACTTTTTTTTTGACCATTACTGTACGACATTAATAATCTTTTTGTAAGGTTCTAAGAAGCTTTTTCCTATTAAAATTTTTTTGGAAGCAATTTTTTGAAATCCATACTTATGAATGAAAAAATTAAAGTTAACATTTTTTTTTGTTACTAAATGATGTAAAAAAGATGATATTTCAATTTACTCTTTTAACATAATTAAACAAAATCAGGAGTTTTTTAGTTATTTTAACATTTATAGGAGGACTCCCGCGTTTTCCCATAACTACTACTACTAATTTCTATAGCTCCTAGTGGAGCAAAGAGCCTTAACAAAATCCTTCCATTCAGTACGGTTCTGTGCGATAATTTTTATTTCACCCCATGTTTTTCTTGATTTGGTAATTTCGGAGTGAATTGTTCTTTTCCACAAGTTTTTCGGACGCCCGCGTTTTCTTGCACCTTGCGGGTTCCAATCAAGCGCTTGCCTGCAGATTTCGGACTGATCTTTTCTGAGTGTATGACCAATCCATTTCCATTTTCTTGTCAAAATCTCCTCTGCTATAGGTACTTGATTGCATTTGGCATGTAATTCCTCGTTCCTAATTCTGTTTGGCCACCATATTTTCAGTATTCGACGGAGACAGGTGTTAACGAAGCTTTGAATTTTGCTGGTAAGTTCCTCCTTTACTAACCACGTTTCGCAACCGTATAACAGAACAGATTTGACGTTTGAATTAATTATTTTAATTTTTGTTTCCTTAGAGATGATTGCAGACTTCCAGGTTTTTCGAAGTTGTGCAAACACTTGTTTAGCTTTATTTATTCTAGCGGTCATATCTGCTTTTGCTCCTCCCTCAGGCGTTATTACGCTACCAAGGTAACAAAAGTTGGTAACATTAGATATTTCTTCATCATATAACATCAAATTGTTTACATTAGGTGAGTTTACTTTCATTGCTTTTGTTTTCTTTACATTGACTTTTAGTCCGCGCAGTTCAGACTCTTGTGCCAAATCGTTCAATTTTTCCTGCAGATCGGTATTTCTAGTTTATAGTAGGCATATATCGTCCGCATAGTCAAGATCTTCTAGATGTTCCCCGAAATTCCAAAATATGCCTCTGTTTAAATCGTCAATGGCAGCACTTAGTATGTCATCGAGCACAATTAAAAATAGAATTGGTGACAGCAGGCAACCCTGTCTGACTCCACAATCAATATTTATCGGCTCAGATAGTTGACCTTGATGTAGAATCCTGCATTTAAATCCTTCATACTGTGCTCGGATAAGCCGTATCAACTTCATTGGCACTCCTCTAATTTTAGCGAGTCCCATATATATTCTTGGTGTATAGTATCAAATGCAGACTTGAAGTCTACGAAAACTAGTTTTAATGTGGATTGCCATTCATTCACCTGTTCTATGATTATTCGGAGTGTGTTGATTTGATCCACGCATGATCTATTAGGGCGAAATCCAGATTGCTGTTTTCGGATTGTTTCATCGAGTTTAGTGTTGATTCTGTTCAACAATATTTTTGAGAGAACTTTCGATGGGATAGATAGTAGGGTTATCCCTCTATAGTTATCACAGATGGACAGGTTACCTTTTTTAGGTAATTTTATTAAAATTCCTTCAAGCCAGTCTTTAGGTACCGACTCTGTTTGCCATATTTTTTGAAAAATTGGATGTAGCATACGTGCTGTTAGATTTGGATCTGACTTTAACATTTCTGCGGTAATTTGATCAAAACCTGGTGATTTATTGGATTTCATCGTTTTCACTGCTGTTTTTATTTCTTCAATATTGGGAGGGTATGTATTTAAATTGGATGCCCTTTGTGCTGCTGTTAATATTTCATTATTATATTCAGAGAATGCCAGTTGACTGTGAGATTTATAGCACTCACTGAAGTGTTCATGCCATCTTTGCAACTGTTCTGTTCGATTTGTGATACTAATTCCATTTTTTTTTACGGTTTACGGACGGTTATTACTTAATTTAGCTCCTGACAGTTTACGATTGGTATCGTATAGTAGCTTAATATTATTTGTTGCAGCTGCTTTTTCGGCTTGGTTAGCTAGTTCGTTTACCCATTTTCTTGTCTCTTCTGCAGGACTTTTTCACTTCAGTGTTATATTTACTATAGATTTTAACAGCATTTTCTTTTTGTTTCCGGGTTTTGGTGTTGTTTTTAATATGCTTTGCATTTTTTCTTTCTTCTATCAATTTCCAGGTAACTTCCGATAACCATTCTTTTTTCTCTTTTGGTCTATGACCTAGGATTTTTTCACTTGTTGTTAACATTATTGATTTAAAAGCATTCCAGTTTTCTTCGATAGTCATTTGTTGTGGGTTATTAGTTTCATCATAGCATTTGTTTAATTCTGATGTGAAAGCACTATTCACTGCTGGATCTTTTAATTTTCCTAAGTCAAACTTCTTTGGTATAGTTTTGGCTTTTTGTACAATTGCAGCTATTTTGATACGAATTTTGGCTACTACAAGGTGATGGTCAGATCCAATGTCTGCACCTCTTTTAGCTCGTACATCTAATAGACTACTTCTCCAAAGTTTATTGATACATATATGATCTATTTGATTTTCAGTTTTATTATCGGGGGACATCCAGGTGGCCTTGTGACGTGGTTTATGAATAAAGAGTGTCCCACCAATGACGAGTTCTGACGTCATACATGTTTCGATCAAATATTCTCCATTTTCATTCATAGATCCGATTCCGTGTTTACCCATAACATTTTCCAGCCCTTTATTGTCTGCTCCTACTTTGGCGTTGAAATCACCCATAAGAATAACTATGTTTTTCTTCTTGATTTCAGACAACGTTGTTGAGAGTTGATGGTAAAAATCCTCTTTAGCTTCTTTACTGGAAACTTCGGTTGGGGCATATACTTGTACCATAACGATGTTCCTAGCTCTACCTTGTAGTTTGACGTATATAACTCTTTCACTTACAGGTTTCCATTCAATTAGTGCTTTGGAAGCCTTCTTGTTAAGTAGAAATCCAACTCCATCACGGTGAATATCGTTTTCTGCGCGACCGGAATACAAAAATATTTCGCCACTGGCCAGTTGGTGTTCGCCTGAGCCATTCCATCTGCATTCGCTCATACCCAGAATATCCAATTTAAATTTATTTAACTCTCGGGCTGCTTGATGTAGTTTCCCCGTTTCAAAACGTGTTCGCACATTCCAAGTACCAATTTTTGTACTGTACTTCATACTAAATAAAGGTATTTTTGCTTTGGTTTCATTTATAGATGAAATATTGTTGAAATTACATGAATTCTGCACCTCCAAATCCGATGTGCATGACGCTTGTGCGGGAGGGTTCCCAGTGTTTCTCTGGTTACGTCTTGGAGACTTGTTTCCTTTCGTTTTTAAAACCATGTTTATTCATCAATCTTTCGGTTTGTAGCGTTCCATCGATTGGTTATAAGCCAAAAGTTAGGTCTGGCAGGTGCTACTTTCCTTTCGGGATGACCAGACTCATCGCTAGAGGGAAGGCCGCTCCTAACATGGAATACAGTCGCCTTTGGCAGCCGCTTCTTTGAAGTACAGACGCTGCGGTATTTATTTGGTTCTTCCGCCTGCTACGCCGTTGGAATATTTAGATATCCTCTTCCGCCGCATCTACCGTTGACCGCTTTTGGCCAGCTGAACCTAGGTTTTTTAACGAGGTTGGTACTCCTCCCCCTCCTCCTTTCTCATCCGGGCTTGGGACCGGCATTGGCGGAGTTGACGGAGGCGGAGGTTTTCCCATAAGACTACGTGTAAATTTCATTTGCGGGAGTCCCATTTTGAGCTTTTTTTCTTTAGATGTCCAGGCCTTTTGAATTAGTGTAGGTTATGCTTACGATCAAATTAATAACAGCTTTTATGGTGTTAAAATGACTTATGGATATGTCCTTAAATTTGAACCAAATAGGTGTAGAGTATTTCTACCCTACATTTTATCAAGATAGCTCCATTATTTTTTGAGTTATCGTGCCTACGGACGGACGAACGGACATGACTATATCAACTCAGGAGGTCACGCTGATCACAAATATATATACTTTTCCATATCTAGCTCGCTTCCTTTAGGTGGTTACACCATACCAAAGTTAATATACCCCTTTACCTATTCTATAGGTGTAGGGTATAAAAAATATTAAAAATTACAAAGTTCTTATAAAATTTCCGAATATAAACTTTGTAATAATGTAATTTATATCTTGTCTAAAGGTATAAATTATAATTTTTATATGAACAAATATGATTTTCTAAAAGATAAGAAAGACTAAATTCACTTGCGATTAATATTTTATCGATTAATTTTCAAAAATACTTCGAAATAAAAAATGCGCCATTAAAATATTGAGTATTTAATAAATAAATAAAAATATTATTTTCTCGAAAATATATTTTAAAAATTTTATTAAATCAAAGGTTAAAGTTGTAACAATTGATAATAATAATTTAGTAGGGGTTTTTAGGGCAATAATCATTCTTTTATAATTTATAAAACTTAAATAATTTTGGTAATTTTTTCTGCCATGTTTTTTTTTCTACCATGTTTATTTTTTCCTTTATTAAAAAGCTATATATCTTTCATGATAGCTAAAAAATTAGTTTTTCAAAATAAATATTCTGATAGCGAATATATTACGTATAAAATCAAAAGGTCACAAGAATATATTAATTAGAATTTAAAGCAATTTAGATTTGTAGGTAGCAAAATATTATTTTTTATAAAGTTAAATAACTATCAGGGATTCATATTAAGTATATTTGCTAAATTGCTTACATCACAGCTATTATGCTGTACATAAAATAAAATAAAAACGAGGAAGATTATAGTCGCTCTTGTCAACTTTTAGATATCCATGCGTACCTTATTTTATGTTGTAAAATATAAAAAAAAAAAAAATAAAAAAAAAAATTTGACCCACTAACCCCATAATTTTTGTTAAAAAAAACCATAAAAACAAAACAACAAAAAAACAAATTAAAAAATATGTGGCCTACCCTTACAGTTGGTCCGAAAAGTAACTTGCCCTTTACTTTTACTAGCCCAATTTTAATTTTAACTTCGTAGCTTTAATAGATTCACAGATATCGAATTGACAACTTTGTATCGCAGCTCGCCGAAAATGATGCCTTAACATTTTGAAATTTTATAAACGGGCTTAGTGTATAATTATATTCTATAGTCTTTGATATTATCTCTTTTAATTTAAACCTTGAAAAAATAAACATCATATTCATATATTAAGATTTTCAAGATAGATAATAATCATCATATTCATAATGATTTTTATCTATTAATCTAAAATACAAACTACACATACAAAGAATTTCAAATATATATATTATACAAATTCCTATAAATTATTTATCAAGCCATTTACTTACTTAAAAAAAATATTTGTGTTAATTTTAGCTTATCTTAAATTTTTTAAACTACGCATCATTTGAATCATATGAAATCGTAAATTGATAAAACTACAAAACAAATAGTAAAATTTAAAAAATTAAAATTTTTATATGAAAAATTTGGAGTTATAAATGTTAGTTGTTCGAGAGCTATCCGAAATTTTGGTCGAATCTTAACCACAGACATAGAGACAGAAAATACAGACAAACATAGCTAGATCGATTTACTTTTCGAAGCTAATCCAATACGTATCTTTGACATTATATCTAGCTCGTCTAGATCAATGCGTTACAAACGGAGGAGCAATTTTAATATACTCGTAGTCATAATATCATATATGTATGTATGCAAGAGTATAAAAAAAAATTGATAATCAAAAATTATCTAGGTATTGTAATAAGATGAGCCACTCAAATTACTCCATTTTGGTTAAAAACAATACTTAACAAATAATTTAAAAATGTAAAATATATAAGGAAGTACTTATAAGAAATTAAAATTAGATTTTATATTATGTTTTTATATGTATTTTACAATACTTCTTTTATCAATAATTCTTCACATTTTTATTAAAAATTTTTTTTAGGTTATGAATTTTAAATCTAATTATATAATTTAATAAAATTGAAAAAAATTATTAACAATTTTAAATTTCTTTGTACCTACATGAATAAAAAATATTAAGAAATACTTTGCAATTCAATTTCAAATATCCCTATACATACTTTATATTATACCAATACAAAAAAACAAAGTAGTGGTTTTGAAAGAGCATTGCAAAAATATCGTTCTGTTTCTCTCTTGCAGAAATTTTAATAACAGAAAGGTTTTGCAACATACATATATTTTACCTAATTTTACTAATGAAATTGTTTTTTGTGTGGTGTACAAAATACATTAATATTTGTGAATGACAGTGGCACATCTTATTAATAACTGACATTCTTTGTTTATAATAAAATAGCTGTGGCAACAACCAATTACATTTCACAGAAAATTAGCTTTGTACATATCTAAATGTTTAAACTAGCTTTCCATGCATAACCAAGCTTTGTACAAAGCAAAATAGCTTTCCATGCATATCTATTTAGCTTTGTAAAAAGCTAAATAGTTATGCATGCACTTTGTGACATTATAATAGCATTAAAGTATAAAGGACAGTTTCTGGAAATGTTTTTACACATTATTCTCATGCTTATTACAAAAAACATCTCAAAAAACTAAAGCAACATCCGATAAACACAAGTTTTTATAAAAAAATTGGTTTGAGTACATCAATTTCGCTGTTAAATAATAGTGCGAACAAATGGTTCTTAACAATGGATGTATATTACAAACAAATGGTGAACAAATGGTTCTTAACAAACATATATTCTTGGTAATTCATTGAAATCAAAAAGAGATTTTTTTGTGCAGCCTATATTATCATCAGATCTCAACATTTATATAGCAGATAGTGCAAGACAAAATAATGATGGTATTATATGTTATCGAAAAAATTAAAGCAAAATTTGTATGTCTATCATACAAAACCGATTCTGTTTTTATACCTTTGCTACACTCTTTAAAATCGTTTTAAATTAATCTTGTCTATGAACATTATATTATACCTACATAAATATTTTAATTAAATTATACTTTAAAAATTAAAAACGTTTTTTATTCTACGAAATTAAATAAACTTTTCATTTATATATAGTATTTAAATATTAATAATATTTGTAATAAACAAGCTATTATTAACATAGATCGAAAAAAGCTATGATAATCTCAAATATGGCAAGTTTGTCAATTCGACTATATTGCCATTTTTGTAGCTAATGCCAAAATTATGCAATATGGTAATTAAAATAAAAACACTTTACTTATTGCCATATTACTAGAGTAACAAATAAGTTTTCCAAAAAGCTATTTTGCTGTTATTGAAAAAATAATAAAAGCCAAATAGTATTATGGTAATAAAAATTACTTTAACAGCTATTTAGCTGTCATTTTACAGTAAATCGCTATTGCGTATATTACTTCTTTCCTTATAAAAAAGCATATTAGTCACAAAAGCTATTTAAATTTATTTTTGGTTGTGCTAACGTTTTCATGACTCGCAAACTTGTAAATTAGCATTAGTTGCAAAGTAGCTATTCTATTCCATTAGGATGACGCTGTAAAAGCTAAAATTTAGCTGCGAAAACTAATTAGAATATAAATGTTAGTTGAGACTCCCAAGACCTTAAAGCATAATATATTCGAAATAAATAAAGATAAAAAAATCAAATTTGATACACTATTTCCTATTTCCGTTCTTATTTAACACATTTATATTTTTAAAAGGCTAAGAGTTTTACTATAAAACATATGTAATGAATGTTCAAAATTAAGGTATCATTTTAATTTTAATAAAAAAAGACTTTTTTTTTTATAGCTATCCGAAATTTTGGTCGAATCTTAACCACAGACATAGAGACAGAAAATACAGACAAACATAGCTAGATCGATTTACTTTTCGAAGCTAATCCGATACGTATCTTTGACATTATATTTAGCTCGTCTAGATCAATGCGTTACAAACGGAGGAGCAATTTTAATATACTCGTGGTCATAATATCATATATGTATGTATGCAAGAGTATAAAAAAAAAATTGATAATCAAAAATTATCTAGGTATTGTAATAAGATGAGCCACTCCAATTACTCCATTTTGGTTAAAAACAATACTTAACAAATAATTTAAAAATGTTAAATATATAAGGAAGTATTTATAAGAAATTAAAATTAGATTTTATATTTTGTTTTTATATGTATTTTACAATACTTCTTTTATCAATAATTCTTCACATTTTTATTAAAAATTTTTTTTAGGTTATGAATTTTAAATCTAATTATATCTATCTATATATATGAAAGCGAAAGTTTGTTTATTTGTTTGTTTGTTTGTAGCGAATAGACTCCTAAACTGCCCAGCCGATTTTCATGAAAATTTGTATATAGGGGTTTTTGGGTACGGAAAGAAATCGTGGCCCAAAAATTTGGCTCTAACGGACCGCCAAGTTTCTTCTTTGTTCTAAAATGAAAACGGTTTGACCGATTGACTTCAAATTTTGTATGCGGCCCAAAAGCTTTTTATAGGTTTTTTCAATACTTTTAACTCTAAATTAAAAACGGTTTGACCGATTTTCTTAAAATTTTGTATACGTGTTCCCCTGTGAGAATTGAGTTGACACTATTAACAGATTTCGAATTTGTTAACCCATGTCGGCCCGACGGTTGGTCAAAATAATTTTGGAAGCTAATATTGTCAAAATTTGCGAAGTACTGCTTTGGCTAAAAAGAAAGCCTCAAAAAAATTTTGTTGAGTGATTTGAAAAGCAAATTACGTCCAATTTTGCGCAATACTGCTTTGCCCAAGAAAAAGTGTAGTTCCGTTAGCCCAGTGGGGCACAGTGGCTTTTAATAGATTTTTGCGTTACTTAACTCTAAATTAGAAACGATTTGACCGGTTGACCTCAAATTTTATATGTGTGAAGCAACTTGAAAATGGAGTTGAGTCTGTTAACAGTCGGTAGTACGATTTTTGAAAAAAAAATTTTTGGAAGGAAATTACGTCAAAATTTGGAAAGTAGTTTGTGCTGCTTTGAATTACAGAAAGTTTCAAAAATTACTAGAATAATCCTAGAAAAATCGTTTTAAAAAGATTGCTTTCATACATTTTAAAATTTACATGTGTAAACCGTGTGTAATTTTTGTGTTAACTTTTTGCAGTAACATCAACTTCAATGAAACCTCCATTGAGAGGCGCAACAACGCGCACCGGGTATTAGCTAATAATTTAATAAAATTGAAAAAATTTATTAACAATTTTAAACACTTTTTTATTAGTTTTTGCCACTTTGTACCTACATGAATAAAAAATATTTAGACATACTTTGCAACTCAATTTCAAATATCCCTATACATACTTTATATTATAGCAATACAAAAAAAAACAAAGTAGTGGTTTTGAAAGAGCATTACAAAAATATCGTTCTGTTTCTCTCTTGCAGAAATTTTAATAACAGAAAGGTTTTGCAACATACATATATTTTACCTAATTTTACTAATGAAATTTTTTTTTGTTTGGTGTACAAAATACATTAATATTTGTGAATGACAGTGGCACATCTTATTAATAATTGACATTCTTTGTTGATAATAAAATAGCTGTGGCAACAACCAATTACATTTCACAGAAAATTAGCTTTGTACATATCTAAATGTTTAAACTAGCTTTCCATGCATAACCAAGCTTTGCACAAAGCAAAATAGCTTTCCATGCATATCTATTTAGCTTTGTACAAAGCTAAATAGTTATGCATGTACTTGGTGACATTATAATAGCATTAAAGTATAAAGGACAGTTTCTGGAAATGTTTGTTTTTTTTTTTTTTTTTTTTTGCGAAGGTTGATGGAAAGCATCGAAAGCCGCCCAGAATCACTGTACGGGGTTCATCTGGGGAGTGTTGGACTTTAACCAACTAAAACCACCCACCTTTTCTTAAAACCAAACTTGGTATGGACCTTAAATACAAATGTATTGTTTGGTTTTTAGGATCGCGATTGGGAAGGAAATTAGGATTAGGATTTAGGAGTTTGAATTATGATGGATAAAGGAATTAATTTAAAGGAAAGTCATGAAGATGGATGTTAATGTTCTTCTTAAACTTTATTGGATCGTACATATAAAAATACCAACTTTGGGAAACACATTACATGGTAACTGATTCCATAATCGCGATGTGCGCACAACAAACGAATTTCCATAAGCCGTGTTTCGCCATCTTACTAATTCAACAGTGTAGGGGTGAACATCTGTCGCACTCCTTGTTTCACGTTGAAAAACTTTTAGGGGAGGCAATAATTGTTTGATTTCATTGGAACAGGTGTTCGTCCCTACGAGATATCTATAAAACAGAGTTAGTGACCAAACGGTTCGCCGATGGTTAAGTGGAGTGAGCGATGAGGTAACACTGGGATCATTTATAAGACGGATAGCTCTATTTTGCACTTTATCGAGATAGCCCAGTGCGGTTTGGGGGGCTCCAGCCCAAATATGTGCATTATACTCCATTTTTGGTCTAATGTAAGTTTTATAGATTTTTAGAAGATCAGGTGCAGTAAAGTAAGTTTTACAGCGAAACAAGAAACCTAAGCATTTAGCTGCATCTTTAGCTATACCAAAAATGTGGTTTGACCAGGTCAATTTTTGGTTTAACCCGATACCCAGAATGTTCAGGTCTGTTGTATGCTGCAAAGGTATACCCTGAAATGGGGGGTAGATATTGCAATTTTCTGCGAGATTAAACAGCATTGGGTCTTTTTTTGTGTTGAAATCAACACGGTTACACTCTCCCCATTTTTGGATTTTTGCTAAATCATTGTTTAGCTCACTAGTCATGAAATTTTTTGCTGTTGTGTTAATCTGTTGATTAATGTTACAGCGACTATGAAATTCATAGGAAGCCACAAGGGTGCTCCAATCCATTTTAGAAAAATCCTACCTAAACCTAAAGCCTCGCATTTTGCTATTAAAGCATTATGCCATACTCGGTCAAAAGCTTTAGATATATCCAAGGCTACAACATCAGATTCACCAGAGTGGTGAAGATTGATATTTAGCTTCTCGCAAAGGTAAGTCATGAGATCACCGTTTGAACGACGGGCTCTGAACCCGTATTGTCAATCATGGAGCAAACCTTTGCGATCAAGGTATTTCAGAAGCTTTATGTTTACAATTTTTTGTTTCCATTACTTTGGAAAGGACCGAGGTTATAGCAATAGGGCGGTAGTTAGAGGGATCGCTTTTGTTGCCTTTTTTTGGAACTGGAAAAACATTCGCAACCTTCCATTGGGCAGGATGAGTACCCGAAGTAAAGGAAAGGAAAAAAAGGTTGCGGAGAGGTTTTGAAATAGTGGAATAAGTTTTTTTGAGAACCATTGAAGTGATTCCATCCGGACCGGCCGATTTGTTTGCGTCAAGATTTTTCAATATTTTCATCACTGTTCGTGTCCTGAAGTAAATTCTACCAAAGGAACAGCCAACGCGTGGAATATGAGGTGGATTTTGTGTTGACTGGGGCAGTGTTGAATTGGAAGCAAATTGTTCACCAAACAAGTTTGATTTTTCTTTAGAATCTGACACAATTCTGTTATTTTTATCAACAAGTGGGGGAAAAGAGGAATCGCTTACGTCCTCCTTTAACCCCTTTATAAAAGTCCAAAAGGACTTGCTGTTCTTTGGCATGTGGAGCAACCTACGTTTTATTCTTTGGTTGAATAAGAACTTTTGTTTGTTGATAACTCTCTTGCATCTATTTCTGGCCACTATATAGTTGGCCCTGTGAGGCTCTGACCGATTGTGTTGGTAACGTTTAAAAGCCTCCTCCTTATTATGAATTGCTTTACTACAAATGCGATTGAACCATGCATTCGGTTTTCGTTGAATACTTATCTCATGGAGTGAGGTATGAACAACCTCATTCCAAGAAAGATGGTTTCACTGATCGCATTTGCAGCAAAGTTAACATTCTTGTTGCGAAAACACATTGACCAATCGAAATCTTTAAAAAAGTTGTTTAAACCTTCCCAGTTGGCACGATTATAATTCCATACCAGTTTTTTTGGAGGAGTCTTTCTATTGATCACTGTGTTAATATGGAAGCTTGTTTTCACCAAACAATGGTCGGAGCCCCCCAGGGGACAACCTACTGAAACCACATACTTTTCAGGATGTGTAGTCAGAAACAGATCCAAGAGTTAACCTTCTTGATCAGCACGTTCAGGGACCCTAGGGGGATTTTGCACAAGTTGAGAAAGGTGGAACATTGATGAGAACAGTTCAACTTGCTTCCCAATTGAGTTTTGGCTCAAAGAAGAATTACTTGAAAAATGAAGCCAATCTCTGTTATGGATATTGAAATCCCCAGCCAGAACTATTTCAGTTTTTGGGCATGACTCCAAAATTTCATTAATCTGGTTAGAGAGATTTTCAATCTCCGTAGCAGTTTAATGTTCATTTGAGTTGGGTGATCTGTATAAGAAACAGAAATGTATGACATGTTTTCCACCGAGAATTTTGACCCAAATGTAATTAAAGGTTGGGCTAGAAGCTTTATATTTATGAAGAATGTTGAAAACTATGTCATTTTTAATGAAGATAGCGATGCCTCTTTTAGGGACGAAGTGTGAAACAATTGAGTAGCCTGTAATACTAAAATTATCTTTTTGGCCACTAACTTGCGTTTCACAAAGGGCTAGGATAGCTAGCTTTGCAGAGTTTAAATGGCATTCTACGGCATGAAAATTCGTCTGCAACCCACGTATGTTACAAAAATTAATACAAAAGTTGGCAATTTTGATACAGAAAATGAATACAAAATTTTAAGAATCAAAAAAAATTTTTAAAAAATAGAAAGATTTTAAGAATAGAAAAAAGAAATATAAGCAAAAACCGAAATTTTTTTTAATTTGAAATTGAAAGAAATTTATATTTGAATTTTAAAACAAATAAAGAAAAGAAGAAATAGAACAAAATTTAAAAATTTAGAAATTAAAATTAAAAATAAATGTATGTACGACCTGTCCTCCTTAATTAATGACCAACACCGGCTAATTTTATTTTACTCAGAGTGAGAAAACGACTTATATCAAAGTTCAACAGTTTTTATCTTGCACGATATAATGGCGAAACACTATATGTGCCCTTATTGAACGAAGTTACAGTCGCAAACTCACACAAAGTAAAACCACATGTAATTTAGATTTTAATGTAAAAAAAAAAATTTATGTTTAAAAAGAGAAAATTTTAATGTCAAAATAGCATAACGAGTATTAATTTATTTAGGTAAGAAAGAGATCAACACATAAAATTATATGTAGTAATTGTAGTTCAATCTAATTTACAATTATCAATACTATTAAAGTGCAAAAAAAAAAAAAAAATATATAAAAGATTGAGAATCTTGAAATAATTAAATTAGAGCATCAACATCCATAAATAAGAGGAAGGGAGATGGATATATTTGTTTTGTTTACTGCTAGGAGATGAATGAGAAATAAATTATAAAAAAAAAAATTAAATTTGACAAGTTATTAATTGTAAACAAAACAAATCCGACGCGTGTTTTAAAAAATAAAATAAAATTTATTTAATTTTGAAAATAAAATAAAATTTATTTAATTTTGAAAATAAAATAAAAGTTCTTAAATTATATATAAAAAAAAAGTTAATATTCGTAATAAATTGAAAATCGAAAATAAAATCTGTGTTAATTGTGTGATAGTTTTTTTTAGTTAGAATTTTTTTTTCTTTTTTACATCAAATATTATGGAATAGAATAATATAAAAAAACAAAATAATATAATAAAAGTGAAAATAAAAATACTTATCTTGCCACCATTAGAAGTGCGGCTCGTTAATCCAATAATGGAGAGAAATAAATTAAATATAGCAAAACACCATCACAACAGAATAAAAAAATTATAATATTTTAAATTTTAAATTAAAAAAAAAAAAAAAAATTTAAAAAAAGAAAAAAAATAAGTACGTAATTTAATTACTAAAAATGATTGATTAAGTGAAATTATTAAATAAAAAGAAAAGAAAATGTTAAAATTGTAATTAAACTCTAAAGACAATGTTTTATACCGATGTGTTCACAACACATCGGTACACATTATTCTCATGCTTATTACAAAAAACATCTCAAAAAACTAAAGCAACATCCGATAAATACAAGTTTTTATAAAAAAATTCAATGTTATCATCAGATCTCAACATTTATATAGCAGATAGTGCAAGACAAAATAATGATGGTATATATGTTATCGAAAAAATTAAAGCAAAATTTGTATGTCTATCATACAAAACCGATTCTGTTTTTATACCTTTGCTACACTTTTTAAAATCGTTTTAAATTAATCTTGTCTATGAACATTATATTATACCTACATAAATATTTTAATTAAATTATACTTTAAAAATTAAAAACGTTTTTTATTCTATGAAATTAAATAAACTTTTCATTTATATATAGTATTTAAATATTAATAATATTTGTATGAAACAAGCTATTATTAACATAGATCGAAAAAAGCTATAATAATCTCAAATATGGCAAATTTGTCAATTCGACTATATTGCCATTTTTGTAGCTAATGCCAAAATTATGCAATATGGTAATTAAAGTAAAAACACTTTAATTATTGCCATATTACTAGAGTAACAAATAAGTTTTCCAAAAAGCTATTTTGCTGTTATTGAAAAAAATACAAAAGCCAAATAGCATTATGGTAATAAATATTACTTTAACAGCTATTTAGCTGTCATTTTACAGTAAATCGCTATTGCGTATAAAAAAGCATATTAGTCACAAAAGCTATTTAAATTTATTTTTGGTTGTGCTAACGTTTCCATGACTCGAAAACTTGTAAATTAGCATTAGTTGCAAAGTAGCTATTCTAGTCCATTAGGATGACGTTGTAAAAGCTAAAATTTAGCTGCGAAAACTAATTAGAATATAAATGTTAGTTGGGACTCCCAAGACCTTAAAGCATAATATATTCTAAATAAATAAAGATAAAAAAATCAAATTTGATACACTATTTCCTATTTCCGTTCTTATTTAACACATTTATATTTTTAAAAGGCTAAGAGTTTTACTATAAAACATATGTAATGAATGTTCAAAATTAAGGTATCATTTTAATTTTAATAAAAAAAGACTTTTTTTTTTTTTAAATATTAAATATATTTTTATTTTAATTTTTTACAAATAGGTTCCGGTTAATAATGAAATATTATGTCGACTAAGTGGCCCCCCACTACTACTTCGGCAGGCTTCAAATCTTTTACCAAAATTCTGAATCACGTTGTTCAATAAACTGTTCTCAATGGTTGAAATCTGCTCGATAATGTTGTTTTTAAGCTCTTGAATTGTTGTGGGATTTTTGCTGTACACTTTCGATTTCACAAAAATAAATCCAATTTAAAAAAAATTTATCTACCATCAACTTGATGGCACGATTTGTTGGTGCATTTTCTCTACAAAATTTTGTTCGAAATTTCCTAATTACACCTTGAAAACTTTTACCATTTTCAAAAAATGTTGTAATAACAAAAACACGTTGTTCCTTCGTGTAACGTTTCATGTTAACTAACCGGAATGTATTTAGAATATACCTAAAGAAACATCGTATAGAAATTCAAGGAATAATTCTGAGAGCCCGGGGGTGACATAGGCTATGTCACATTTTTAAAAGTCAACAGGTTATGGCTCCAGAGCCGTTTTAAGCTTTTTCGTTTTTTGGATGTCGAGTAAAAACGGTTTGCCTGATTGGTTTGAAATTTTGTACAAATGTTCCTCTTAGCAACCGAAATTAGTTGTATAAATATGGTTAAAATAAATTAACCCATTTCAGCCTGGCGGGCTTCCAAAAAATGTTGTGTTTCCGATTTGCGTCTAATTTTACAGGTTGATTTTGCTGTCTAAAAGAAAGGCTGCAAAAAGTTTTTGTTAAGCTCGATTAACCCGTTTTCCACGACGACGCCATGAAGTTTTCCATAAATTTTATTTGCTTAAACGATTGAAAGAATTTTATTGAAAATTTTGTACCAGCATTTTAATTAAAACCCACAGGGTTAATTTGGTTTTGACCTGTTTGCGCGTTTTGAACAAAGATTCAATGAAATTTTCAAATTTTTGGTATGAACGCAAGTTAACCTTTATTCCAAAAGCTCACTTAATTAATAAGACTAATTTTTTTCCTTAAATAGTCTCAAATAGTTAAAAGCTAAATGAGATAATATTAATAATAATAAAAATATAGCTAATAAAGAAGCCGAATAAAAATATCTTTAAAATTAAATAACATAACATTTCCCTTCTCCACATTTTTTCGTAAGTCTTTGTTTTTAATCTACTTTGCAGTTGTTGTTTTTTAAAAATAGATTTCAGTGTGAAAGTGCAGTTTTCTTCAAATGAAATCTAAAAATCAAAAAATTCAATTTCGTATATATTATTTTAAAACAGCTTTTCCGAAAAACAAGCCTACATTTCTCTCATATAATCATAAAAAACGAGGAAGAGCGTAGTACAACTTTCAGGTAAGTACTAAACAAAATATAAGGTGAAAAGCAGATTTTTAAACCTTTTCTTAACCATAGACTATATTTTATACAAAAGTTTTTTTAGACAAAAGGCAATTCAAGAAAACTACTATTGAAATAGTATAATGACATAATGGCAAATTTAGTATACCCTTTTGACCTATAGTTATTTTAATTCAGTTAACATTATTCGCCGAAAACCTACCATCCTGAACTCTATCGTCAAGGAGCACCAAATTGTCAAGAAGCATCACGTATAGAAAAATTGAAGATAATCGTTCAAACTGTTTTGCAAACAGTTTTTTAAAGTTTTTTTTTCGCAATCTGTTAAAAGAACTCAACAAAACATTTTTTTAAACATTCCCCTAATTCAAAGAAGTTTTACCTACTTTCAAAATACACTAAATCATTACCCTTCATTAATCAAGGGTACTAAACAGTAAATGCGGTACAGCTAAAAATCCTGAAGAGAAGTAATAGCTGCATGTGTATAAAATTTTATCGAATTTGATAAAAAGTTTTAAATATGTAATTTTGTTATTACATTTTACGAATCCATTTATCTAAAGTTTATTTGTTGTTTAATATTTTTTAATAGATAAATTAGTAGGAATTATATTTTTGAATTGATAAAATAATTAGAAAATAATTTTAGTATTATAAAGTAAATTTGGTTAGCCATGTCTTACGATCAAACTAATAAAAGCTTTTATGGTTTTAAAATGACGTATATAGGTCTGTAGTTATTGCAAATATTTTTAGACGCAGATTTATGAATTGGTACAATTATTGTTTTTTCAAACAATCAGGAAATACTGCGCTTGTAAAACATTTGTTTATCAACTCAGCTAGTGGTTTCTTAATTACCGAAACTAAATTTTATAGATCTCTGACTGATGTACCATCCTCACCCTGAGCACCCTGAATATTTCTTGTTTGATTCGCATTGTCGGCATAGTTCTGCAACGTTGTGATTTGATTTTTTCCGACAAAATTAAAAAATTTAATCATTATATTCACCGGCGACTTATCATTAGATGTTGCATTCCTATTTTCCATTTTTTATATCGTTACCCATTATATTTGTGCCATTTTTTAGATTGTCATTTATAATTTTTCATATTTTCCTGCTGTAGTGTATTTGCTGTTTATGCTGTATTATCTCTTGTTCTGCTTTTTACGGATTCTGGACCTTTTAATCGTTCTAAGAGCTAACGAGCACATAAAAAAAAGTAAGGTACTCAAAGTACTCAACAACTAATGGCGCTACCCTCATGAAATTTGTGATGTAGGTTGCTAGTAATGAGACTACGGCGGAAATTGCGTACGGTCGAGATCGGACCTTCGAATTTTAGATCGAATTTAGGCCAAACAAGTTAAGAAACAGTCAGTCGGTGCAACCGACTTAGAAATACCCTACACCTATTTGGTTCTAATCAAAGGACATATCCATAAGTCATTTTAACACCATAAAAGCTGTTATTAATTTGATCGTAAGATATAGCTAACCAAATTAACTTTATAATACTAAAAACATTTTCTAATTACACTATCTATTAAAAAATATTACAAATTCTTACTAATTTATCTATTTAAAAATATTAAAAAACAAACAAACTTGAAATAAATGAAAATATATTTATTCCAATTCAATTACAAAATGAAAAAATTCTAATTATTAAATTTTGTGATAAAAAGATAATCAAAGCATAATATATTTAATAATCCAAATTTTTAAAAATTGCAATTATTTTAAATGGTTAGTTTATATACCTAATAGAAAAGCTTACAAACGCAAAATATGCAATAAATGTATTTCTAAAATACAATTACAAATTTAGACCTTTTCATATAATTCATTTAAATACTCAAATAAATTTTAAATAAATGCAGCAAGTACCTTTGAACATAGCTGAACCACTACAATTAAGTCTAGATTTCGGAGACACATAGGACATAGGAAATATATTCTTTGGCTTTGAAATAAAACTAGACCAGAACCAATTCCCATGGTACTTTCATTACTAGTAACCTAGAGTTTAAATTTCATCAAAATACCGGCATTATTTTTTGAGTTATGGTGTTTTAAGATATATGTTTGTTAGTCCATGAACTTGTCAAGGGTTCCAGAAACCCAAACCATGGTACGATTTCGCCCATATGCAGTCCCGTCATACTTTCAATACTAGTTAACCCTTGTATACAATTGGAACGTTCTATCTTAATTTTAAGTTACTAGTTTTATTAATTTCGATGATAAGCTTTTACACATTTGGGGGTCTAAGAGAGGCCCTGAACCACCACTCCAAATGATCCCAAATTAGGGGGCACGGAAGAAATAGTAAAGAACACCCTGGGCCAAATTTGAAGCTTCTAGATTTGTTTCAAGTTACTATTTTTATTAATTTCGAAAATATGCTTTAAGGTCCTCGAAACTGAGTGCCTGGTCCCCGACCCACTAGTTCAATGGGGCCCAAATTTCAAAGACACTAACGCAATAGGAAGGGACACCCTGATACCAAATTTGGAGGTTATATCTTCATTGGTTTCGGAATTACGCTAGTTTGGCCTAAATTCGATCAAAAAGTTCTCAGTTCCGAACCCATTGTTCAATCCTCACCGTACGTAGTCACCGCCGTAGTTTCATTACCAATAACCTACAGCACAAATTTCATGAAGATAGCCTCATTAGTTGTTGAGTTATCGTGATTTTTAATATATGTTCGTTATCCCTGACACCGACTAAAAGGTCCAGAATCCGAACCCATGGGCTGATTTCGCCCTTATACAGCCCGCGCTTTACTTATAGTATTAGTTAACCCTTGTACACAATTTAAACGGTCTATCTTAATTTTAAGTAACTATTTTTAGTAATTTCGATTATAAGCTTTTAAAACTTGGGAGGTCTGAGAGGGGTACTGAACCACCACTCCAATTGATCCCAAATTAAGGGAACACGCAAGAGATAGTAAAGAACACCCTTGTGGCAAATTGGAAGCTTCTACATTTTTTGAAGTTGTTATCTTTATTAATTTTAAAGATATGCTTTAAGGTCTTCGGAAATGTGTGGCTGGTCCCCGACCCAATACTCCAATGGGACCCAAATTCCCAAGACACTTAGGAGATAGGAGGGGACACCCTGATACCAAATTTGGAGGTTCTATCTTCATTGGTTTCGGAATTATGCTCGTTTGGCCTAAATTCGATCAAAAAGTTCTAGGTTCCGAACGCATGGTCCAATCCCGACCTTACGGAATCCCCGAAGTAGTTTCATTACTAGTAACCTACAGCACAAATTTGATGAAGAAAGCGTCATTAGCTGTTGAGTTATCGTAATTTTTTATATATGTTCGTTAGCCCTTCGATCGATTAAAAGGTCCAGAATCCGAACCCATGGGCCGATTTTGCCCGTATGCAATCCCCGCCGTACTTTCAGTCCTAGTAACCTACAGTTAAAATTTCATCAAGATAGCTCCATTATTTTTTGAGTTATCGTGCCTACGGACGGACGGACGGACGGACATGGCTATATCGACTAAGGCGGTCACGCTGATCACAAATATATATACTTTTCCATATCTAGCTCGCTTCCTTTAGGTGGTTACAAACACCATACCAAAGTTAATATACCCCTTTACCTATTCTATAGGTGTAGGGTATAAAAAGCATAATTCCGAAACCAAAAAAGATAGAACCTCCAAGTTTGGTATCAACTGTCTCTTGCTATTCCCTTAGCGTCCTCAAAATTTGAAACCGAAGACACTGTGGGAAATTCCACACAGTTCCGAAGACCTTAAAGCATATCATTGAATTTAATAAAAAATGTAGCATAAAATTAAGATAGAACTTCCATTTGTGTACAAGAGTTAACTAGTATTGAAAGAATGGTGGGGATTGCATATGGGTGAAATCCGACCATGGGTTTGGGATCTGGAAATTTTTATCGGTTCAAGAGCTAACGAACATATATCCAAAAAACACGATAACTCAAAAACTAATGAAAAAATAAAATTTTGACTGTACTTTACTAGTACTAAAAGTCTTGTAATTATTTCATATGAGTAAAATCGGCCTATGGGTTCGGATTTTGGACCCTTTAATCGGTCTAAGGCTAACGAACATAAATTAAAAATCATGATGACTCAACAACTAATGAGGCTCTATTCATGAAATTTTTGCTGTAAGATACTAGTAATGAAGTTTCGGTGGAAATTACGTACTGTCTTGCTCACACCATGAATTCGGATTCTAGAACATTTTGATAGAATTTAAGCCAAACGAGCATAATTCCGAAACCAAGAAAGATAGAACCTCCAAGTTTGTTATCAGGGTGTCTCTTCCTATTCCCTTAGTGGCCTCGAAATTTGGAAACAATTGAAGTAGTGGGTCATCGAAAGCAAATCATCGAAAATAATAAAAGTAGTATCTTTAAACAAATGAAGAAGCCTCAAATTTAGCATAGGGGTTTTTGAGCTCTTTACTATTTCCTACATGTTCCCCTAGTTTTTGATCTATTAGGGTGGTTGTTCAGATAACTCCCTTAGAACTGCCAAGGTTTAAAAGCTTATCATCGAAATTAATAAATATAATCACTAAAAATTAAGATTAAACGTTCCAATTGTGTACAAGGGTTAACTAGTATTGAATTTAGAACTTTTCATATAATTCATTTAAATATAATAATAAATTTTACATAAATGCAGCAAGTACCTTTGATAATAGCTTAAGTATTGTACACAATGTTTTAATTATATATCACCTATGGGTCTCATTTTATAATTCAATAAAATATATGATATAATAAAAATTAAAACAAGTAAAGACACAGTCAGTCGGTTCAAATTTAATGACATATCCATAAGTCATTTTAACATCATAAAAGCTGTTATTAATTTGATCGTAAGACATAGCTAACCAAATTAACTTTATAATACTAGAAACTTTTCTAATTACACTATCTATTAAAAAATATTACAAATTCTTACTAATTTATCTATTTAAAAATAGATAAAACCCTGGTTAACCCTTGTACACAATTGGAACGTTCTATCTTAATTTTAAATTACTAGTTTTATTAATTTCGATGATATGCTTTTACACATTGGGGGGTCTAAGAGAGGTACTGAACCACCACTCCAATTGATCCAAAATTAGAGGGACACACAGAAAATAGTAAAGAACACCCATGTGCCAAATTTGAAGCTTCTACATTTGTTTCAAGTTACTATCTTTGAGAGTAAGGAAATGGAAGCGACACCCTGATACCAAATTTGGAGGTTCTATCTTCATTGGTTTCGGAATTATGCTAGTTTGGCCTAAATTCGATCAAAAAGTTCTAAGTTCCGAAGCCATTGTCCAATCCTCACCGTACGCAATCGCCGCCGTAGTTTCATTACCAATAACCTACAGAACAAATTTCATGAAGATAGCGTCATTAGTTGTTGAGTTATCGTGATTTTTTATATATGTTCGTTAGCCCTGAAACCGATTAAAAGGTCCAGAATCCGAACCCTTGGGCTGATTTCGCCCTTATACAGTCCGCGCTGTACTTATAGTACTAGTTAACCCTTGTACACATTTTGAACGTTCTATCTTAATTTTAAGTTACTATTTTTAGTAATTTCGATTATAAACTTTTAAAACTTGGGAGGTCTAAGAGGGGTACTGAACCACTACTCCAATTGATCCCAAATTAGGGGAACACGCAAGAGATAGTAAAGAACACCCTTGTGCCAAATTTGAAGCTTCTACATTTTTTCAAGTTGCTATCTCTATTAATTTTAAAGATATGCTTTAAGGTCTTCGGAAATCTAAAAATCTTCGGTGACTAATCTAGTTGAAACCACATCTCTTCTTCTTAACAACATGGAAGAAGGATTTCACAGATGTTGTCTATACTGATTTTAATAAGGCATTTGATCTATTGCCACATAATATTTTTTTACTAAAACTTGAAAAGTATGATTTTCCACTATTTTTCCTTAAGTGGATACATTCTTATTTATGTGATCGCTCCTATAGTGTTATATTTAAAAATGTGATTTCAGAACCTTTCGTGCCAATTTCGGGAGTTCCACAAGGTAGCCACCTTGGCCCTCTACTTTTTATCTTATCTGTAAATGATGTTTCTTCTTTAATTTCTAATTGCGAGCTTCAAGTTTACGCTGATGATATGAAACTTTTTAAAAAGATTACATCTTATAATGACGCCATTCTTATGCAGAATGATCTTCAAAATTTTAACAATTGGTGCGTTAATAACTGTTTACTACATACTGTAAATAAATGCGCATTGATATCTTATACACGCCGATCTAGTCCTATTTGTTTCAATTATAACTTAGATGGTATTAGTTTACCTAAAGTTACCTCAATAAAGGACTTAGGGGTGTACTTCAATTGCAACTTAGCTTTAAAACCCATTATAATAATATTATAAATAAAGCTAGTTCACTTTTGGGATTTGTTAAACGTTCTGCAAAGGAATTTTCAGATCCTTATGTTCTTAAGTCGTTGTACTAATTAAAATTACTAAATCTTGTAAGCCCAAACTTGGAATATGCTAGTCAAGTTTGGTCTCCGTTTTATATGGTACACATTGATAGGATTGAGGCAATACAAAAAAATTTTCTTAGATTTGCCTTACGCCATTTGCCATGGTCGAATCTCATTATTTTACCACAATATGAACAAAGGCTAAAATTAATTGATTTGTGTACTTTAAATTTTCGACGTGAAGTTTCTGATGTCATTTTTATTACAGAAATTGTCAAGGGTAACGATAAAACTAATTTAATTTCTAGTAAAATTATTATTAGAAATCTTCAACGCCTTCGCTCTTGCAATTTATTTAAAACTAATAATCATAGGACTAACTATGGCAAATTCGAACCTATTAATAGAATGCTTATTATAGGTAACAAACATAAACATTATATTGACTTTACACTTTCAAAACACTCCCAAAAACAAAAATTATACAATCGCTACTATTAGATGTAAAGTTTATAATTTTTAACTTTTAATTTTAATTTTAGTTTGAACTTATTTATAATTAGTCAAATATGTAATTTATTATATTGATTTTAATTGCATAATTTTAATGGTTATTTGTATGCTTTTTATACCCTACACCAATAGAATAGGTAAAGGGGTATATTGACTTTGGTATGGTGTTTGTAACCACCTAAAGGAAGCGAGCTAGATATGGAAAAGTACATATATTTGTGATCAGCTTGACCGCCTGAGTCGATATAGCCATGTCCGTCCGTCCGTCCGTAGGCACGATAACTCAAAAAATAATGGAGCTATCTTGATGAAATTTTAACTGTAGGTTACTAGGACTGAAAGTACGGCGGGGATTGCATATGGGCGAAATCGGCCCATGGGTTCGGATTCTGGACCTTTTAATCGGTTTCAGGGCTAACGAACAAATATAAAAAATCACGATAACTCAACAACTAATGACGCTATCTTCATCAAATTTGTGCTGTAGGTTACTAGTAATGAAACTACTTCGGGAATTGCGTAAGGTCGGGATTGGACCATGGGTTCGGAACCTAGAACTTTTTGATCGAATTTAGGCCAAACGAGCATAATTCCGAAACCAATGAAGATAGAACCTCCAAATTTAGTATCAGGGTGTCCCTTCCTATTTCCTAATTGTCTTGTGAATTTGGGTCCCATTGGAGTAGTGGGTCGGGGACCAGCCACACATTTCCGAAGACCTTAAAGCATATCTTTAAAATTAATAAAGATAACAACTTGAAAAAATGTAGAAGCTTCCAATTTGCCACAAGGGTGTTCTTTACTATCTCTTGCGTGTTCCCCTAATTTGGGATCAATTGGAGTGGTGGTTCTGTACCCCTCTCAGACCTCCCAAGTTTTAAAGGCTTATAATCGAAATTACTAAAAATAGTTACTTAAAATTAGGATAGACCGTTCAAATTGTGTACAAGGGTTAATTAGCACTATAAGTACAGCGCGGACTATGGCTATCAGCCCAACGGTTCGGATTCCGGACCTTTTAATCGATGTCAGGGCTAACGAACATATATAAAAAATCACGATAACTCAACAAATAATGAGGCTACCTTCATGAAATTTGTGCTGTAGATTATTAGTAATGAAACTACGGCGGTGATAGGTCCAATCCCGAAAGTCCTAGTAACCTACAGTTAAAATTTCATCAAGATAGTTTCATTACCTTTTGAGTTATCGTGCCTACGGACGGACGGACGGATGGGCGGACATGGTTATATCGACTCAGGAGGTCACGCTGATCACAAATATATATACTTTTCCATATCTAGCTCGCTTCCTTTAGGTGGTTACAAACACCATACCAAAATTAATATCCCCCTTTACCTATTCTATAGGTGTAGAGTATAAAAAGGTATTTAATCGTTTATTAAAAAAATATTTTGTTTTTAATTTATAAAATACAAGCAGATTTACCCGGCGTTGCCCGGAAGCGTGCAAATTGCAAAAAAACAAGTTTCTGCCAATTTTTCGAAGTACTGCTTTGGTTAAAAGAAAGTCTCAAAAAACTGTTTGTGGAGGTCCGTTAACCCGTTGCGACTAACAGCTTTTTATAGGTTTTTTCGTTACTTTGCTATAAATTAGAAATGGTTTGACCGATTGTCTTCATATTTTGTATATGTGCACTTCTTTGAGAATGGAGTTCACTATATTAACAGACTTTGAATTTGTTAACCCTTTCCGCCTGACAATAATTCCAAAAAAAATTTGGGAAGGATATAACGTCTAATTTTGCGAAATATTGCTTGATCAAATTTTCAAAAAGCGGTTTGTCGAGCTCTGTTAACGCATTGTGGCACAGCAGCTTTTTACAGATTTTTTCATTACTTTACTCTTAAGCAGAAACAGTTTGACGACTTGAATGTTAATTTTGTAGGTAAAAGTTCTTTGAATTAGGGGAATGCTTAAAAAAATGTTATGTCGAGTTCTTTTAACCGATTGCGAAACAAAAACTTTAAAAAACAGTTTGCAAAACTGTTTTAATGATTATCTCTAATTTTTCTATACGTTCTTCTTCTGCTGCTTGACAATTTGGTGCTCCTTGAATTATTATTGTTATTATTTAATAATTATGAAAAGTTTAAAGTGAAATGTGATAAATTTGTTGAAAAATCGCTAGAATAAATTTAAAAAACTCTTTGAAAAAAATTTCTTTATCTCATCTTAAAATTAACATGTACACCATTCTGGTGTAAACTTTTTTCAATAACATCAACTTAAATTAAAATTCCATTGAGAGGTCAAAAGGGTATACTAAATTTCCCATTATATCATTATACTAAGTAAATAGTAGTTTACTTGATTTGCCAGCGTTTGAATAAAATATAATCGATGGTTTAGAAAAGGTTTAAAAATCTGTTTTAGTTTTATATTTTGTTTTGTACTTACCTGAAAGTTCTACTACGCTCTTCCTTGATTGTTTATGACTTTATGAGACGCATAAAGTCGCATCTTTCTTGGAAAAACTGTTTTAAAACACTATGTATTTAAGCATAATATATACGAAATTGAATTTTTTGATTTTTAGATTTCATTTGAAGGAAACTGCAATTTCACACTGAAATATATTTTTAAAAAACAACAACTGCAAAGCAGATAAAAAACAAAGACCTACGAAAACATGTAGAAAAGGAAAATGTTATGTTATTTTATTTTAAAGATATTAGTATTATTTGGATTCTTTATTAGCTTTATTTTTATTATTATTAATATTATCTCATTTAGCTTTTGTACTATTTGAGAATATTTAAGGAAAAAAATTAGTTTTATTAATAAAGTGAACTTTTGGAATAAAGGTTAACTTGCGTTCATACCAAAAATTTGAAAATTTTTTTGAATCTTTGTTCAAAACGCGCAAACAGGTCAAAACCGAATTAACCCTGTGGGTTTTAATTAAAATGCTGGTACAAAATTTTCAATAAAATTCTTTTAATCGTTTCAGCAAATAAAATTTATAGAAAATTTCATGGCGTCGTCGTGGAAAACGGGTTAATCAAACTTAACTAAAACTTTTTGCTGCCTCTCTTTTAGACTGCAAAATCAACCTGTAAAATTGGACACAAATCGAAAACACAAAATTTTTTTAAAGTCCGCCAGGCCGAAATGGGTTAATTTATTCCAACCAAATTTATACAACTAATTCCAAATGCTAAGACGAACATTTGTGCAAAATTTCCAGTAATGGGTCAAGCCGTTTTGACTCGACATCCAAAAAACGAAAAAGTTTACTTATAAAAATGTGACATAGCCTATGTCACCCCCCGGGCTGTCAGAATTATTCCTTTAAAATTTTGTGGCAATCGGACCAGTGGTCAGACCGATAACTCAAAACATAATGGAGCTATCTTGATGAAATTTTAACTGTAGGTTACTAGGACTGAAAGTACGGCGGGGATTGCATATGGGCGAAATCGGCCCATTGGTTCGGATTCTGGACCTATTAATCGATCGAAGGGCTAACGAACATATATAAAAAATCACGATATCTCAACAACTAATGACGCTATCTTCATCAAATTTGTGCTGGTTACTAGTAATGAAACTACTTCAAGGACTGCGTATGTTCAGGATTGGAATATGGGTTCGGAACCTAGAACTTTTTGATCGAATTTAGGCCAAACAAGAATAATTCCGAAACCAATGAAGATAGAACCTCCAAATTTGGTATCAGGCTGTCGCTTCCTATTTCCTAAGTGTCTTGAAAATTTGGGTCCCATTGGAGTAGTGGGTCGGGGACCAGCCACACATTTGCGAAGACCTTCAAGCATATCTTTAAAATTAATAAAGATAGCAACTTGAAAAAATGTAGAAGCTTCAAATTTGGCACAAGGGTGTTCTTTACTATTTCTTGCGTGTCCCCCTAATTTGGGATCAATTGGAGTGGTGGTTCAGTATTCCTCTTAGACCTCCCAAGTTTTAAAAGCTTATAATCGAAATTAATAAAAATAATAACTTAAAATTAAGATAGAACGTTCAAATTGTGTACAAGGTTTAACTAGTACTATAAGTACAGCGCGGACAGTATAAAGGCGAAATCAGCCCAAGTATTCGGATTCTGGACCTATTACGTCCAATTTTGCGAAATATTGCTTGTTCAAAGTCTCAAAAACAGGTTTGTTGAGTTCCATTAACTTATTGCGGCACAGCAGCTTTTTACAGATTTTTTCGTTATTAACTCGTAAGCAGAAACGCCTTGACCAATTGACTTTAAATTTTGTATGCGTACATATATATACTTATCATTCCTACGACTATTCAAAAAAAAAATTTTGTAAGTAAATTACGTCCAATTTTTGAAAGTAGGTAAAACTTCTTTGAATTAGGGGAATGTTTAAAAAAAATGTTTTCTCGAGTTTTTTTAACCGAATGCGAAACAAAAACTTTGAAAAACAGTTTGAACGATTATCTCTAATTTTTCCATACGTGGTGCTTCTTGACAATTTGGTGCTCCTTGACGATAGAATTGAGGATGTTGGGTTTCCGGTGAATAATGTTAACTGAATTAAATTTTTTTTTTAATATTATTTAATAATTATGAAAAGTTTCAAGTGAAATTTGATAAATTTGTGAAAAAATTGCTAGAATAATTCTAAAGAAAGCGTTTTAAAAAAATTGCTTTATTACATTTTAAAATTATGTACACGATAGGTAAATTTTTGTTTTAACTTTTTTCAATAACATCAACTTAAATTATAACTCCATTGAGGAGTGCGCCCTGTAATAGGTAGTGTGTTACGTGCGCCGGGTAATAGGTAGTTTACATATAAGTATTATTATACGTAACTAAATTTGCCATTATGTCATTATACTATGTCAATAGTAGTTTTCTTGAATTGCCAACGTTTGAATAAAATATAGTTGATTGTTTAAAAAAGGTTAAAAAATCTGCCTTTAAACTTACATTGTGTTTTGTACTTACCTGAAAGTTCTACTACGCTCTTCCTCGTTTTTTCATGATTTTATGAGAGAAATGTAGGCTTCCTTTTTCGAAAAACTATTTTAAAATACTATGTATTTAAGCATAATATATACGAAATGGAATTTTTTGATTTTTATATTTTATTTGAATAACAGCAATTGTACACTAAAATCTATTTTTAAAAAACAACAACTGCAAAAAAGATAAAAAACAAAGACTTACGAAAAAATATAGAGAAGGAAAATGTTACGTTATTTAAATTTAAAGTATTCGGATTCCTTATAAACTTTACTTTTATTATTATAAATTTTTTCTCATTTAGCTTTTGTACTATTTGAGACTATTTAATGAGAGCAAAAAAATTAGTCTTATTAATTAAGTGAGCTTTTAAAATAAAGGTTAACTTGCGTTCATACCAAAAATTTGAAAATTTCATTGAATCTTTATTCAAACGCGTAAACAGGTTAAAACCAAATAAACCATGTGAGTTTTTATACTCTACACCTATAGAATATGTCAAAGGGTATATTAACTTTGGTATGGTGTTTGTAACCACCTAAAGGAAGCGAGCTAGATATGGAAAAGCATATATATTTGTGATCAGCGTGACCTCCTGAGTCGATATAGCCATGTCCGTTCGTCCGTTCGTCCGTAGGCACGATAACTCAAAAAATAATGGAGCTATCTTGATGAAATTTTAACTGGAGGTTACTAGGACTGAAAGTACGGCGGGGATTGTATATGGGCGAAATCGGCCCATTGGTTCGGATTCTGGACCTTTTAATAGATCGAAGGGCTAACGATCACATATAAAAAATCACAATAACTCAACAACTAATGACGCTTTCTTCATCAAATTTGTGCTGTAGGTTACTAGTAATGAAACTACTTTGGGGATTGCGTAAGTTCGGTATTGGACTTTGGGTTCGGAACCTAGAACTTTTTGATCGAATTTAGGCCAAACGAGCATAATTCCGAAACCAATGAAGATAGAACCTCCAAATTTTGTATCAGGGTGACCCTTCCTATTTCCTTAACGTCTTTGAAATTTGGGCCCCATTAGAGTAGTGGGTCGAGGACCAGCCATACATTTCCGAAGACCTTAAAGCATATCTTTAAAATTAATAAAGATAACAACTTAAAAAAATGTAGAAGCTTCAAATTTGGCACAAGGGTGTTCTTTACTATCCCTTGCGTGTCTTCCTAATTTGGGATCAATTGGAGTGGTGGTTCAGTATCCCTGTTAGACCTCTTAAGTTTTAAAAGCTTATAATCGAAATTATTAAAAATAGTAACTTAATATTAGGATAGAACGTTCAAATTGTGTACAAGGGTTAACTAGTGCTTAAAGTTAAACGTGGACTGCATAAGGGCGAAATCAGGCCAAGGGTTCGGATTCTGGACCTTTTAATCGGTTTCAGGGCTAACGAACATATATAAATAATCACGATAACTCAACAACTAATGACGCTATCTTCATGAAATTTGTGCTGTGGGTTATTGGTAATGAAACTACGGAAGCGATTGCGTACGGTGCAGATTGGACAATGGGTTCAGAACTTAGAAGTTTTTGATCGAATTTAGGCCAAACCAGCATAATTCCGAAACCAATGAAGATAGAACCTCAAAATTTAGTTTCAGGGTGTCGCTTTTGATTTCCTTAGTGTCCTTGAAATTTGGGCCCGATTGGAGTAGTGGGTGTGGATCAGCCACTCAGTTCCAAGGACCTTAAAGCATATTTTCGAAATTAATAAAGATAGTAACTTGAAACAAATGTAGAAGCTTCAAATTTGGCAAATGGGTGTTCTTTACTATTTCCTGCGTGTCCCTCTAATTTTGTACCTTTCTTAGACCCCCCAATGTGTAAAAGTTTATCATCGAAATTAATAAAACTAGTAACTTAAAATTAAGATAGAACGATCCAATTGTGTACAAGGGTTAATTAGTATTGAAAGTATGACGGGGACTGCATATGGGCGAAATCGTACCATAATTTCGGGTTCAGGAACCCTTGAAAAGTTCAAGGGCTAACAAACATATATCTTAAAAACACCATAACTCAAAAAATAATGCCGCTATATTGATGAAATTTAAACTCTAGGTTACTAGTAATGAAAGTACCATTGGAATTGGTTTTGGTCGAGTTTGGTCAATGAGTTCGGATTCTAGAAGCTTTTGATCGATTTGTGGCCGAACGAGTATAATTTCGAAGCCAAAGAATATATTTCCTATTTCCTATGTGTCCCCGAAATTTAGACTTAATTGTGGTGGTTCAGCTATGTTCAAAGGTACTTGCTGCATTTATGTAAAATTTATTTTTATATTTAAATGAATTATATGAAAAGGTGTAAATTTGTAATTGTATTTTAGAAATACATTTATTGCATATTTTGCGTATAAGCTTTTTTATTTGGTATATTAACTAGCCATTTAAAATAATTGCAATTTTGAAAAATTTGGATTATTAAATATATTATGCTTTGATTATCTTTTTATCACGAAATTTAATAATTAGAATTTTTAATTTTGTAATTGAATTGGAATAAATATATTTTCATTTATTTCAAGTTTGTTTGTTTTTTAATATTTTTAAATAGATAAATTAGTAAGAATTTGTAGTATTTTTTAGGAGATAGTGTAATTAGAAAATGTTTTTATTATAAAGTTAACTTGGTTAGCTATGTCTTACAATCAAATTAATAACAGCTTTTATTGTGTTAAAATAACTTATGGATATGTCCTTAAATTTGAACCAAATAGGTGTTGGGTATTTCTAAGTCGGTTGTACCGACTGACTGTTTCTTTACTTTTTATAATTAAAATGCTGGTACACAATTTTCAATAAAATCCTTTTAATCATTTAAGCAAATAAAATTTATAGAAAACTTCATGGCGTCGTCGTGGAAAACGGGTTAATCGAACTTAACTAAAACTCTTTGCAGCCCCTCTTTTAGACTGCAAAATCAACCTGTAAAATTGGACATAAATCGGAAACACAAAATTTTTTGGAAGCCCGCCAGGCCGAAATGTGTTAATTTATTTTAACCAAATTTATACAACTAATTCCGGTTGCTAAAATGAACATTTGTAAAAAATTTTAATTCAATCGGTTATACCGTTTTGACTCGACATCAAAAAAACGAAAAATCTGAAAACGGCTCGGGAGTCGCAACCTGTTGACTTTAAAAAATGTTACATAGCCTATGTCATCCCGCGGGCTCTCAGAATTATTCCTTTTTAATTTTTTGACAATCGGACCAGTGGTTTTCACTTGAATCCTGGACAAACAAATAAACAAATTTTTTTCTTTATATATTAGATTGGCTTTCAATTATTTTTATAAGCTTTTTTTATTTATTTTGCGTTTAAAAGCTTTTCTAATAGGTACATAAACTAACAATTTGAAATAATTGCAATTTTGAAAAATTTGAATTATTAAATATATTATGCTTTGATTAGCTTTTAATCACAAAATTTAATAATTCAAATTTTTTCACTTTTGTAATTGAATTGGAATAAATGTAATTTCATTTATCTGAAATTTTTTTGTTCTTTTAATATTTTTAAATAGATAAATTAATAAGAATTTGTAATATTTTTGAATAGATAAAGTAATTAGAAAATGTTTTTAGTATTATAAAGTTAATTTGGTTAGCTATGTCTTACGACCAAACTAATAAAAGCTTTTATGGTTTTAAAAGTACTTATGGACTCATTAAATTTGACCAAATAGGTGTTGAGTATTTCTCTATCCTCTAAATTTTTTTCTCTTGTATTGCTTTACTTTTCTTTTGTATTTCTGCCATACTATATAATATATATATATATACAGGGTGTCCGAGACTCAAGTACGCGCACTGCACTCAGTGATTGGGGGCATTAAAACAAACAAAAAATTGTATCGGTGGGGGGGTCTATTGTGGACTCTTTTCGAGATATGAGGGATTAAAGATTTAAGGAAACTTTTCATAAAAAATCAATAACTTTTGAACAGCTTACTGTAGAGAGATAAAAAAAAATCTATTTTGTAGAGTAAGTTGTCAGCTTTAATTTTTGTGTACTAATAATCCCCATATACCCAACAGTTACAAAGATATGAAGGTTCAAAATGATTTAAAATTTCTTATAAAATATTAATGAAAAAATAAATAGATAAAAAAAAATTTCATAATTTTTCTGTTTGAACCGATTGAAAATAATACACTTTTCTATTCTTCATATCAAAAATGGTTAGAGATAGAGAAAAAGTTATTACGTACTAATTATAGGGCTTGAAAATCTGTCTTGAAATATGCTATAAAAAGTACCCCAAATACAGGGTGTTTCAAAAGAAAATAGAGTTTGAAACATAATTTTTTCATTTTAAATCATTTTGAACCTTCATAACTTTGTAACTGTTGGGTATATGGGGATCATTAGTACACAAAAATTAAAGCTGACAACTTACTCTACAAAATTGATTTTTTTTTTTCTCTCTACAGGATGCTTTATTGATTTTTTTATGAAAAGTCTCCTTAAATTTTTAATCCCTCATATCTCGAAAAGGGTCCACAATAGACCCCCCCCCCCCCTCCGATACAATTTTTTGTTTGTTTTAATGCCCACAATCACTGAGTGCAGTGCGCGTACTTGAGTCCCGGACACCCTATATATATATATTTTTTTCAAATCCGAAATTACCTATTTATATAGGTTCAAAGACGGAATTACGTTCGTTTCTCAACACTCGTAATTCCCTGGCTGACCATGGTTTACAGTACTTACAATTTTTATGAGGGGAATTGCTAAACGCAAGTAAATTGATATTTTTTCGTAAAAATTGTAAAGGCAAGTTTATAAATCAGATATTGAAAGAGAGATTCAAAGTTATGTAAGCTAAACAGGGCTATTAGATATGGAATATCAATTTTGCCAAAATCAAATATTGGATAATTCTCGGAATACAAGGTTTCATTATAAGAAATGATATTGAGAAATATATCCAAAGGAGGATGATAATCATCGATTTGAATAAATCATCTCATTCATAATCTAAAAACTAGGTCAAGTTGCCTGCCTAAATTATTTGTGACAGAACTAGTTTGCTGTAAATCTAAGGAATTTAGTCCATCCATAAATTTTGATTCAGAACTGGAGGAAATATCAGAAAATATTATCAGTAGATCGATCTTTCGTTCGAGATTATCTACTGGTCTATCATTTAGGTTCGTGTTTGTCAATTCTTCCTGTGAGGTCTCGCTAACTAGTTCGTCCTCAGGGAAATTCTTTGTCATGAGGATATCAAGGGACTCTTCCATTGTCAACGACATGGTTCCGTTTTCCCTTTCAATCAGTTCTGCTTGTGAATGGCCTTTAGACAATATTTTCCTGAGTCTTGAGGCTTCACTGGTCTTTTCTATTGGCTCTGTGTAATCTCTCCAGAGCTTTCGTTTCGCAGATCTGCATTCTGATTTGTACTTCTTCAGTGCAGTTCTTTATTCTAGCCAGTGAGCTTCTCTGTTAGTCCTCATGGCTTTATTAAATAACCTTCGCGTATAGCTCCTGATTTCCATCAGGTTGTTATTCATCCATCTGGGTTTAAATTTGTTTGACTCTCCTCTTTATCGTTTCAGGGCATGCCCTTTCAAATGCAACTCGCATGGCCGAGGTAATATTCTCGACTTTTTTGTCTATGTCTCCGCATGAGTTTATCCTGTGAATAGACTGGTCTTAGTTCAGCCTTAGTGTATTTCTAAGGACCGATCTATATTCATTCCAATGCGTTTTTCTTGGATTTCTAAAACGTTATTCGTTTGTGACCTTAATTTCAAGGTCCATTCTGATATGGCGATGATCCGAAAGGGATATAGCGTTCGAGACATGCCAATTTTTAATGGATCTGTTCAGTCCAGAGTACCTCCGGATTACTCTCACCGCTCTTCGGTGCGTTCGTGCCTCGCACGCCACTTTTCTCTCCTACCGTGCTTGGAAATCCTGCAACTCCCAGACCCAGTGGGGCAACCTTTGGTACTATCCTAGGCATTTTACCGCCGTCGAAGAGTACCTCCGGATTGCTTCCACCACTCTTCGGTGCATTCATGCTTTGCACGACAGTCACAACACTTTCATTCCTAGGCTTTGGAACAACCTTTGGTACCATTTTGGGCGTTTTACCGGCTTTTGTTGGCACTTTCGGGTGGGTCCCACTTCGTCCCGTCTCTCTTTGTGGCTCCGGTCTTAGGGGGTGTTGCCTGAGGTTGGAGCAACTCTCTTCTCTGTTCGAGAAGAGCGCTGATCGTTTCCTCCGACTTCCCCTCCTGCCTCCATTGCCTGGTTGACTTCTTTTCTTTGGCGCTAAGCCTAAGCCTAACGACTTGGAAAGAAGTTTCATTAGTTATATTTTCAGATGTCCAAGAATTACCTTTATCCATAGCCGTGTTCGTTACCATAAAATCCTCTGCTGGCGAACTCTCCCCGGTTAGGGGATCAGGCCCTCCGGTGGCCGCAGATTCCACCGACGTTTGACACAATATCCTACGTCGCGATTCCTCATCTACTTGTTTATCTACTTCCTCCCCCAGGACCTTGTCAGTATGGTTGGACCTACCGGAGTCATTGACTCCACTGACCTTGCTCCTGGGGATCACGGGTCGTACTTAAGCCAACTACACCTCTGGTGAGGTGAGCCCTGTTGGGAGTGGGCTGGAGAGACACGTCGCTCTTGGCATTGCTCCGCCACTTAACCAGAGTCCCCAACTAGCGACTAAGCATCCCTTTAGCCATGCAGCCCTCGGCGTATGCTGTTCCACCTTGACTTTAGACGTGGGTCGTTAGCCCTTGGATAGTACTTGGCTAGGGTTCTAGTATACTCAGATTTGCCGTGAGACATGACCACAGACGCAAATCTGACCATACCGCAGAGCTCATATTGGCCCTTGTATCATCCAAAGTTACCGGTGTCCACCGCGGGGAGGTGACAGTACGTTTTTGGACACATAAGAGTCCTTACTGCAGATCGTATTCTATAGTAAGAACCCTTAACCCTAACAGGCAGTTTCTCATTAGTTTTTTTGTTTACACTTTTACATAGAAATACATTTGGATTGGGCAGTTTGTATATTCTAAGTTATTTCGAATAATGATATTTACTATTTGATTTAATTTACTTTTATTTTAAATATTTACTTTTTAATATTAAATATATAATTGAACAAAACATCAAGAAAAAAATTTGAATAATATTAGAAGAAATTGCAGTCAATTATTTTTAAAAATAATGGAATCTCCATCAAGTATATTTTTAGGTTAATTTTAATTAACCTACATATCTATTTTGATTTATCTTAAGGTATTTATTCATCGTAGAAATGAAAATAAGTAGTATTTATAGTCTTGTGAATATATAAACATCTTTAGCCATTTTTAAATATGAACGAACCTTTTGAAAATATGAAATTTACATTTATGTTAACCGTAAGGAGGGTTTTAATTTCTGTTTCAAATAACTTAACGTTTCCGAATAAAGAATTAAAAAGTTTTTTTCTTTCCCCTGTTTTTATTTAATCCAAATTTTACTTATTATTTAAAAATTTTAGCATTACGATATGATGTTCAAATTGATTCTATTCAAAAATAAACAATTTTTTGGTAAATTTACAGAACGGTCACTTAATAATAATGAAAAATGGAATGCAGAAGCCAAAAGGAAAATACCTTTAAAATAATTTAAAAAAATCGGCTGAAATTTGTAAGACTTCAAAAAATAAAAAAAAATTCTTTAAGCAACACTTTCTTCCCATCTTAATAATCCTTTATTTAATTTAATGTTTTTTAAAAAATTTCAAAAAGCACAACAACACACAAATTTTTTGAATATAATATTTTCTAATTTGTTTTCATTTACTTTTAAGTTTGAAATCTTACTTAAATCGTACTTAAAAGTTTCTTTTATATTTCACTTTCAAAATGAAATGAATCGGGGAGAAACTAGTAAACACATACAAACGGTACACGAGCCAAATTTTGAAATTTGTCTCAAAATTTTTTCTCTATTGCCATTCTAGTAGTAGTAATTCTATTATTGGCAGTGTTGCCATTTTGACAGAATTCCGGTCAAATTTGACTGGAAAAAATATTCTTTGACAGGAAAAAAAAATCGAAATATTTTGACTGGATTTTTGACTGATTTATTTTTTTATTTGACCGCTTTTGACATAATTTCGTTTCGGAAAAATTTAAAATATTTTTAAAAATATTCGTTTACGCTAAACATTTTAATTCACCAAAGGGTTATAAATTTTTGAGAAATAGAGTAAATCTTAATTTACCCCATTTTAGTTCCCTTAATAGATGGATCCCCATCAAACATTTAAATATAGATCTTAACGACAAAAATTATAAATGAGTTAGGCATTATATTCTCAGAAAAAGATTTAATTGAAAGATTGGCTGTATTGGTATTCGATGAAATAGCAATTAGAAGGCTATACGTCGCAAAATACATACATATGTATAATTTATAATGTGCATTTATATACTTAAAGGATTTTTTATGCCGAATCGAATATGAATTTTGAAGGCTTATTTATATACTTTTCCATAATATATTTTACCCGGCTTTTTCCCTTTTAGAATTCTAAATTAAAAAATTAAATAATAAAAAAATACTGATATTATAAAAATCAGCGATTGATATTATAAAAAAAAAAAAAAAAAAACAATAAAGAAAATAATATATACAAAAGTAAACACATCGATTGACATACAAACAAAAAAATAAAAAAAACTTGTCTAAATTTCTTGTTCTACGTGGTGATAGTTACTTTATGGTATTGCGAATTTATAAAAAGCAACGCTCCATAAATCAATCTAAACAAATTATGTACATGTTTCATTATACATACTTAATTTTAAGTCTTTCTTAAAATTTTTATTTTGACCGATTTTTTGACAGTATTTTACTCTAAAAATTTTTGACTGGATTTTTTGACTGAATTCCAGTCAAACTGTCAAATTTTACCGGATTGAAAATTTTGAAGTGGCAACACTGATTATTGGCACCAATTATTGTTTTTAGACAACGCCAAAGTAAAATGTTATTCAAACATATTTGACTTATTAGTTATTATTCGATATCATAATTCATACCACGTCAGAAGTATTCGAATTCTTGTGCAAACGTCAAGTTATCAGTCAAAGCACTTAGCAGCATAGCAAGAATAAAGAGCAAGAAATCGTTCTTTGGTTAGCGGATGGGAGAGATATACTAGTTGGAAATAACTTATGTTCTTTATAAATCTTATTTTAAACAAATCCTATAGTTTTAACTAATTATTCGCTTTATACGTAAAAAGTCAATCATGGGTATTGCGGAAACGTTACAAGTTGACACATTACTCGGTGATGTACAAAGAATGGATAAACGGCAAGTAAGTCCACGTAAACATAAAAATAAAGTTTGAGCATTGTACAGTACTTAAAATAAACTTTTTAGTTTCTTTATCAAATATTAAGTTTTAGTATGATTGTATCATCTGCTTTGATGATATGGAAGGGTTTAATGGTGGTTACAGGAAGTGAGTCTCCGATTGTTGTTGTGCTTAGTGGTAGTATGGAACCAGCTTTTCATAGAGGTGATTTACTTTTTTTAACCAACTATCGTGATGAACCAGTCCGTGTTGGTGAAATTGTTGTTTTCAAAGTAGAAGGTCGCGAAATACCAATTGTACACAGAGTTATTAAATTACACGAAACGTAAAGTGATTAAGATAAAACTTTAATTTGGAAATAACTGAAATATTTTCAGGGAAGATGGTCTTGTAAAGTTTTTAACAAAAGGTGACAATAATTCAGTAGATGATAGAGGTCTTTATGCTCCAGGTCAATTATGGTTACGCAAAAAAGATATTGTGGGAAGAGCGAGAGGATTTTTACCGTTTGTAGGAATGATTACAATTTATATGAACGAATATCCAAATTTGAAAGTAAGTTAAAGTTATTTTATAGTAGAGGTTAAATGTATAAAAATATATTGAAATACAGTTTATGAACTATATTCATATAAACAATTACTTTAGGAAGTGAAAAAGTTATTCGTTTATATTTTTTCATAGTTTTATATCAAAATTAAGCTATAATAATACACTATTCAATGTAAAGTACGTTTTAGTATTTTATTTATTAATTTCGATTTAGTCTCTACAATATAAAGCGATTTCTAATATTCTAAATCCGATTATTTTATTTCCGGCTTATTGTTGATGTGCTCAAATGACGACTAATACTTACAGAAATTTTTTCTTTCTTTACAAAGGGAAAAAAGAATGAATTCTTATTGGATTATTTCTGTATTACACAATATGCCTGATTTACATCAGTAAATGTTGATCACTTAGTGAATCATCAAAATAGTCAACATTTATTAAAATGATGCTACTCTATAAATATTCATAAAAAAGCTAAAAAATAAAATTAACAATACTTGTAACGTAATATTTTAACAAGTCCAAAAATTATATATGTTTAAAAGAAAACATTCATTAAAAACCCATGCCAACATAACTGAGCCAAGCATTACAAACATGAAAGTTGAATTACAAATGCAAGATCGGTCATATAAGCTACAAAAAAGAGTTTAGACTTTAAGTTAGTCCTCTTAATATACGTAAAATTGGTTCAAATTTACCAAAGCCCGTAGAATGGTGTGAGTCGTTAAAAAACTAGACTGATCTTAAATTTTCTTTAAAACACATTTGTTCACTACACATTAATTTCGTCGCGAATGGTTTGTTGAATAAATATTATGTCCGTCATCAAACGGCGTGCCTGAAGGGAGCTCATATTATTAAGATGTTTAGTTTCATAGGGAGGAAGACATATTGGATCAGCTAAAGCAAGATCGTGTAAAGCGAAACGGAGAATTTTTTTGAACTGATTCAATATGTGAAATATCTATAACACGATAGGAAAAGCACTGACTAAGGGAGACTTGCCTTGCATATTCAAGTATAGGTGTTACATAAGTAACAAAGATTAGTTTCGTAATATAGTAATCACAAATCTCTTAACCAACGCATGACAAATCCAAATTTTGAGTTAGCTTTATTAATTACAAATTTGTAGTGAAAATGTATAGACTGCATATTTGATACAAGATATAACTATAAGTTTTATAATTTTTCCAATCGTTTTAAACCATATTTACTCATCCAATTTATTTATACTTTTTAAAGATTTATAATATTTTTAATGATTTAATTTTTTTAGTACGCAATTCTTGGAGTCTTGGGTATATATGTGCTGCTACATCGAGAGTAATAATCATTTTTTTTTGAACAAACAACTATATAAATAAGAAGATTGTATAGAAGTATAGCACAAATCGATTTGATAATCCTAATTAAAAAAATCAGTAACATTATTTAACTGTTCTTCAACTTTAAATACATAATTTTAAACAATTTATATAAAATATAAGAAAGAATAAAATTAAAAAAGTAATACACAAAAAATTTGGGCAATAAAGTCGAAGCGGCTATATTAGTCGAAATAGCAATTTTATCTTATTTCCAAAAAAAATGTTTCAAATATAAAGTCGAATGAAAAAACAACAAACAACATATTTAAATCAAAAATAACAATCAAATTAGCAATTCTATCCTCTTTCTAAATAAAAAATGGTTCTAAAAATAAAGAGCTCATGTCAATTTTCAAAATGTTGACTTCCAAAAGTTGGTTAAAAAAGCAGGCTTACCTCTGTTTCCAGAATATGTATATATATATGAATAGGGATAATTTTAAATGTTTTGTTGAAGTATTTTATCCAAGGCGACATTTTTTGGTACAAGTCAATATGAAATCGACATTTTGGTAATTGATATTTTGAAAATCGACATAAATTCTCCAACCCACTTATTTTATAACTTACAAAAAAAATATTAAACTGGTTTTTATTAATTTTATTAAAAAATCATTTAAAAGCCAGTTACTACGTTCATTATTTGATAAACTTTGTTATCATTTTCTATCACTTACCATTGAAAAAAAAAACAAAGCAAAAGCAAACAAAAAAAAATTCGGAAAAGGGAAACCCTGATTTTAAATCCGACTCTAAAGTCCCTCCTTATTTAACATACACATAAATATATACAACTAAAATTCCTCATAATTCAGAATCTCAGATACACATATGTATAAATATTCTGAAAAAAGCGTATACCCCTAATTTGTAATCCAACTCTGAAATACCCGCTAATTTTATAAGTGTTTATGTATAGATGTATGTATGTATTCAAATTTCTATTTCTAAATTCTTTAATCTTTAGAGGTTTTTTGTTGAATTGAGATCAATTGTAATTTTGTTTTAACTGAAAATTTCTAAATTATCTAAATTTTCAAAATCTTATGCATAAAATGTTCTAAAATAATTATTTTAAAATCTAAATTTATAGATTTCAATAACATATTGATATCATTTTTTTTATGATTTATTAGGTATATAATTTTTCTCTGAATTTATTTATTTTAATACCTACTTATAAGAAGTTATTTTCTTTTTTCCGCACCACGTCACCATTCAGGTTAAGTATTTTTTATACTTTTTTGTTATCAATGCCATAATAAATAAAATTTTGAAAATTTATATAATTTAGAAATTTTCAGTTAAAACAAAATTACAATTGATTTCAATTCAACAAAAAACCTCTAAAGATTAAAGAATTTAGAAATAGAAATTTGAATACATAACATCTATATATAAACACTTTATAAAATTTCATAGATTCCATTCACAACTATGCACTTTGCGAGTTTTAGAAAAATTTATTTATTTAAACAAAAATGAAAAAATCAAAACAAAAAGTTTCCCGTTACAATTTAAACCTCATAAGAAATTGAAAATAAAATGTTTGGTCACCTTCAAATATTCATAAAAGTTATTTGTTATTGAGATCTATAAAGTTAGATTTTAAAATAATTATTTACGCAAGTACATACAAAATTAAATAATTTTTTAGAAAAAACGAAATCAATTCGAAAAAATGAACTATGAATTTATGAATGAAAAAATCATTGTTTATACAAGTATGACTATTTTTCAAAAGGGTATACTAAATTTGTCATTACGTTTATGACGCAGAGAAGTAGGGGGGTAGATATAGACTCAAGTGTATGGATCGGATCAGAATTGAAAAATAAATCGATTTAGCTATGTATGTCCGTGCGTCTGTCCATCCGTTATTACGATAACTCAAAAATTAAAGGAGCTAGGATTCTAGAACTTTCAACAAATCGGATTTTTAAAAAAAACCGTCATCACCATTGAAATTCAGCCAGTTTGCACAACGGGCTCGGGTAGCTGCCATATAACTTCTTGTTTTATATGAGCATTACTCTGTACTTATTAAAGCTGGGTATCTGAAATTTTGCCAAAAGTAGTTAAGAGTAATGGCCAAAGTTACTGGAAAAGTTGGTTGGTCTACTGCAGAGGGTTCGAGTAAGTGCCATACAACTCCTTCTTTTATATGAGCATTACACTAGACCTAATAAAGCTGTGTGTTTGAAATTTTGCCAAAAGTAATTAATCGGATGATATTATAATGTTTATACTACGGTCATACGGGTATCCCAGAGTTGACACAATCCACTCTACTACACACTTCCTCGTTTTTTTTCTTATTCGATTTTTTTCTTTTCTTTAGTGTCATAGTATTCATATTCTTGAATCATGTTACATGTACTATGTAGAGAATAAAAATAAAGGGTATACTATAAAATAGAAATAGTTACAATACATTTATCTCGTGCCAACGATTTTCAGAGAATTTTAAAAAATATGCGAAAAAAGTTTCATACAAATTTTTAACATGAAAATGTTTATCTATATATAATTCTTAATCAATGGTAATACATATCAACAACAAAGCACTTATAGTATGGTTTGTTCCCGGAAACCCGCGCTAAACATATTAAAACTCTTATTTTACAGGCATATTTGGTGATTGATAAAAGTTGATCTGTGTAACCTTCTCTCAAATATATTACTTTAAAAAAATCAAAATTTTTTTTGTCAACATTTGTTTTTGATTCGACTTTTTTTCCATTGTTTTTTGGTATTCGGCTTTGTTTATTTTTTTTGTATTCAACTTCATTTGAACATTTTTTTTGCAAATAAGATACAATTGGTAATTTGACTTTATTTTCATTATTTCGTTGGACTTTTCGTTCGAAAGTTTTTAAGTATTTTATCTTAAAAGTAAGTACCTAAACTGAAAGGTACAATTTTTTTAAAATATGAAAATTTCTAAGTACCTTAAGCAAAATGTTTTTATGTAAATAAAAACATGCATGTTAAAAATATAGGTACTAATCTTTATTTATTATATTCTTTTTTTTAACAAAATTGCTCATTTCGTATGCTTCGCCTTCTACAGCCAAACGTGATAATTTTGCCAACTGATATTAAGTGAAATTGTCAACATGGCGTAATTTTTTATTTTAATAACTTAATTCAAATAACTTAAGCATAATTTTACTAACACTAACCCTTGTAAATGATGACTTTTGTTCTGATAGTTCACTATGAGAGCAACATTTACTGATGCTTGATTAAAGCAATTGTCTGATACAAAAAATATCACTTTTGAGCCATCAAGAACAGCCAATCATCCCTTTCGTTGAGGGGAGATAATCAGCGAATATGTTGTGGCAGTCATTCACTTCCGCTTGCTTGATGTTGTTATACATTAGATATAAAGTTGGTCCGAATTGGGAACCCTGAGGAACACCACATCTGAGCTCTTCTCTACTGATGATTGTATTGTTCTCTTTAGTTACAACTTATCTTTCAAGTAGGTTAATCCTAATCAGTTGATTAGGAAGGCCTCTAATGGCCACCTCTTCAATGCGTTGTAATATCTCCTCTTCAATCACCTACATCGCCTATTTTAACCTCAGAAGCATTAAGAACAAAATGGATGAAATAACTATATTTCTCAAACTTCACCCAGAGATTGATGTTATTGTGTGCAATGAAACATGGCTTTATGATAATGAAGAAAAATATTATAGTATTGAAGGTTTCAAGGGATTCTTCAACAGCCGTAATGATAACACAGGAGGAGGCACCGCTATTTATGTCAAAAATCATCTCGAGGTTGAAAAAAAGGAAGGGAGTAGTTTATTCAACTCGTTAATATTAATGATAACTAATACTTTGCCCAAAATTGCAATTGCTACAGCCTATAGAACGAGTAATGACTGCGAGAAGATGTTTGCAAACTTTATGGAAGGAATAGCGGAAAAATTCAAAAATTTTATATTTGTGGGTGATACCAACATTGATGTACTAAAAAATAGTAGTCTGGCGAAAAATTACATTGAAAGCATCAATAGCTCCGCTGCAAGAATAGTTAACATTATTAATCCAGGAAATGCAAAGAGAGTTACTGACACATCTGCCACCCTCATAGACCATGTGGTTACCAATTTAAGCAGTACCAAAAATGAAATTACGCTAAAAATGTATGATATTGCAGTATTTGATCACAAAGCCATAAAAATTAGTATCAAAAGGCTACGTCAAGCACTTAAACCTATGGTGGATACCAATTTCTCTATCACTGATTATACAAAACTGAGCAGTGTACTGCTATTATCAACAGACCAATTACTAATTTTGACGAATTAATAAAATCTATAACCCAGGCCAAAGAAAAATCAACTAAAACGAAGTCTTACAAAACTCGTGGGAATAGCTGGATAAATGCGGAAATTCTGAAATCCATAAAAGAAAGGGAGTATTGGTACAAAAAAGGCTAAAAAAAACAGGTTGAACAATGAAATCACGCAAAAGTTTAAAGAGGCAAGAAACAAAACCAATTACTTAGTACGAAAAGCTAAACAAAAAAATTACAATGACCAAATTCAAAAAGCGTGTGGAAATACTAGGAAGATTGGAGCATTCTCAATTCGTTGGTTATGGGACAAGATAGCAAGTGTCGAAGTATAACTGCTTTAACTATTGATGGAAAGGAGAAAAAAAGTGAACCACAGATAGCCAATGAGTTCAATAAATACTTCAATCAAGTAGGGGCTTCACTAGCCTCAAATTATGTGTCCTCAAATATTGATGTCACTAGAAATGAGCTAAACACTTCATCCATGTTCCTTTTCCCTACTGATGAAAAAGAAATCAATGCAACAATAGAAGAACTAAAAATTTTGCTGCTCCAGGGATGGATGGTAAACAGCAAGGGATTTGAAAGCTGTTCGTGCAACTATTTCACCTACATTGGCTATACTCATCAACCAGGTACTTACGCTTGGAATTTTCCCAGATATTTTAAAGAAAACCTTGGTAATTCCAGTTCACAAATCTGGATGCAAGAAAAACGTTGCTAATTACCGTCCGATATCAATTCTTAGTACATTTGCAAAAATATGTGAAAAGATTATTAACAAGAGAATTGTTTCATTCATCAACAACACGTGTAAATTCAATCAACATCAATATGGCTTCCAAAGCTCGTCGAACACAGAAGCCGCTTTAGCTAAGATGTTGAAATTTATTAATGAGCACTTAGACAAAGGCTACTATGTTGGTGCGATATATGTAGACCTAAAAAAAGCATTTGACACCGTTGACCACTCACTACTCCTCCATAGGCTACATGAACTGGGGATTAGAGTTACACCCAATGACCTCATTAATTCCTATCTTCAAAATAGAGAGGTGGTTACTAGAATAGGAAAAAGCTATAGCAACTCGGCAGTGCTTAAGTATGGAGTACCCCAGGGTTCCAATCTGGGTCCTACGCTCTACTTGCTCTACATACACAATTTTAAATATGCAGGCATGGAAGCAACCTACAACATTTTTGCAGACGACACTTGTCTACTATACAGCAGTAGAAATTAAAATGAGATGGAAACCATGATTAACAGAGACCTAATTTGTTTCTCGAGATGGGCTGTAGGGAATAAACTAACGATAAATGAAACAAAAACTAAATTAATGGTCTTCCACAACAAAAATAAAAATTAACCAGCTCCGAGAGAATTTACAGAGAGACGGGATTCTGCTGTATTAATGGTTTGATATCACTAGACAAGGTAGGCTACCATGTATTGCTACTTACGCTAAACGTAAGTAGCATGAGAAAAAATGACTCCATGTAGAGCGCATATAGGAAATTTGCGCATTCGTAAGTAGCAACTTTGGTACCATGGTGTGCTACTTGCGAACATTTTTGACGTTTATTTTACTTTTTTCATTCGCTTGATAATTTGTATGCGAAGGAGGTGTAATTTTTTAGTTTTTAACAATTAGTTAGTAGTTTTTAATAAACATATAAGTATATTCATATAATATATGTCATTTATAGAATTTATGATAATTAAAGTTCTATGTTTAAGCACAAATTACTTTAACTATACTTTGTTTCAAACTAACAAAAATATTTTAAGGCAAAAATTTTTTTGTTCATTGTGATATAAACAACAATCTTTAATTTTTTTTGTGCAGTAACATATTACTATTTACATTTATTTTGTAGGTCTAAGCAAACAACCAAGCCATCGCAATTTCGATTTTTCTATGGAATCCATTTTTTTTTATTTAACTTTACATATTTTATATTTAAAAAAAATTTTATTTCACTTGTTAACAAATTTACGATTTTACAAGCAAAAACAAATGTCTAAATGTCAATTTTAAAAATTTTAGAAAGAAAAACAAATGTCAAAGTAGCAATTTTAAATATTTTCAATGGCAGCACAGTTTTTCGATGCGTTTTTGTTACATGGTACCAATTAATTTACGCATCGCAAATCAAATGCGCACATTTTTGCGATGCGCATTTTTTACATGGTAGGGGCCAAGGCTACGTTTATATTTAAGGCGATCAATAACTTATCAAAACATAATATACAGCTGACATGTAGGGCACAAACTACAGGTAGATCTTCCAGGAATAGCCAAAGTCTAAACGTGCCAATTAGCAGAACACAAAAACACTACAAAAGTCTTCTACCTTCGGCTACAAGAATCTTCAATGAGTTGCCACCACATATAAGAAACACTCAAAAACTTAATAGATTCAAAAAACTTGTGATAAAACATATTAAAAACAATAAATAACATATAATGAAGTAAAATATTTGTCATGATGTAAAAGTTAAAACACACTCTTCGTCAACACTACATTAACTAAGCTGTCAAAACTGATAATTAAATAGCAATCAACAAAACTACAAAGCGCAAAATTATCACCTCAACACCAGTAATACAAAATACTACTGAAAGAGGTGCCACCAGATATTGTTTTGAAAACATTTTTATTGTAATATATATTATTCATAAACTTTGCAATGTTAATTTATAGTAAATAAATAAATAAAAAAATAAATAAAATAAATAATAAAATACCATGATCACAGTTTGAAAGGCTTCCAGCATATCAATAAATAAAGCCGTGACATAATTGTTTCTATCCAAATTATCATTAATATAGTTAATAGTTTTAGCTAATGCTGACTCAGTGTTCGTAGCATTCTAGAGGACAAATTTTCTTTGATCAAATTCGCACGTGTTGTTGAAGAAGCTGACTATGTAGAAGTATTTCTAATCTAATTAAGGGGACCATACACTAATAAATTTGTTTAAAAACATGTTTCTAAACTTATGTTTAATCGTGTGTGGAGTGGTTTCGAAACAGTTTATTAAAAAACAAATCAAAATATTTTGATTTTGGGCGGGCTAAGACATAAGTTTCGGTAAAGCGTGTATGTCAAATTTTAGAAACCAAAACATAAAATAATTGGTAATAAATTCTTGTAATATTTGCATCGTTTACATGATTTTTATATAATTTAAAATCAAAAGAATTATTATAAACTTCGGTAAATTGTTTTAACATTTTATAAGGAAATTTAGAAATTTATTAAAATTTATGAAATATAAATGTGGAATTTACATAATATTTAGAATTTTTTTCCCTTTATGCTAAAATGGATGTGTTATATTCATATTAAAAAATTTTTGATTCTGTTGCTTATTGAAAATTTGATTCTTTGGTTGCATGTTGTTTGTCGACGGCGTTGACTATCTAGGTCGAGTTAAGGTGAAACCAGAATCATGTCGAATATTCGCCGCGGCTGGCGAATTTCGCCATTGACCCACAATGATGGCGGCGGCGGCTGGCGGAAACAGCTGTTTTGAAAACAAAAAATAACAAACATTCAGTTCAAGTTTAAATTTTAAACTTGTTTTTTTTTTTGTTTTAGATTCAGAACACAATATATCCACCAATAATGTAGGATACTACAAACTCCAACAACATCGGAGAGATCCCAGCCGCTAAAAAAAACAAAAACAACGAATGAGAGTTTTGAAATTTTTTTAAAAGGAGCTAACGAGGCAATAAATAAAATTGCCAATAACTCGTCGTCACCTACTCATTCCCCACTTCAGACACATTTTATAACTCTTGCTCAAAAAATAGAAGGTTCAAATATGTCAGAAAGGAATAAATTGATAATTGAGCAAGAGGTGTCTCATTGGGTTTTTCAGCGGATTTTAGAACTTGACAACGAATAATTTTTATATATACTTTTTAATTTTAATTTAGTTACTTTTTTTTTAGGACCTGTAATGGATTCATCAATTCTGGCTGTATAATTTTTTTAGGCAATAAGAGGCAAGAAGCAATTGAAATATTTTTTTATTTTATTTAGTTTTTTTATTATATGTTGAAAGAAATGTTTTGTTATATAATTTTTATTTTTGTTCTTGTACATAGTTTTTTTTATTATTTGTTGAAAGAAATGTTTTGTTATATAATTTTTATTTTTGTTCTTGTACATAGTATTTTTTATTATATGTTGATATTTTTTTACCTATATGCATATAATTATATTTCAATATTATTTTTATTATACCTTCAACATTATTTAAAAAAAAATACTGGTTTTCATTTTAACTATTATATTTTATTACAGTTTTGAAAATTTATTTTACTTTTTTACATATCTAAATAAAAAATTTTATAAATTCTATTAAATTTGTATCGTACTTTTCTTTTCTATAAATTATAAATCTTATATTATAAACAAATAATTTTTAAATGAATATTTTTTTAAATAAATAACATCTTATGTTCTGAACAAGTAGTTTTTTAATTTATTTCTCAAAGAAAATGCCGACTCTGAACTTCTGTTGTATAAATTTAAACTGGAGCTTCGTAAACGGCGATTGTATGAACCTGGTACAACAACTCCATTTACTTTTCTGTCGATCATAGTTTCATCAAAGTACATCTCATCCTTACGTAACATCAAAAAATTGTGTAGTAAAACTACTGCCGATATTATTTTATTTATATTGTCTGGACTGCAATATATCGCGGTATGCAAAATTCTCCATCTAAAAATGATATAAAAGACAAAAGAAACCATTTACCTACAATTACAAAAAACTAAAAAGCAAAAAGCCTTTTCTCTATCCTATCCACCATCAAAGGAGCTCCTTTTTACTTCCATCTACTATCAAAGAAGACATCCCTTAGATAAAAGAAAAGAAACAAAAAAACGCAAAAAAATATTTAATGAAAATTAAAAAGTAATTGCCTGTTTGCCAAGATACCAAACGTATTTTCTATAAAGACACGAGCTTTTGAAATTTTGGTGTTAAATCTTGATTTATCTTCGGATAACCTTTTCCCTGGATACGGTCTCATTAAATTTTTCCGTAAAGGAAAAGCTGCATCTCCCACGAAGTAATATGGAAATGCTATATTTGAATTTGGTAAAACTGGTGCCTCTGGTAAATCCAACGAATCTGTCATTATTTTTTCTCCAAACGTGGATTCTCTAAAAACACCAGAATCGCTTCGATACACCAGAATCGCTGGTGAGCCTAAAAAAAAATTAAATTTAGCATTTAAACAAAAAATTTGTTAAATTTATTAAATATTTACCAATTTTGTAAAAAGTAAACGTATACGATGCATCGCAAATTCCCAGTAAAATAATACTATAATATTTTTTATAATTATAATATTCTGAACCACTATTCCTTGGGCAAACAACTCTAATATGTTTACCATCAATTGAACCAATACAATTTGGCAATTTGGTTTTGTTATAAAAGTTTGAGGCTATTTTGGACCACTCATCTTTATTAGGAATAGGTAAATAAATTTCCCGCAATTCAGAATATATTACCTCGCAAGTTTCATACACAATTTCCCTAACAGTTGATACACCGATTTTGAAACTCCACGCCAAAATTTGTGGACTACAACCATGTCCTAAATACCTAATAAGAAGTTTTTATAATAAAGCATGAATAAAAAAAAGTCATAATAAACTTACATTAAAGTTATGGCCAAACGTGTTTCCGGATCTATCGGCTTACGCTGTGAATATTTCTCCAACTTGCTTGATACTAAGGTAAGAAGGAAGTTAAATGACGAAATATTCATCCTCGTTAATTTAAAAAAGTGTTCCTCGTCTTTTTCCTTAATATCTGTAAAGCTTTTGTTGAAAAAGCCATCTTCTTCCCTATTCACGTTCACTTCTCTTACCCACCAACGCCTTCTACATCTTCTTTTTACTTCCACCACAATGGCAATTATCGAAATAATTTTAATTACTTTTAAAATTTTTTCCATTGTACTTTTTTATAAATTTAATTTAACTTTGACTTTTTTATAATTTTATTTTGCCTTGTTTATTTTTAACTTTGATTTTGATTGATAATATCTGTTGATATAATTGATTTTGATTAATTTTATTCTTATGTCAAAAAAATTCGTGGCGGCAAAATTAAAAATTTAGTTCATTTTTTCGCCAACGAATAAACCGCCACGAATTTTCGCCATCATTGTGGGCAGTCTCATTTAAATACATGGATGGCGAAAAAAATTCTGACAGCCGCTGCGAATATTCGACATGATTCTGGTTTCACCTTTACAAGTTATTGAATTAACGTAATTGATTGTCATATTGTTGTTTTGTAATAAATCGATGTTGGTGTCACCGAAAAATATTACATTTTCAAAACCGCAAAAAATTGTCTCAATAAATGCAATGAAAGTATTCTTGCAATCGGTCGCTGTAAGATAAGCTTCGCCAATAGTTATTTTAGGCGATGTGTTTGTTAGCTGCATTATCGTAGCGTTAAATGTTGGGTATGTCTCCATTATTACAGAATTTATTATTTCTTTGATGAAGATCACAATGCCCCCACCCGTGTAGTCACATTGTGGCTGTTGTAAGTATATTGATATGAAAACTAACTTTATAATTGGCATGTTTTTTTAAATTTGAGCAAAGATCTGAACACGTACAGAGGGTGATTTCTTTTTCTTATCAGATCAGATGACTAAGCTAAAATTAAAATTTTTTCCGAACTAAAAAAGAAACGATCAGAGCATAGATTTTCAATTTTTATCCAATTTATTTTCTAACGTGTGATTGCGTCAAAATTTAATTTATAAAAATTTTAAATTTGAAGCGTAAATTTTTTTTTTAAATTGAAATTCAACAGATGTAAAATTTTTTATATTTGATTCCCAGATTTGTTGTTTTCCTCTTTGGTTTTTTTAGGACCTTTCTACTTTGTCTGAACTTGTTGATAAGTTAGGCGTAATTTATGAATGGTATTTAAATCTCAACATAAATATTTTTTTTTTACCTTTATTTTATCATAGTTTTGTTTAAATAAGTCAAACCAGTGAAAGGTTAGTACTGAATTCCTTTTAAAGGCTGCAATTTATAAAAATCCCATTATATTAACAGTAAATCAAATATATTAAATTCCTTATCTTCTACATCTACGTTCTCCATTTTAAAATATTAAAAAAACAAAATTTGAAAAAAACTAACAAACAAAATGACTTGATACCTATACGTGATACTCTTTAACAGCGTTTTTATTATTCTTAACTTGACGTTTTCTTGTTTGACACCTCTGTGAAATCTGAAAAATTTTTACGAAGTCACAGAACTCGCTCTGAGTGCGAGTTAAAAAAGAAGCACAAAATGTATAATCTGGGATGAGATTATGTAACTTGTTTCAATCGACCATATCCGAAACAAAATTTTAACGGCAGTACGAAGTTAATTCGCATAAAAAAGAAACGAAACAAAATTTTTCTGTCAAAACATTTCAAATTCAAAAATTAGTTTGTTTGTTTTTGATGTCTTTATTTTAAAAAGAAGTTTTTGTTTAGATTTAGTAAATAAATTGGTTTTTACATAAAGAAATGTAATTATGAATGTGTAATTTGCGTACTGCGTATAGTTTAAGCATAAATAAATTACAATTAGAAACAATGGCGAATTTCATGAAAAACAATCCTGGATTAACGAAGAATATTTTAAAAAATATAGATGGGCGAAGAAAGAGCTATATGCTGGGGACTGCTCTTTCTAAAAAATGAAATGAAAAAGTGCCCCCAATCAAACTCAAGCATGAATGGAAAAAGGTAATACCAATTTTAATTTTAAATATTAAATATTACGATCTTTACATTATAATTAATAGTTTTAGACATGGTGTGATTATTAGTATAAATTAAATAAAAAATTGTCATATAACAAAATATAAAAAAAAAACTCGGAAAACTCGTTTTAAGGAAAAATTTCTTACAGAATCAATTGCAAAAATCTACAAAAATTAAAGATGTATATATTTAAAATTATAGCTCTTAATAATAATTTTTTATAAGTATTTATACATACTTCGTTATAGCAAGATCGAAGATATTACTTTCATCCCGTAATCTTCGGCTTTCAATTTTATTATTTAATTTATTTTCTTCACCTGAAGAAGAATCGCTTTAAAAAAAATAAACATTTGTTAACTAAATATAAAAATATTATTTTTCCTTCATAGACTATTATTTTATAACCTTTGCAGATTGCTTTGATTTTCCTCTTTAGGAGACTTAAGCCTTCCTAAATCTGTCTTAAGTAAAGGTTGTCTGGCCCTGGTGATTTGTACGAGTCAAATGAATTCAGTGCCCATGTAAGCTTTTTATCTGTTATCAATAGATCGATCTTTCGTTCGAGATTATCTACTGATCTATCATTTAAGTTTGTGTTTGTCACTTCCTCTTGTGAGCTCTCACTATCTAGTTCGTCCTCAGGGAAGTTTTTTGTCATTAGGATGTCCAGGTGTTCTTCTATTGTCAAAGACATGGTTCTGTCTTCCCTTTCAATCAGTTCTGCTGACTGGCCTTTAGACAGGATTTTCTTAAGACTTGAGGCTTCACTAGTCTTTCCTATTTGCTCTGTATATTCTTTTCAGAGCTTACGTTTTGCAGATCTGTATTCTGATTTTTACTTCTCCAGTGCAATTCTGTATTCTAGTCATGTGTGCTCATCGCTTTTTTAAAGAGTCTTCGTGTGTAGCTCCTGATTTCCACCAGATTCTTCCATCTGTGATTGAATTTGTTTGACAGCCTTATTTGGGGGCATGCCTTTTGAAATGGAACTTGCATGGCCGAGGTAATGTTCTCGACTTCTTTCTCTATATCCCTGCGTGAAAGTATAGGGTGGGGAGTCTGTTCTTGGTTCAGCCTTAGTGTATTTCTAAGGGCTGATCTATATACCTTCCAGTCTGTTTTTCTTGGATTTCTGAAATGTTGTTCGTTTTTGACCTCTTTCTTCTAGGTTCATTTTTATGTGGCGATGATCCAATAAGGATACCGCGTTTGAGACATGCCAGTTTTTAATGAATTTGTTTGGTCCATTGTCAGCTAAGCTTATATCTATAACCTCCCTGCGTTTTTTATTAATAAAGGTAGAGGTGTAACTCCTATTGAGAATCGTCAGGTTGGTTGTACTTATATAACCTAAAAGATGTTTACCTCAATTTTTGACGTTGGTGCTTCCCCACACCGTGTTGTGGGCGTTAGCAACACAGCCAACAAACAGATGTGAACCATTAATTTCTGAGTCACTTACCAGATTTCTGAGTTCCTGTGCGGGTGGATACTCCTTTTCGTATGGCAGATACCCTGATGCCTGGATGACTGTCCTTTTCTCCTGTGCAATAGCCTCTTCTACCTTGCCCCGCTTCGAAGTTTCGAAGCTTTCTCGTAGAAGGGTCCTATTGGAGTCTTCTACAATTTGACCGTTCACTCGATTATTGTCGATGATGGCCCACTTTTACTTTGTTGTAGCTGAGGGGTTTCCTTTTTCTACCGGGGTAAAGTTATCCTCCGAACTAGGCCTCTTCGTGCCTACACCCTTCTCGCTTAACATGCTTGAAACTACTGGCACTACCTCTGCATAGGAGAGCCCCGTTGAGGGTCGGCTGAAGTAACACGTCACTCTTGGCATTGCTCCGCCGTACCAAGAGAAGGCTAATTAAACTTGTTGTCGCTGTTTAACCAGAGTCCGCATACTCGCGACTAAGTTATCCCTTAGCCATGCAGTCCCCGGCGTATGCTGTTCCACCTTGTCTTAGGACGTCTGTCGTTAGCGCTTGGATGATTTTTGGCTAGGATTCTGGTATTGTCAGACTCGCACATTTCCACAGACGCAAGGCTGACCATTCCCGAGCCCATATTGACCTTTGTGTCATCCACGGTTACCGCGGGGAGGTGACAGTACGGTTACGGACAAATAAGAGTCCTTACTACAGATTATAACCTATAGTAAAGATCTTAAACCCCAATAAAAGCTTACATCCTACCAAAAAAATTTGAATCAAAATAATAGAAACGAAACAAATTAAAAAATAGGTGAAACAAAGTTACATGCTGCCAATTTTTGAAAAAGTCGAAACACCTATACGAAACAAGTTACTTGCTGCCACCCGTGATTTTGGTTAAGGTTCTGAAACCTTCGAAAAGTTCAAGGGTCAACAACACCATAACTCAAAAACCAATGACGCTATTTTTAAGAAATTTAAACTCCAGGTTACTAGTAATGAAGTACCGCGGTTATAAGTTTTGGTCGAGGTTTGACAATGTGTTCGGATTCTAGAAGCTTTTGATCGAATTGAGGCCAAACGAGTATAATTTCGAAACCAAAGAGATAGAACCTTAAAACTTTAAGCACAGGTGTTATTTCTTATTTGCATTGTGTTCGTGAAATTTTGGATGAATTGGAATAGTGGTTTGCGAACCACCTCCACTACACCCAGCAAATATTCGAAATTAATAAAGATAGTAACTTGAAATAAATATGGAATCTTTAAATTTGGTATAACGGTGTTTTTTCCTATTTTCTATGTGTCCCCGAAATTTAGACTTAATTGTATTGGTGGTTATCTCTTCAGATTTTGACTTAATTGTATTGGAGGTTACCTCCTAAGAAATCCCAAAATTAAAAAGCTTAAGTTCGAAATTAATTAAGATAGAAACTTAAAATTTGAAACTCTATCTCCTATTTCCGTTCTTATTTAACACTTTTATATTTTAAAAGGGTTAAAAATGTAAATATATTTTACTATAAAACATATTATGTATTATATTTTATCATATCTTTTTAATAAACGAGGAAGGTTTTTTTGGTTTTTTCTATATAATTTTTATTATATCATATCTATATTTTAGTGTATTACCATAGGTAATATAAAATTAAGAAATTGTGCAGGATACTTAAGTTGTGTCTAAAGGCACTTGCTGCATGTATGTAAAATTTATTTTTATATTTAATTGAAATATATGCAAAGTTCAAAACTTTTCTTTGTATTTTAGAAATACATTCATTCCATATTTTGATTATTAAATTTTATGATAAAAAGCTAATGAAAGCATTAATGGTATAAATTAACATTAAAAACCATTAAATATACAAACTTGTATGTATATATTATTACAGCGTGCAAATTGTAAAAAAGAAAGTTTCAGCCAAATTTTTGAAATACTACTTTGGTTAAGCCTCAAAAAAATATTTGTGGAGTTCCGTTAACCCATTGTGGCCCATTAGCTTTTTATAGGTTTTTTCGTTACTTTGCTATAAATTAGAAATTTTTTAACCTTGACTTCAAATTTTGTATATGTGTTTCTCTTTGAGAATGGAGTTCACGCTATTAACAGCAAATATTCGAAATTAATAAAGATAGTAACTTGAAATAAATATGGAATCTTTAAATTTGGTATAACGGTGTTTTTTCCTATTTTCTATGTGTCCCCGAAATTTAGACTTAATTGTATTGGTGGTTATCTCTTCAGATTTTGACTTAATTGTATTGGAGGTTACCTCCTAAGAAATCCCAAAATTAAAAAGCTTAAGTTCGAAATTAATTAAGATAGAAACTTAAAATTTGAAACTCTATCTCCTATTTCCGTTCTTATTTAACACTTTTATATTTTAAAAGGGTTAAAAATGTAAATCATAATATTTAATCGGCTTATTTTTTCCCATACAAATATAAACATCCTTTTTTAGAACAAACTATTTGACCAATTTTAATGAAACAACAACCAAAAGAAAGGTTTTTTTTGTTTTCATAGGACAATGATATTTTTTTTTTAGAATATTCCGTTTTTTCAGGTGAAAATCCGTCTTTAATTTAACGTAAATTTGAATTTAACGGTCACGCTTTTAAAAGTTGAGGCTTATGACTCTAATATTATGCGCCGACTTTCTGTGTAAATGTAATTCATTTTCGGTTTTAACTCGCAGCTAAATCTAAATCAAAAGATTATAGGCGCCGACTTATGTATATCTTTCTTTTTTTTGTTTAGTTCAATATTCAATGAACAAGGAGATTTAAATTTTTTTAAAATTTTTTTTTTGTTTTTGTTTTTTCTTTATCTTAAAAAGTGAACGAAAAAAATGAGTTCTTTTCGAAATGAAAGCAATATACAGTAGTTTTCATTTATAACGAACTCGGTTCAATTTTAATTATAATAAATTTATATAATATTGCCAATGAATTAAATTTTACCTAAAAATGTAAGTTGTTTATTACATTTATATTTCTTTTATTTAAACTTATTATATCTAATAATGTTGCTTGGTGATTATTTTAGTATTTTTATATATATTTTTGAATATAAAACAAAATCATAACAACGCATCAAAAATACAAAAAAAATTTCATTACAAGAAAAAGCATATATACATCTATAAACATAGAGGTGAGGCTGACACATCAAATAAAAATCTAGCAAATGAGTTCAAAGTGCCCATTCTAGAATTAGCACAATCTACAATGTTCAATTCTTATACTAATTTTTTAAAATTCACAGCATTCTTTTAAAACGACATTTGTTTATTACGACGAATATTTTCTGTCTCTTCATGGTCGTTATAAGCGAGCTTTACTGTATTTTTTTTTTTTTGCTATATGTTTGCAGAAACAAAAAAATTACATTTCTTAGGAAAAATTATGTGTTCATTAGGAATCAACCAGAATAAATGCATACGGCGTGCAGTTTCTGTCAAAAAATTTTGAAATAAGTAGGTATGTTATGTACTGTACTTCGGAATTTAAAATTTTAAAATTTGACAAAGCGTATAAAAATATTGTAATTGTTTTTTCTGATGTTGCTACGATTAAGTTTTCAAAATAAAATATTTTAAAATAATATTTTTTTTTAAAAAAACATACATTCCAAATAATTGAAAATACCTATAATATGTTCGCAAAAAAAACTAAAAAAAAATCTTCAACTGAAATAAAAGTTGACGTATAATTTCTGTCAAAAAATTTACAAATAAATAGGTACATGAATTTACATGAGAGCTGTTCGAAATGGAAGCAATACATTTGGTTTATACAGTAGTTTTCATTTATAACGAACTCGGTTCAATTTTAATTATAATAAACTTTACACTTTTTGATAAAGAATTAAATTTTACCTAAAAATGTAAGTTGTTTATTACATTTATATTTCTTTTATTTAAACTTATTATATCTAATAATGTTGCTTGGCGATTAATTAAGTGTTTTATATTTAGTTTTGAATATAACAACATTCATAATAACGCATCAAAAATACAAAAAAAAATTCAATAGAAGAAAAAGCACTATAACAATAGGCTTAACATTTTATTTAAGACACATCAAATAAAATGTTAGCTAATTTTTCAAAATTCACAGCATTCTTTTAAAACGACATTCGTTTATTACGACGAATATTTTCAGTCCCATAATGGTCGTTATAACCGAAAAGTACTGTATTTTGTTTTTGTTTGCAATTTATTATAATAAAGTAGGTACTAAAAAAAAATTTTTTTGTAAATCGTAAATTGTGGTTGCTTTTTGTTAAGTTTTTTGTAAAATTAAAAACCGAATTCTGAAATATGCAGAAACTTAAAAAAAAATAATATTTCTAAGAAAAATGATTTGTTTCTTATGGAACAGCCAAAATCAGCATGTACGGCATTCAGTTTCTGTCAAAAAATTTTGAAATAATTAGTTATGTAAAAAAATTTACATGAAAGCATAAGCGACGTTTTAAATTTTAAAATTTAAAAATTGACAAAGTGTATAAAAATACATATTGTAATTGTTTCTTATGCTGCTGCGATTAAATTTTAAAAATAAAATATTTTAAAATAACATTTTTTTTAATTAATAGTTTAAAACATACAAATATTCAAATAAATTAAAAATACTTACAGTAAATATGTTTGCAAAACTAAAAAAGTTATCTTTCTCAAAAAAAGTTATTTATTCCTTAGGTCCTAACCTAAATAAAAGCGTGCAGCGTATAATTTCTGTCAAAAAATTGAGAAATAAATAGGTTCATAAATGTACATTAGAGCAGCGAAAAAACGCGTAACGCAATGTAGTGTATCTCGGATTTTTAAAATTTACAAATATTGACAAAATGTATAAACATATTATTATTGGTTTTTCTTATATTTCTAATATTATGTTTTAAAAATAATATTTTTTTACAATAATTTTTAATAAAAAATATCTTATATTCAAAATACCTATAATATGAAATTAAAAATATTTTTTGTAGGTACTAAATTAAAACATTCAAATAAATATTTTTGATAAATTAAATATTGTACGCGCGTATCGATTTACCGATAATGAATATGCAGACAGACGTATTGACGTACTGCCGTATAAAAATTGTACGTCGTATGTTTTGATTTCATTCTAATAATTGAAAAGTTTATTTCACACTTTCAACATCGAATAATGTTTTTTTATAATTAAAAAAAACTATTTTTAGATTTACTTTGACAAAACGAACGAATTTTATATATCAAAAAGTGTACATGAAGATTAGATAGGCGTAGTTTATAAATGGAATGCTAATTTTTGTTTCAGGAGTACATAATTGTCAGATTATCATCATATATATATTTGACATTTTAAAACTACCTGTCATTTGAGAAGTTAATTATATTTAATAGTATTTAAATATTAATAAAGTGAAAAAATTAAGGTTTATTGCTGATATAAATATAAACTATATTTTTTAAAATGGAAGGGGGTAAGTGCTTATTGGTTATCAAATAAAAAATATGATTTAACATAACGTATTCAAGAGAATTTTAATTAAAGCCATCTTCCGGAAATTATTTATGTACTCTGTCATATACTCTTTTACAAGGGCTGAAGTAGCTGGCAATAGTTGAGAGTAGAAAAGAGTTTACTCCCCTTAAAGGAATAAAAGAAAAATATAAATAATATTTATTTGTTTTAAGAAACTTATGAGTCATGGCTCATTAATATTAATTACTAAACTTATGAATTATGATGTGTTATATTTTGTTGTACATATTATGTATTCATAGAGTTTTTTAATTAGGATACAGAATACGTACAACATAGTTCATATCGTACTAAAATGTTTAGAAAAAAGTACAGTTTGCTATATGAAGGGAAGCATTAACTCGAATTTTGGGTTCTTGACTTCAATAAATATATGTATATGTTTAGAAATATGTATTTATTAGAATAATATTTATATGTATGCAATAATATTTATATTTATATGTAATTTATATGTATATTTATATATGGAATTATTATGTATTCATAGAGTTTTTTAATTAGGATACAGAATACGTACAACATAGTTCATATCGTACTAAAATGTTTAGAAAAAAGTACAGTTTGCTATATGAAGGGAAGCATTAACTCGAATTTTGGGTTCTTGACTTCAATAAATATATGTATATGTTTAGAAATATGTATTTATTAGAATAATATTTATATGTATGCAATAATATTTATATTTATATGTAATTTAATTTAACTGTACCAATTTATCCTCTCTTTAAAGCGGCTTAAGCTATAGAAATAAAACTCAAACAACGTTTTAATAATTAAGAAAAATTATAAATTTTTTTTAAGCAAATTTCAAGCGCAAGAATTGTTGACAACACTGTTGGCATAATTTTTATTATGTATAGTCTAATATAATTTACACAAAACGAATTTTATATGTTAACTTAAAAGCAAAAATAGCTCGAATTTCGAGCACAGGGCGATACTAGTATATTTTACTATAAAACATAGTATGTATTATATTTTATCATATCTTTTTAATAAACGAGGAAGGTTTTTTTGGTTTTTTCTATATAATTTTTATTATATCATATCTATATTTTAGTGCATTACCATAGGTAATATAAAATTAAGAAATTGTGCAGGATACTTAAGTTGTGTCTAAAGGCACTTGCTGCATGTATGTAAAATTTATTTTTATATTTAATTGAAATATATGCAAAGTTCAAAACTTTTCTTTGTATTTTAGAAATACATTCATTCCATATTTTGATTATTAAATTTTATGATAAAAAGCTAATGAAAGCATTAATGGTATAAATTAACATTAAAAACCATTAAATATACAAACTTGTATGTATATATTATTACAGCGTGCAAATTGTAAAAAAGAAAGTTTCAGCCAAATTTTTGAAATACTACTTTGGTTAAGCCTCAAAAAAATATTTGTGGAGTTCCGTTAACCCATTGTGGCCCATTAGCTTTTTATAGGTTTTTTCGTTACTTTGCTATAAATTAGAAATTTTTTAACCTTGACTTTAAATTTTGTATATGTGTTTCTCTTTGAGAATGGAGTTCACGCTATTAACAGACTAGCAATTTGTTAACCCATGCCAAAAATTATACATATATAGATAAAGCAAGTAGAACAAAAAATCTCTCACTATATTTTGTGAAATCAAATGCCCTACGAAAGAGTAAAAACGATATTATACATTAGAAAAAATATATACCTTTCTCATCTTACACATTGTTTTATATTATTATTATTTTCTTAAAAAAAAAGAAAAAAAAAGTAAAAAAAAGTTATAGAGATGGTAAATTAATTTTATTTTTTAATGTGTTTGTGTGTTTTAATACAATACTGATAATACCAACTACCAATGTAAATATACATATATTTAACACTGGCTTAACTAATCAAATATAAATAATACACTATATTATGTATGTATGTATAAACATTTATTTTTCTAATTTTCAATCAAATTAATATTTTTGAAATATTCATTTTACCTCTTTACGTATTGAAATAATATAGAAATAATAAGAGCAGACAAACGAATTTGTTTTTTGCTTTCAAATGAATTTTTTAGAATAGACTAAATTTAGGAACTTTAACAGAATGAAAATTGGATATTTAGTGTGTACAATTAAAATTCCGTAAATCGTATATAAAATTGAATACTTGTTGAGAAATAAAATTAAATAGATGAGATGGGAAAAGTAAAATAATATCTGGAAAATTTGCTTTAATTAAAAAATAAAAACACAATCAATTTAAAAATTCAATTTTAATTTTATATTTTTAGAAAAGGAAAAAAGCCGAATTGAAGTTATATAATAAATAAAATGAATAACGTTCAATTCGGCATAAAAAACCCTTTAAAAAATTAAATTAAAAAATTTATAAAAATGTAGCTACTATGTTGCATAAAACTATAAGAATAAAACAAACGTAAATCTATAATTCTAGTAAAACATAGCCATTTTAAATATGTAATAAAATAAACAAAAATAAATTATTTAATATATTTCATTGTTTAACAAAAGCTGATCCACCTGTTCCACTTCAAGATTCAATGCTTTAGTGACAAGTTGAAGGGTGTGGAAAAAAAAGATTAATTAGAAATTTTTAAACATTTTAAATGAATAAAAAGATAAATTAGAGTAAAATTTTAATTTTATGGCTCTGTATTAAGTATTGAAAACCTAATCTATTTAAAATTTTTGAGAAATTAATAATTTATTAGTTAAAATTTATGAAAATAAAACAACTTACCAAATTTAAAATTGAATTTTTCTTTTAAAACTTTTTGGCTTTAATGGTTTTAACTTTTTAACCCTTTTGAAACTCGAAGCCGCAATTTAATAGGTAATTTCACAATGAAACGGCAAGACACCAAGGGTTAAAATTTAAAACCCCAGCCATTGAAAATAATACTATGAAGAAATTAACTACACCATCTTTCAGTGTTTTTTTATCCCGTATGACTGTAGGCCAAAGGGTATAATAAATTTGCCTTTACGTTTGTGACGCAAAGACGAAAAGAAGAAGAGGGGGTAGATATAGATTCGATATTTAAATCCAGCCATATTGGTCCATGGGTTCGGGTAGCTGCCATACAACTTCTTTTTTTAAATGAGCATTTCTCTGTACCTATTACAGCTGCGTGTCTGAAATTTTTCGTAAAAAAAAAGTAATTAATGTTTATAATAATGATATAATGTTTATATAACGGCCATACGGGTATCCCAGAGTTGACAGAGTCTACACTACTACACTCTTCCTCGTTTTAACATAAAAATCATATTAAAATATAAACACATATGTAAATGAATACAAACATACATTTCAATACACTTGACTTGATCAACACGTCTATTGATCATATTGTATATTAAAAGGCTTATATAATTTTTGGTGTTGCCATATTGAAAGACTAATGTAATTTCTTGATTTATCAACATATAAGATTTTAAAAACTTACATATAAAAACTTTAAAGAATTACTTTTTCTAAAAGTTATGTAAGATTTGGAAATTATTTTTTGAATATATAAAATATATAAAGTATAACTTATATTATAATTTAATTATAATTTATATTATAATATAACTTATATTATATAAATATTATAATTTAAAATATAAAATATTAATACAACAACGAAAATTATTTGTTAAAATTCCTAAAACTACTATTCAGTTATAAATTTATAAAATATATTTTTTAATTTTAGTTTTTGATTTAGAGCGTGATTTAGATTTATTTTTTAAATATTGAAGTTTTTAAAACTTAAATTAAAAAAAAATTAATTTTTTAATCATGCAAATGATATGGCAATATTACATTCATTTACATACACATCTTCATTAAAAAAAAAGATTAACTCAAATATTATACGACGATATACTTGTTAAATGGTTTTATTTTGATACTTGGTTAAATGGTTTGATACAAAATCAAAATTCTAAATTATAACTAGAAAATAAGTTTTATTTGAAAAAAGTAATAAAAAATAAAAGACAACAGAGTTTATTTTTAAAATTTTTTTATATGAGCTTGTATTTTATCATTAAAATTTAATAATCTTATTATTTTTATATTTGATACATATTCCACATATTTTTTGATACCTAGAAAAACTATAAAGGCAAACTCTATGAATAGTGCAAAAAAGCATTAGTGAGAAAAAGATAGCGTATGGGGCAAGTGTTTTAAGAAAAAAATTAAGAGAATTCTTATTGACATTTTTTGTTTTAGTTGCTTTATCTATATATGTATAATTTTTGCCCACGCCGACCCAACGATTGTTCAAAAAAGAATTTGTAAGTAAATTACGTCTGACTTTTGAAAGTTACGGGAATTCTTCTTTAAATTAGGGGAATGTTTAAAAAAATATTTTGTCGGGTTTTTTTAACCGATTGCGAAACAAAAACTTTACAAAACAGTTTGCAAAATAGTTTGAACGATTATCTCTAATTTTTCTATACGTGGTGCTTCTTGACAATTTGGTGCTCCTTGACGATAGAGTTGAAGATGGTGGGCTTCCGGCGAATAATGTTAACTGAATTAAAATTTTTATTATTATTTAATAATTATGAAAAGTTTCAAGTGAAATTTGATAAACTTGTTGTAAAATTGCAAGAATTATTCTAAAAAAGGAAAGAAACAGTCAGTCGGTGCAACCGACTTAGAAATGCCCTACACCTATTTGGTTCAAATTTAATGGGAAGTTAATAAGTCATTTTAAAACCATAAAAGATTTTATTAGTTTGATCTTAAGACATGGCTAACCAAATTAACTTTATAGTACTAAAAAACATTTTCTAATTACTTTATCTATTCAAAAATATTACAAACCCTTACTAATTTATCTATTTAAAAGTATTTGTGCCTAAATTCGATCAAAAAGTTCTAGGTTCCGAACCCATGGTCGAATCTCCCAGTATACCTACATGACCCTTACCGACCCAGTATACCTACTTTATTCTTTAGTCTTAATGAAACAAAATGAAGACTATCATAAAATTTTTTTATTTACAGCAAGTAGTAAATCTGCTAATGCAAAAAGTACTAGAAAGCGTAAAAGGCATCTAGTCATCTAGCCGAATTGCGTACAAAGGTTAACTAGTCTTAAAGGTATGGCGGGGACTACACATTGTCGAAAACGGGGCATGGTTTCGGCATCAATTCAATTACAAAAGTGAAAAAATTTGAATTATTAAATTTTTTGATAAAAAGCTAATCAAATTTTTCAAAATTGCAATTATTTTAAATTGTTAGTTTTTGTACCTATTAGAAAAGCTTATAAACGCAAAATATGCTATAAATATATTCCTAAAGTACAATTACAATTTGAGAACTTTTCATATAATTCATTTAAATATAAAAATTTTACATAAATGCAATGCACCTTCGAATAGAGCTTAAGTATTAAACACAATGTCTTAATTATATATCACCTTTGGTAATAATTCAATAAAATATATGATATGATTAACATTAAAAAAAAGGAATTTAACCGTTTATTAAAAAAATATTTTGTTTTTAATTTATAAAATATTATACAAAATATGTTTTATGGTAAAATTCTCAGCTTTTCAAAAATATAAAAGTGTTAAAGAAAAACGGAAAAAGGAAAGAACCCTCGTGTATCAAATTAAAAGTTTCTATCTTCTTCAATTTCGAAAATAAGCTTTTTTGTTTTGGGATTTCTTAGGAGGCATCTGAACTAATACTACAGTTAAATCTAAACTTCGGAGACATATAAGAAATAGGAAATATATTCTTTAGCTTCGAAATTATATTCGTTTGGCCTCAGATCGACCAAAAGCTTCTAGAATCCGAACTCATTGTCCGAACTCGAGCAGAACCAATTCCCATGGTACTTTCATTATTAGTAACCTAGAGTTTAAATTTCATCAAAATAGCGGCATTATTTTTTGAGTTATACTGCTTTTAAGATATATGTTCGTTAGCCTTTGAACTTTTAAAGGTTCCAGAACCCGAAACCATGGTACGATTTCGCCCATATGCAGTCCCCGTCATACTTTCAATACTAGTTAACCCTTGTACACAATTGGAACGTTATATTTTAATTTTAAGTTAATATTTTAATTAATTTCGATGATGCTTTTAAACCTTGGGGGGTCTAAGAGGGGTACAGAACTACCACTCTGATTGATCCAAAATTAGGAGAACGCGAAGGAAATAGTAAAGAGCACCCATGTGTCAAATTTGAAACTTCTAAATTTGTTTGAACTTACTATCTTTATTAATTTCGAAAATATGCTTTAAGTTCTTCGGAACTGTGTGGCTGGTCCCCAACCCACTAATCCAATTGGTCCCAAATTTCAAGTACATTAAGGAAAAAGAAAGAGACACCCTGATACCAAATTTGGAGGTTCTATATTCATTAAATATATATAATTTCGTTTCGAAATTATGCTCGTTTGGCCTAAATTCGATCAAAATGTTCTAAGTTCCGAACCCATTGTACATTACCCACCGTACGCAATCAGCGCCGTAGTTTCATTACCAGTACCCTGCAACACAAATTTTATGAAGATAGCGTCATTAGTTGTTGAGTTATCGTGATTTTTTATATATGTTCGTTAGCCCTTAGACCGATTAAAAGGTCCAGAATCCGTACCCATGGGCCGATTTCGCCCATTTGCAATCCCTGCCGTACTTTCAGTCCTAGTAACCTTCAGTTTAAATTTCATCAAGATAGCTCCATTATTTTTTGAGATATCGTGCCTACGGACGGACGGACATGGCTATATCGACTAAGGAGGTCACGCTGATCTCAACTATATATACTTTTCCATATCTAGCTCGCTTCCTTTAGGTGGTTACAAACACCATACCAAAGTTAATATACCTCTTTACCTATTCTATAGGTGTAGGGTATAAAAAGCGTTTAAAAAAATCTCTTTATTACATTTTAAAATTAATATGTACACCATCTGTAATTTTTGTGTTAACTTTTTTCAATAACATCAACTTAAATTGAAACTCCATTGACTGGCGGGGCAACGTGCGCCGGGTAATAGGTAGTTTACATACATCAATAGGTTTGACTATAGGTCATAAGGGTAATCTAAAAATGTCATTATACTATTTCAATAGTAGTTTTCTTGAATTCCCAACGTTTGAATAAAATGTAGTCGATGGGTGTTCCTCTTTCTTTTTTGATTTTATGAGAGAAATGTAGGCTTCTTTTTTGTAAAAACTGTTTTAAAATACTATGTATTTAAGCATACTATATATAAAATTGAATTTTTTGATTTTTAGATTTTATTTGAATAAAACTGCAATTTTACACTTTAATCTATTTTTAAAAAACAAAACTGCAAAGTACATAAAAAACCACAAACTTACGAAAACAAGTAATGAAAAAAAACCAAGGGTTTTTAAAAAAGCACATTTTCAAAATTATATTGTATTACATACTGAGTTTAACTTTGGAAATATTTACTTGGAAATAGTTACTGCTTACTTATAAAATTTACTGTTAACAGTAAAGTTTTTATTTTAAAGTTATTATAGCCCTTCAATGGGGAAGGTTGCCAAGTTTCTGAAGGATCAACCTCATCTACCTCCCCCCCTCCGCCCCTCCATGTTTTTAGGATCAAGGAATTAAATTGTGAATTCCACAAAAATTTGGAATTTTTTTTAGAATTATACAATCTAAGCAAAAATGGGTAAAACTGAGAGACACTTTCTTCAATTTAAGGAACCACTTTTAAATTTAAGAAAAACCTTTAACATATGTTAAAATATAATGTTGGGCCTTTAAATTTTGCATATTAATAAAAAAAAAATTGGACAGGTATTCAAGTTACAGGTGCTTAAAAATAGCAAAATTTAAATTTTCGAGCCCTTATAGCTCCGAAACATGGGCCTGGACAAAAAAATTTTGTTAACCGATTCCTACTAATTTTTGAGTATCTAACTTCTCCCAAAATTTCAAGACCCTAGCTTGAACCGTTCTGAAGATATGTGTGGTCAAAAATTTTTTTTTTGCAAAAATTGAGTTTTGTGTAATGTTAAATTTCAGTACCGTATGGCAACCCTAAACATTTACCTTGTAAAAATTTATAAAGTTTATGAAACCAGCTATCATTTGCCGTTTTCAGATTGAAAATATATGTAACAGAACTCTTGTTATAACAATTTAAAAATAGGGCTTTTTCCAACTTTGGGGGGCTGTAGCCCCGTAACAGGTGGGGCTACAGAAAAAAATTCTTCTACGAAATTATTTTTTTTGCAAAAACTATCCATGGTTAAAATTTCTTTTCTCTATTTCAAACGGTGTAAAAGTTTTTGTAAACATAGGGACGGACGGACGGACAGAGTGAAGCTATATAGGCACATTTTTACAAAATTTTTTTTTTTTACAAAATACATTTTTTGAAATGTGCTAAAAATGTAGAGAAAGGAAAAGATATTATTAATCGGATTCTTTATTAGCTTTAGTATACCCTACACCTATAGAATAGGTAAAGGAGTATATTAACTTTGGTATGGTGTTTGTAACCACCTAAAGGAAGCGAGCTAGATATGGAAAAAAAGCATATTTTCGAAATTGATAAAGATAGTAACTTGAAACAAATGTAGAAGCTGCAAATTTGGCACATGGGTGTTCTTTACTATTTCCTGTGTGTCCATCTAATTTTGGATCAATTGGAGTGGTGTTTCAGTACCTCTCTTAGACCCCCCAATGTGTAAAACCTTATCACCGAAATTAATAAAACTAGTAACTTAAAATTAAGATATAACGTTCCAATTGTGAACAAGGGTTAACTAGTATTGAAAGTATGACGGGGACTGCATATGGGCGAAATCGTACAATGGTTTCGGGTCCTGGAACCCTTGAAAAGTTCAAGGGCTAACAAACATATATCTTAAAAACACCATAACTCAAAAAATAATGCCGGTATTTTGATGAAATTTAAACTCTAGGTTACTAGTAATGAAAGTACCATGCGAATTGGTTCTGGTCGAGTTTAATTTCGAAGCCAAAGAATATATTTCCTATTTCTTATGTGTCCCCGAAATTTAGACTTAATTGTAGTGGTTCAGCTATGTTCAAAGGTACTTGCTGCATTTATGTAAAACTTATTTTTAAATTTAAATGAATTATATGAAAAGGTCTAAATTTGTAATTGTATTTTAGAAATACATTTATTGCATATTTTGCTTTTATAAGATTTTCTATTAGGTATATAAACTAACCATTTAAAATAATTGCTATTTTGAAAAATTTGGATTATTAAATATATTATGCTTTGATTATCGTTTTATCACAAAATTTAATAATTAGAATTTTTTCATTTTGTAATTGAATTGGAATAAATATATTTTCATTTATTTCAAGCTTTTTTGTTTTTTAATATTTTTAAATAGATAAATTAGTAAGAATTTGTAAATAAATTAGAAAAGTAATTAGAAAATATTTTTAGTATTATAAAGTTAATTTGGTTAGCTATGTATTACGATCAAATTAATAACAGCTTTTATGGTGTTAAAATGACTTATGGATATGTCCTTAAATTTGAACCAAATAGGTGTAGAGTATTTCTAAGTCGGTTGCACCTTCTGAATGTTTCTTTACTTGTTTTTATTATTATTAATATTATCTCATTTAGTTTTTGCACTATTTGAGACTATTTCAGGAGAGCAAAAAATTAGTCTTATTAATTAAGTTGGAATAAAGATTAACTTTCGTTAATACCAGAAATTTGAAAATTTCATTGAATCTTTGTTCAAAACGCGTAAACAGGTCAAAACCAAATTAACCCTGTGGTTTTTTATAATTAAAATGCTGGTACAAAATTTTCTGACTCGACATCAAAAACATTGCAAAAGCTTCATTGCACCCTCGTGCCCAAACAAGTTAACCGAACTCAACAAAAATTTGTGTCAGCCTCTCTTCTCGACTGCAAAATCACCCTGTAAAATTGGACACAAATCAGAAACACAAAATTTTTTGGAAGCCCGCCTGGCCGAAATGGTTTAATTTATTCCAATCAAATTTATGACCCAAACGGGTTAACCGAACTCAACAAAAATTTGTGTTAGCCTCTCTTTTCGACTGCGAAACCACCCTGTAAAATTGGGCACAAATCGGAAACACAAAATTTTTTGGAAGCCCGACAGGCCGAAATGGGTTAATTTATTCCATTCAAATTTATTTAACTAATTCCGGTTGCTAAGAAGAACATTTGTTCAAAATTTCAAGTGTATCGGTCAAACCGTTTTGACACGACATAAAAAAAAAGAAAAAGCTTAAAACGCCTCCGGAGCCGCAACCTGTTGACTTTTAAAAATGTGACATAGCCTATGTCACCCCCGGGCTCTCAAAATTTTTCCTTTAAAATTTTGTTACAATCGGACCAGTGGTTTTCAAAAAATCCTGAAAAGTAATTGCTGCATGTGTGTAAAATTTTATTGAATTGGATAAAAAGTTTTAAATATATAATTTTGTAATTGCATTTTACGAATCCATTTATTTCAAGTTTAAAAAAAAAATTTTAATTTCTAGATAAATTAGTAATAATTTTAAATATTTTAGAGTTGATAAAATAATTAGAAAATGCTTTTAGTATTTTAAAGTAAATTTGGTTAGCTAAGTCTTACAATTAAACTAATAAAAACTTTTATGGATTTAAAATGACTTCTCATTAAATTTGAACCAAATAGATGTAGGGTATTTCTAAGTCGGTTGCACCTTCTGAATGTTTCTTTACTTGTTGTTCTTCATTTTCACTGTCATTAGTTGGTCAACGGCATATATTTCATTGTTAAGTGGTATAGCTGATTATATGCCTTTCCAAATGTCAAAGTATTACATAAGGACCTTTGTTTTAGATATGGAGATTGCGTCGCTTTTGCTGATTATGTTTAGAGGCTGCGGCTTGTCTCTGGACAAGTTTTGTAAATGTCTGTATTGTGACAGTATTATTGTAGAAGTTGCATTGTGGTGGACTGAAGTTGTCGAACAGGTATTTATATGAGGCAAATGTTGTCCCCATTCTGATCTTACTGATTTTTATGCCTATTTTCCTGGAGTATTTAAAAGGTTGGTGTGTGGTAGGCTATGGGTAGTTCGGAAAGTGTTTGAGTGAGTGTAGTTTATTTGTCTTTTGTTTTTTATTTTGTGAATTATTTTTCGGTGTGAATAGGTTTGTGACAGTGGATTTATGTTGAATGCAGGGCTGATGATAGAGATTTAGGATTTTTTGTCTGCAACGGTATTGCCTGTTATACCTGCGTGTCCGGATGTCCATATTGATTATTGAGTTTCTTATATCTAGTATAGCTTATGTTTCGCTGTTTTTGTTTTTTAGTGCTTTAATGGTACTTAAGCTGTCTGTTAAAATATTTACTTTGGTGCTGTTGTTTTTGAATATCTAAATAGTTTCCCATATGGCCATTTCTTCTCCAGTAAAGGATTGACAGTCATTGGGAAGTCTAGATGTCTTAATCATCTAAGCTGTTGTTATAATTGCAAAGTTTGCACCTTGTTCTGTTTTCGAAGTGTTAGTACAAATTTTTAGTCTTTTGTAGTGATGTTTTTGTAATGATACAAAAATTTGCTTATAATGTTCTGGGTTGGTTTCTTGTTTTAAGTGTTTGGATATGCTGTTATCGACGAAGTTTTGCCAAATACTCCATGTGATTTTAATTTTTTTTTTGTTTTGTGAAGGGTTTGGCTGAATCTATTTATTTGTAGTTTATCATATTTGATCAACGTTAAGTTTAAGACTGAGTTTTTGTTCAGTTTTTTTTGTGTTGTTTCTTCTGTTATTAACTAGGTTGTGTAGAGGATGAATAATTGAGGTGTTGGATGAATAATTGACGTCCCTAAGTTCTATAAAAATAGGAATGCCGGCTTCTGTTGTAACGGCGGCTATTGGTGTGGGTTTTAGAGCCCCTGATGCAATTCTGGCTGCTTGCTTTAGGGTTGTTTGCAGTTTCTGAATGTTACCCTTTGTAGTAAACTTCTAAATTGGCAATCCAAATTGCATTTTGCCGATTTGCATTGTCTTGGCTATTTGAGCTGCTGTTGGTGGGCCGTATGTTTTTCTGCACATCATTTTGAGTAAGCTCTCGGTTCTTTTCAATGAATTATTTCGCAATTTTATGTGTTAATTGAATTTGATTAGAATTTGTTTAGAATTTTGCTAAAAGTAACCCCTAGTAGTTTGATATATGTTTTGGGTAACATTATGTTCTCCTTGTTTTAATTAGTCGCTGTAGTAGTTTCTTTTCCTACAAAAATTAATAGCCTCTGTTTTGGATGGAGATACGATAGCACCATTTTGTTTAGTCCAGTTGTCTAGTTCTTGAATTGCACGATTGAGGATATTTCTTTTTGTGAACCCTTTGTAGCTAAAATTATGTTGTTTTCATAGATGTATTTTTTGACATTTTTTATACTATTGAGGTGTTCGGCTAACGATGCGATGTATATGTTGAAGAGGTTTACCGGCAAAGGAGAGACCTGTGGGAGGTCTTTTTCTGGTTTTTGACGATTACCAAGAAAGCGATTGATTGAAATTGTTATCTGTCTATTGGTGGAAGTTGTCTACGTAACGTGTAATTTTATTGCCAATGCTTCATTTAACTGGTTAGTTTTTTATCGTTTCCTTTTTAACCCTGTCAAAGGCTTTTTCCGGGTCACGTGGGACTAATGTCGCAAAGTTTTTTGATGAGACAGAATGGTTGTGGTGCTTGATTTCTTCCTAAATTCTTGAATGCTTTTATCTATATTTTTTTTGAATCTCAATGATCTTGCCTATGGTGACATGCAGGGAGATGTATTTGTAGATGCTGTCTAGTTTTGGGTCTTTACTTTTTTTTCTTAGTGGTACTAGTTTTGCTATTTTCCACGTTTGTGGTATAGTTACTTGGTCGTATATTTCATGAAAAAATTTGGTTAGTCTAATGTGAAATTTTAGCCGGAGTTTTTTGTCAAACCATAGGAGATTCCGTCCAGCCTGGCGTAGTGTCTTTTAGGGATTTTAGATTTTATACCATCTCCTTAAGTATTATTTCCTTCTTTGCGTGTTTATTTTAGGAAAGCTGATGTTGTTGGCTGAGGTGTTTGATACGATCCCAGCGTTAATGTTTTACGAATATTCCGCGTTAATACTGACTAGGTAGGCGGCTTTTTTTGCCATTCTCTCCTCCAAATCTTCCCAACATTTTCTTTCGGCTATTTTGATATCTTTTCTAAGAGCTGCATTTTGTCTTTTAAGGCTAATCATAGTGTTTTGGTTTTGATTGCGCTTGAAAGCTCTCCAGATTATTTTCTGCACTTTCTTTAGGGTATTGATTTTATTAATCAACCAGAGCGGTTTGTTGTTGTTTTTCCTTGGGAACGTTAAGTGAATTGCTCCGTTCTTCTCTAAGGATTCTGGTGAAGTTGCCCGCTCCAGTGTTGATGTTGTGAGTCCACGGGTTTTGTTCCAATGGCTGGTTTACATTGTCTTTGAATTTATTCCAGTTTGCGAAGTCTTCCTTATATCTTCTTTTAAGCTTGACTTCTTGGTCTGCCATATTTGTTGAATGTATGACTATAGGTCATAATATTTTGGGTTATGATTTATCTTCCAAAGATATTTGTTTAAAACCGATTGGTGGGCAATTGTGAGATTTGGAACAGTTTGTCTACCTGTTGGGCTGATCAAAATGGTAGATCCATGGTTAAAAAGCTGCAAACCCTGATGACCGTGTAGCATATTTTCTATTGTGGAGCTTCTGGTGTTGATAGTAAAACCTCCCGAACTGGGACTTCTGGCGTTCAAGACGCCTAACAGTACGTATGGTAGTGTGATTTGGTCTAAAATTTGTTCCCGATGACGTCTCGGCACTACGACTGAGTTTTTCAAGTAAATATTTACTACTGTTAGGTCTTTCGTTAGTCCTGGAATGTTGGTTTTTATAGCTACAAGTTGTAGATGGGTTTTTATATTCTATTTTTGGTAATGGATCCCATTATTTATCAGGAAACCAGTTATTCGAACCCTGTTTGTTGACCTGGGAAGGTATAACTGATAACCTTGTATGAAATCCATAGAGTTATCCATCTGATTGTTTGTTTCCTGGGCTATAATATCGGGCTTATATTTTGTCATATTGATTTCAAGGTAGGGTCTGTTTATCCAGAAACATTGAATATTCCATTGGCTTATGGATGCTTTGAATGTTCTGCATCAGTCGTTTGAGTCGATTGATGTTCTGTTGATATTGTTATAATTATTTGCTCTCTTAATATTGTTAAATTGTAGGTTTGTTGCTTCTTCTTTATTATTTTGTGTGTTTTGTTTTTATTTATTTCGGGAATTTATTTATGAAAATTTTTATGCTTCATATCATATCTTATTCTCATGCTGCATATTTTTTAAATCCTGTAACTCCAGAATGGCTTCTGCAAGCTCAGCTTGAGTTTTTTCTAGTTATATGCTCTTTAGTTGCTTTGAGGGTTTTGTGCTTGTATGAGGATGAGGTTGCATGTGGGATTATTGAGTTTTGTTATTGTTTTTGGTGCTGGTTCTACTGTTTTTGCATTGTTTATTGTATCAACATATGATACAAGTTGTCTGGTAGGCTGGATGTAATGATTTAGTCTTTCCCTAGCGTTATACAGGTTTATTGCATCTCTTCGGCTGATTTTTTAGTTTGTTTCTATGCATCTAATTATTTTTTCTCTAGTATATGTTGGACAATTTGCGTCGTTGGGAGAACGACCATTCCATTCTCCCCATTCTCCCAAAGATTCGCTACAGAGAAATTTATGCATTGTTGAACATTACAGTTAATCAAATGTTGCATCTTGGTAGGCTTCTGCAGAATTTTTTTCTACAATTGAGTTTTTGGCATTTTCTGTAGTGGATTGGATGTGGGTCTAATTTTCTCACTTCTGCTTTTAAGAAACCAATTTTAATATCAGTTGGTGGTTTCAAGAGTATTGAAAGTAATCAACATAGAATCAGATTATTCTTCAATTTTTTGTCTTTATTTTCGCTGTACTTCTTTTTTGAATTTGAAAACTTTCATTACCGATGGATTTTCCAATTTAAGATCTTCTTAGAACTCGTCATCGACATTTCATTCAGCTCCCGGCAGAAAATAATGCCTTGAGACCAGTTTATATTTGTATTCTATGCGGCTTTGACTGCAATTTTGCCAAGGATGTTGCACTTCTTTATAAACCGTTCTGCGATTTCTTTATTTTCCACTTCTATTGCGCTTTAAACTTGGTTGAAAAGTCCTGTAATTGTTTTTCGATCACAAATAAGTTTTGCGCTCTGATTTAATTTTTGTTTGGGTGGTTTTTGAAAGCGATTATGTTCAGAAATCTTCTAGTTTTAATTGTTTTGTTGGGTCTCGGGCTAATTTCCAAAATTGGAAATAAGCCGCTGTTAATTTGCAGGAACTCTTGCTATTTTTGGACCACATTTTTGCTTCTTCTGTCCCCTTTTTCAGTTTTTAGTAGTTGATAAGGGTTGCCTTATTGGGCGGATTTATCCTTCTGTTCCCCTCTCCGAGAGTAATTAGTTTTATATGCTCTATTAAAGTATTTATTTTGTTTCTGTGCAATTAAAATTATAAGTAAAATATTAATTATTCTTTTATTGTCCGAAGAGTACAAATATTTGTAATTATGTTTTGTTTATAATAGTTAAGGAGACCTAGATAATTAAACTTATATTACAAAGCCTAATATTAAATCTCCGTAAATGAATGAGGTATTCCTGGGCCCTATTTCATAAAACTATTAGTCTAATACTAATAAACTAATAATTATTAGAACTAATAAATATGGAGTAATACTTTTTTGTTTCATAAAACTTTTCTGCAACTAATAAAATTTTACTAATAAATTATTACTGCAAATCATAAATTATTAGTATAGACGCGTCACTAATAATTATTATTTGAATGTTCAATTATTTAGTTTATATAATGCAATATAATTATAAAATAATCTTCAAAATCACTCTCACTATCAGAGCTTAACATGATTTGCAAATTTATACTGAATTATGTTTAAGTTGTAACCAAAATAAAATGTTGTTGATTAATGTAAAGTATGTGTAATAATGCATAATTTTTTTTTAGATTTTATTATTTATTTATTTTGTACAAAATATTTAAGATTATTTACTAAAAAAAAATAAGTTTATGGCATACAATATAAAGTTTGACCTCTATTATATATAAATATCCTAATATTTAAAAGACTAATAATGAATTTATTGGTCTTTCTAAACTAATAAAAATTTACTAATAATTATTAGTGTAGCGACAAATAATTATTAGTCTAATAGTTTTATGAAACAGAACGCGCTTTGCAGTAATAAAATTCACTAATAATTATTAGTGTAGCACTAATAAAATATTAGCCTTTATGAAACAGAATTTTACTAATAACTAATAAAATATTAGCAAATTCACTAATAATATTAGACTAATAGTTTTATGAAATGGGGCCCTGGTGTTTATTAATTAGATACCAGGGGTCCCGAAATTGCAATTATATTCAAGAATTTTGATATATATATTAACTATATTTATTTGTTATATTAAATTACTTTATTGATAATACATACGTAGAAATTACTTAATTATATAGTTATAGGATTCAATAAAAACTCCTTGTTCGTTTTTTTTTATAATAATTATAATTACACTTTATTTATTTTAATTTCACTTTACGAGGTCTTGCTTAATACTCACTTAAAATTATTATTTTAATTCTTAATTAGTTATAATTCAGTTGCAATCACGTGTGATTGCAACGTGATTTTTTTATGTGTGAATTAAAGGTAGTCTAAGTTCCCATTCTAATATTTTAAGGTGTAGGGTTACGTCTGATATGATTATGTTAAATAGTTGTTATAAAATTATGTAACACCTCCCCCCTTTAAGAAATTTTGGACTCTGAAATTTATTTTGCAAATGGGTCGGCTTGAAGTACCTTTAATTTTGTATCTTCACAATTTTTCTTGTTTTTTAAACATAGTTTAATTGCAGTTTGTTTTGATTTACAATAAACAGTTAAGCACAAAATAAAACTTATTATGAAAATCAACATTATTAATCCTAATGATACATAACTTTTAACCTTTAGGTCGAACTCTACATATTTAATGGTTTTTAGGTTTTCTATTTGTTTTAATTGTATTTTTTCTAAGCTTACATTTTAAAAATTTTTTGTAATGTTAAAATTGTTTATAATTGGAAAAATTATATTATCTTTGTATTCATTTATTTTATTATATTAAAATGTTTCTTCTCTAATTTTTACTTCACAATTTTTATATTTAATAACAAAATTTTCTTTTACTATAATATCTTGATTAATACAGTTTTGATTGATTTTTGATTTTGGAAAATTAACAACTAATATCATTTCATCATTTATTTTTGTTAAAGATTCTACTGAATTCAATTTGTAATTACAAGTGTTCTTGGATTTTAATAAATTTCTCATACAAATGGGATAACCGATGGTAACACCATTAGTTACCATATCTGCCGAAAGGTGATGCAAGCATCATCTGCCAGAACAGATGTGTTCAGCTATCATCCGTCAAACTAAATATCTTGAAATAAATATCCGGAAACTAAATAAAAAATCCCTCTTCTTGTATCAGCCGTGGACGTAGTAAGACCAAGCAGAATTTTATAATCAAATTAAATTACTATTAAATATTAATTAATTAAATATATTAATTTGTAACATTTTAATAATAAAACAATAACAGCTATTTAAATTACAATTTAAATTGGACTTAAATTTTATTTTTTAATTAATTTTATATAATAAAATATATAAAATTCCCACATGGGGGCTCAACCGGGATGAACGACAAGACATTAAGCTAACCTAATTATCAAACACGTGGATACGAAGTTGAACTGCAGAATTAAAAGCAGGAAAGTTGGAACCAGAAGTATTCTTGAAAATGATGTATGTAATGAAGTATGTAACAATAAATGAAAATTAGTTATACTAACAATTTTTTCAAAAAATTCAAATGAAAACTTTACGAATAATAATTTTATGTTAGCTATTAGCATCTTTTATAATCCGGAATTACAAATTCCTATACAAATTAAAAAATATATTTGCGCCTCATATAATTTATATATTGAGTGATGCAATCTCATATAATCGTCTTTAAAAAATAAACTAAACTTTAAAATAGTTTTAAAAAAAAAAAAAAAAAATTATATTAGTGATTTAATTAGTGACTATTGCTAAATAATGTACTTATATAAAATTACATGAACAGTTGCACTGTATTTTATTTGCTAAAACTGATAAATTTTAGAACAAAAAATTAAGAAAAAAACAAAACAAATTTGATAACCAAATAAATTAATTTTTATAGAACCAGTTTTAAAAGAATAAAAAACAAAAATTTAAATTTTATGATAAAGAAAATTTATTTAAAAATTACTATTGGATTACACTATAAATATTACACATGAATTATATATTTACCTAGTTTATTTAAGTTAAATGAAAAATAACATTTTATTAACTATAATTAAATGTTTATGAACTACATAATTTATTTCAATTAAAAGAAAATTAATATTTATATCATTCAAAATTTTACATTATTAAAAATCACGCTATATTAAGTTTATAAACAATTTACATATTACATTAAACTTAAAAAAATTTTGATTAAACAAAATATATTTTAACCACTTAAATTTACATTTAAAATTATTTTGATAACATTAAATACAATTATTATATTAATATATTACCATCAAATTAATTATCAATTAATTAACGAAGAGAATTATTATTTATATTAAAAAAAAAAAAAAATTATATATTATATAAACAATAAGTAATATGATCACTATCTTATTCTAAATTTAAAAACATTTTAATTATATTCTTAAGTTTAATTGCTAAACATTCTGTAATAATATTGAACTCACAAAACATACTGAACTGATTAGTGATCGCTGATATAACATTGAAATAAAAAAAAAAAAATTTTTGATTTTAAAAGCAGCTGCCAAGAATTTAATAATTCATTTAAATTCAATTATTTTAATAATTCTATACAACTAAATAACAAACAATAAACCGGTATTCAAAAAAAAAAAAAAAAAAAAAAAAAACTATAATCTTAATTTACGAAGGCAGATTCAAAAGTACAATTCAAATTATTAATCTAAATTAATTTGAACAATTATTAATTCGAATTAAAAAAAAAAATATATTTAAAAATAGTAATATTTATAAGTTATAAATGTAAAAATAAATATTTAAAAAAAATCAAATAATAAAAACAACAGCCACAACACTACTTTCGAATTATCATACATCAAAGTGTTTTAATTATTTTACACCATTTTAATACAGTTTAAAAATAAATTCAGTTTCAGCATTATTATTTTGTATTATTATTCATAATTAATTCAGGATTTAAATATCTAAATATCGATTACAACCGAAAATGGGTGGCAGGAGACGAAACACCTTGCAAAGAAGTGATTCAGGTGTTAACTTTGAATCAACTCGGCATGAAACTATAGGTCCTTCTCAGGACCGGGAAACAACCGCAACAAGAATTAATTTTGCAGATACTGAAAATATGATTAGAAAATTTAATGGTACAGATGTGTTAAGTGTGCGACAATGGATTCGTGAATTTGATGACTATGCAAATGTTTTTCAATGGAACGATTTGCAGAAACTTATATTCTGTAAAAGAACACTCACCGGTGCTGCAAAGTTATTCGTCGAATGTGAAGCAAAACCAATGAGTTATGGTGAGCTTAGACAAGCACTAATAAACGAATTTCAAACAAAAATAACCAGCGCGGAAGTTCATGCAAAACTCCGTGAAAGAAAAAAAAGAAGTGATGAGTCAGTTCGTGAATATTTATATAATATGTTGGACCTGGCATCACAGACTGAAATGGATGAAGCCTCTATAATCAGCTACGTAATCGATGGAATAAAAGACACTGTAAGTAACAAAATGGTTCTGTTTGGAGCTAAGGACATAGCTGAACTGAAAGAAAAGCTGCTTATATATGAGGAAATCCCTAAAACATTTACAACACATACAACACACATAGCTAAAACCGATAGAAGGAACGGTAGTACGACAAGAAACAATCTCGATCCAGCAACTAGTAGACGATCATATCAAAAATATTGCTTCAATTGTGGTTCTCACCAGCATGAATTTCATAGTTGCCCACAAAAGCAAAAAGGACCCAAGTGTTTCAGATGTAACAAATATGGGCACAAAAAACCCGAATGTAAGGAACAAGTTGAGGTCACTACAAATATTATACTAAACCAAGGTTCCATGGTTACAAAATCAAGAGCCACAAAATTGTCAATTAAAGCTGAAATTAATAACATACCATTTGATTGTTTAGTAGACACTGGAAGCGATATCTGCGTCATAAAAGAGTGTTATTATAAATTAATATGCCGGTCTGATAAAATTAAAAATACAGAAATAACAATAGCAGGTTTGGGCGCAAATGTAAAAACTAAAGGCTCTTGCAAAGTTGTCATAAAGATTGATACTGATGTGTACAAAAATATAGAAATATTTGCCGTGGATGATAGTTATTTAAAATATGACGTGATAATAGGAATGAATCTTCTACAATTGTCAACAGTTAATATATCAGAAGGGAAAATCAAAATTGAAAAGATGTTGTCTACACATAGTGAAAATGAAGAAAGTGAAAACGAAGAACCGTCCTGCTACTTAGCCAAGATCAAAGTTGACGTTGATAACGAAAACCACAAAGATATAGAAAGTATTAAAAAACTAAGAAAAGAAGAATCTGAAAAAATTATTTCGATTATAAAGAGCTATAAACCTACTACTCCAAAAGAAACTCCTATTCAGTTAAAAATTGTCACAGTAGACGATAGCCCGGTATATAGACCACCACGAAGATTCCCACCACACGAATTGAAAATTATTGAAGAACAAGTTAACCAGTGGATGAGAGAAGGAATTATAAGTGAATGCGCATCAGATTATGCAAGCCAAATTGTCCTAGTAAAAAAGAAAGATGGCTCCAATAGGTTGTGTATTGATTATAGAGGAATTAATAAAAAGATAATGAAAGACAGGTATCCGCTTCCAAATATTGAAGAACAGATAGATAAACTACAATCAGCCAAAGTTTTTTCATCATTGGACCTCAGAAACGGATTTTTTCACGTTACGGTGGAAGAAAAAAGCAGAAAGTATACTTCGTTCGTGGCCCATTGCGGCCAATATGAATTTAACAGAGTGCCATTTGGACTTTGCAACTCGCCTAGCGTGTTCCAAAAATATATTAATTTTATATTGAAAGATCTAATAAATAAAAATTTCGTTGTAGTCTACATCGACGATATTATTATACCATCGCAAACAATCGAAGAAGGAATCAGCCGTCTACAAGAAGTTCTACGTGTTGCAGCACAAAATGGATTAGAAATTAAATGGTCCAAATGTCAGTTCCTCCAGGAGAATATCGAGTATCTCGGATATCGAATTCATAATGGCAGAATTTCCCCTTCACCACTGAAAACAAAAGCAGTGTTAAAATTCCCTGTTCCAACAACGGTTAAGCAGCTTCAAAGTTTTCTTGGTTTAGCAAATTACTTCCGCAAATTTATACCAAATTTTGCTACTAGAGCACAACCACTTACGGAACTATTGAAGAAACAAATACATTTTAGAATGGGTAACGTAGAATTGACTGCAATCAAAGAATTGCAGGAAGCACTTGCTAATGAACCGGTCCTAAACATATTTAGATATGGAGCGATGACCGAGCTCCACACTGATGCATCTTTAGATGGATATGGCGCTATTCTTATGCAAAAGAATGAGGAAGATGGAAAATTTCTTCCTATTTATTATTACAGCCGAAAAACCACAGAAGCAGAGAGAAAATATTCTTCATACGAATTGGAGGTTTTAGCAATTGTACAGGCTCTTAAAAAAATCAGGATTTACCTTTTAGGTCAAAAATTCAAATTAGTAACTGACTGCAAAGCTTTCGAGGGCACAATGAAGAAAAGGGACCTAATCACAAGGGTCACCAGATGGGCACTGTTAATAGAAGAATACGAATATGTTATTGAACATCGAGCAGGAATCAAGTTGAAACACGTAGATGCTTTAAGTAGAAATCCTGTTGTTATGTGTATTTTGGAAAAAAACGTATTTCTGGAAAAATTATCAGAGGCTCAAAGAAAAGATGATCGCCTATTCGCTATTATTGAAATTCTTAAAGAAAAGTCATATAAAGACTATGTTTTATATAACAACATTCTTTGTAAAAATAATAATAACACATTTTTATTTGTAGTTCCTGAAGAGATGAAGCATCAAATAATTAAAGACGTTCACGAGAAGGGTCATTTTCATCACAAAAAAATGACCGAAATAATTCAAAAAGAATTTTATATCCCTGATCTACAGAAAAGAATATCAAACGTAATAGCGAACTGCGTAAGATGCATTCTAGTTGAACGAAAAGCGGGAAAATCTGATGGATTTCTAGAGCCTATTCCAAAAGGAGAACGTCCTTTAGAAACGTTTCACATTGATCATCTGGGACCCATGCAGAATACGAAGAAGGGTTACAAATATATTTTCTCAGCGGTCGATGCTTTCTCAAAACATCTTTGGCTGTTTCCAACAAAATCATTAAACAGTGAAGAGTCAATACAAAAATTGGAAGTAATAGCAGAAGTGTTCGGACATCCAGAAAGAATCATAGCAGATAAGGCAGGAGCCTTTACTTCCAATCAATTTCAAAATTACTGTAAAGAACGAGAGATTAAAATTCATTTTATTACTGTTGGAGTGCCGCGTGGCAACGGTCAAGTTGAAAGAACACATTCAGTTGTAATTGGATCTTTAGCGAAACTTTCATTAGATGACAACGAAAAGTGGTACACTTACGTCAAAGAGGTGCAGCAAGCCATAAATTCAACTTACCACAGGTCAATTAAAAGCACACCATTCCGAATATTGACAGGATGTGATATGAAGACACAAAGGGACTTAAAAATACTCAACATAATTGAAGAGGAAAACCTGAAATATTTTGAAGAAAAGCGTCAAGAAGAACGAGACAAGGCTAGAAAGGATATTATCCAAATCCAGCAAGAAAACCGAATAGAATATAACAAAAGAAAGAAATCACCTACCAAATATCAAATTGGTGATCTGGTTGCTATAGAAAAAGTTCAATTCGCTACAGCTTCAAAAATACGACCTAAATTTCTAGGACCGTATCGCATAACAGCAGTTAAAGATTTTCATAGATATAAAGTGCAGAAAGATGGCCAACATGAAGGACCATTCTCCACTGATACCAGTGTTGATAAAATGAAACCGTGGTGTGACTTCGAAACCTCTGATACTTCATATGATGATATCGATATTTAAAAATTATCATTAAATTACATAACCTATTTTAACTATATTTAAAAATTCTTTTTATCTTCAGGGTCTGAAGATTACTTAGGATGGCCGAATGGGATAACCGATGGTAACACCATTAGTTACCATATCTGCCGAAAGGTGATGCAAGCATCATCTGCCAAAACAGATGTGTTCAGCTATCATCCGTCAAACTAAATATCTTGAAATAAATATCCGGAAACTAAATAAAAAATCCCTCTTCTTGTATCAGCCGTGGACGTAGTAAGACCAAGCAGAATTTTATAATCAAATTAAATTACTATTAAATATTAATTAATTAAATATATTAATTTGTAACATTTTAATAATAAAACAATAACAGCTATTTAAATTACAATTTAAATTGGACTTAAATTTTATTTTTTAATTAATTTTATATAATAAAATATATAAAATTCCCACATACATACATTATTTGGGGAATTTAAGCTACTTTTCAATAAATACTTCTTGTTATTAAGATCAAATATGTCGTTGTCTTTTAGAATTACATTATGTATAAGCTCATCTAATTGTTCGGCCTTATCATTTGGAAATGGTAAAACCAGAGTTTTGAAATACTTTTCTTTAGTGAAATTTGGAATGTATAAAATAATAACTATTAAATTATCATTAAAAAGGACGCCGGTTTTACGGTAGAATGTACGGTAGAATTTCTATTGTTAAATTAAACTTCTGGATTTCTTCTTCCGTCAGGATGTCGTGCGCTAAAACTTCGATGTGGCTTAGTAAAACAATCTCTTTAATGTTTTGGAGGTGTTTATGAATTGAACTTATATCTGTGTATAACCGCATTATAAGAGCTGGTCGCGTGATTTTTTCAAGAAACGTGGAGGTTGTGTTCTCCATTTCTTGTAGGTATTTTAGAATTATTGCTTCTTGATTATTGATGTGGTCAGTAATTAAATTCAAATTGGTTTGTAAGTTTTTGTTGATGATTATTTGCTTATTAACACTATCTGTCAACTATTTTTCATTTATGTCCAGATTTTGTAAATGTTTGAAGATTTCGTCTGAATCTTCGTTGTCCATTGTCCCTGCCAAAAATTTTAGGGAGCTGCCCAAAAAACTGACTAATCCCCGTTTTTTACGCGCCGTTTTAGTAATTTTAGGCAATTGTGAGTCTAATGTACGTTGTGAGTTAGAAATTTCTCTAATGAAAATTTTATAATCTATATCTGTTGTATCTAGTTGAAGAAGGTTCATATTGTTTTGTACTTTTTCAATTGTTTCTCTATATTCAGTTATGTTAACAATGTGCAGTATTTTGATGTAATTTTCGACAATTTTTATTTCTTCTAGTTGAGTTAGGGTGAATCCATTGTCATCCTTAAGTGGTATGATTTGAATTGATTGCATGTATATTGGGGTGATCAAAACGAGCAATAGTTTCAGTTCCATGTCCTAAAAAGTGATTAAGATATTATTAATTTATAAAGATATTTTGAAGTTTTGTTTGATGGTTATTATTTTTTATTGATGTTTGTGTTTTCGTTGTTTTTTGTAATATTTTATCAATCGTTTATTACTAGTATCTATCGTGTATTTAGCGTCTACATTGAATTTTGTAAGCTTTTTATATTTTGGTTTATTTTTTGGTATATCTCTATTAAACACTATATTATCGTGTAAATGGGTATTGTTATTTCTGTTTTGGTTTATTCGTTCGGTACGTCGATTTTTTTCAGTTTCAAATTTTTTTGCTAACCTTTCGATTTCTTCTCTAGAAATTTCTTTGTTTATAAAATCGATTTGCCTGCATTTGGTCGTTGAGTGTATAGTATTGTTGTGAGTGATAATAATTTTAAATATCTTATTATCTATTTCGTCGTTTGTGTCGTCAGTTTGTTCAGTTTCCAAAATTCTTAGGTGTTCGTTTACGGTTCCATGCAGTTTTTCAACGTCTGAATTTCCCGTTTTATTTCCTGCTGTTGTCCTGTGAAATTCGACTTTATTTTCATTTAAAAATTGTTCTACTAAACCGTGGGTGTGATACATTTTTCATTATCTAACAAAAGTTTCCGCATTTTGCCCAAATACATAATTGTTTCTTTTATGGCTTTCAAAATTGATATTCATGTTCTATCTTTTAACCTATGAATCGTGGCATATTTCGAAAACTTATCTATCATAGTTAAGTACATAATGTTCCTGTAAGGGAACCAAATGTCCATGTGGATTATGTCGTTGATTTTGTGGGGAGACTCTGTAATTTCAAAGAATAGTTTTGGAGATTGTCTGTCGTGCTTAGCTAGAATACAGGATGGACAATTATTAATAAATTTGGTTATCACGCTAAGCATATTTGGAAAATAATAGATATATTTTAATTCCAAAAATACTTCATTTATTCCCATATTCATGTGGTTGTTTCTAACATTCTCTTTTTTTATAATTTCGACTTTGTCGTTTTTATCTGAAATATCTATTAGTTTAATACTAGACTTTAAGATTTTTATGTTCTTATTATTTGCAAAGTAACGGCGATATAAGTTTTGGAATTTCACATATAGTTGTATGTCTTCACAGAAAACACACATTAATCCTTTATCAATTATGAATTGTTTCATTTTTCCTAATAGGTTGCTGTCATTTGTAACATAAATAAAGTTTTGGCATTTCTTGTTTATAATTTTAGTAGTACATTTATCTTTATTGCTAACAATTAGGTATATTTGATTTTTAAAGAGGTTAATTGGTTTATGTAATCGGAATGTAGTCTAGTTCATCTTCGGCTGCACTATGTATAGTAGCATCAGTGGATCTAACTTCCACATCAAAATCGAGTTCTCTAGAATTTATTTCGTTCGTAATGTTATCTTTCCCTTTGACATAACTAATGGTAAATTTGTAGTCGTTCAGTTTAATTTTCCATCTCTGAAGTTTCATATTAGGCTCCTTCAGATTATTTAGCCAAACAAGCGGTTTATGATCCGTTTGGATTAAAAACTTTCTGCCACACAAGTAGGTGTGAAAATGTTTTGTGGCCCACACGATTGCCAAGTGTTCTTTTTCTACCGTAGAATAGTTAGTTTCATGGTTGTTGAGTGTTCGTGAAGCAAAAGCAACCGGGTGGCTGTTTTGACTTAAAACTGCTCCCAGTGCAAAATTAGATGCGTCGGTAGTTAGGGTAAAAGATTTTTTAAAATCAGGATTGACGAGAATGGGGTTAGATGTTAAGAGTATTTTTAACTTATTGAAGGCCTCGATATATTCTGAATCGCTTTTCTTAATTTTTCCATCTTTCTTTAGGAATTTTATAAGAGGATACGCTATCTTCGCGTAATCCTTGATAAATTTTCTATAGTAACCGCTTAGCCCTAAGAACGATTTTATCTGTTTGTGGGTTAACGGAAGAGGAATTTTTTGTATGGTTACTATTTTATTTGGATCTGGTTTTATACCTCCCTGGGTGATTATGTGGCCTAAATAGTTGGTTGACAATTCTGCAAAATTGCATTTGTCGATATATACTTTTAGATTTTTTTCGCGAAGGCGTTGAAGAACTTTTTTTAATGATAGAATATGTTCTTCGAGAGAAGCGGAGAATATCAGTATATTATCTAAATGGGCGACACAGATTTTGTTAATGAAATCTCTTAAAATGTGGTTCATTAACCTTTGGAAGGTAGATGGCGAATTTTTTAAGCCAAACGGCAGTCGGGTAAATTCAAAGTGCCCGTTTGCTGTTGAGAAAGCAGTTTTAGAGCGATCGTCTGGATGGACTTCGATCTGATGGAATCCTTTGGCCAGATCGATAGTTGAGAAGTATCTGCAATTTCCCAGTTTTCCAAATAAATCTTCAATATTTGGCATTGGAAATTTGTCGTTAATAGTGTTATCATTTAACTTACGATAGTCTATTACAATTCTCCATTTTTACTTTTGGGAATTGCCCATTTTCTTAGGGACAACCCAGATAGGAGCATTGTATGGAGAATTGCTATTGACAATAATTCCCTGTTTCAACATTTCGTTGATTTGCTTCTCTACTTCCTCTCTGTGAATTTCGGGATACCTATATACTTTCGAATAAATTGGTAAATTATTTTTGTAATGATTCTGTGTTTAACTTCGCTCGTAAAAGACAGTTTACTCTTCTCTTGATAAAAAACATCTTTAAAACAACTCAAAAGTGAGTTTATTTTGGCAACGTCTTTGTTGCTTAAATGCGCGGCGGTGTTAATTTTAAAATTATTCCTAACTTCGAGATCACAACCAAAAATATTTATGGGTTCGTTTTTGTTACTATTTTCATAATAAAATTCTTCATAATTATTCAGAAAAAAAGGAATTTTAGCATTTGATGTTATAAGTAAACGTTCCTTATAATTTATAATGGCGTCTAGAGATGCCAGAGATACATATTTTGGGGTTGATTATACTTATATGGGCACCTGTGTCTAAAATGAATTTTAAAGTTTTGATTTGGGTTTTAACTATTATATAGGGTAGTTGTCTGGGGCGTGTGTTTAAAAATTTTGGTTCATAGTTTCATTATTATTAATATTTAATGAAACATCCATTGGTTCAAAATTTTGATTTCTATTTTGAGTTATTCTACTACGATTACAATTGGAATTATCGTTATTATTATTATAGTTTCTAGAGCGATTGGATCGGTTTTGGTTTGACCTATTAATATTTTGTTGCTGAGAATTAAATGAATTACGATTGTTGTGATAGTTTGGATGGTTACTTAATTGAATATTTTGATTGTAGGTGTTGTTTGCAGGATTATTTGAAACATAATGTTGGTTATTACTATGATTGGAATTAGAGTGAAAAATCCTACGGCTATTACCAAAATTATTATATTGGCTCATTTGTACATTGTTATTGTTTTTTATGCCAGAAAAGTTAAAGTATCCATTGCTTGCAATAACATTATAAGCGTCAAATAGAGTAGTTGGATCTCTGTTAATGATTATACCACGAACTGGTTCTGGTAAATTTTCTTTAAAAATACTTAAGGCTAACCGTTTATTAATTTCTATTTGATCGGGATCGGTTATCTGTAGGTAAGCATTATTAATTCTACAGAGTAAAACGTTAATTCTGTTATAGAAGCTTTTTATTGTAGTGGTACATCTAACTAAAGTTAATTCTTCTATTAGTTTAGATATAGGTTTTAATTCGCCATGATTTCTAATCAAAATAGTTTTAAGTTGACTCCACGTTTCAGATGTTCCGTTTATAAGGAGAGTGTTTTTTGCTGGCCCTACAATTTTATCCTGAATATGTCCTAAAAGCAGTTTTTTAAATTGGTTTTCGGTCAGAGTTTCAATTATGGGAATAAAAGATTCCATTCTATTAATGAAATCTGTGAGATTTCTTTTGTCACCATCAAATGGTGCAACCTGTGCTACACTTTTAACTAATAAGTTAAAGATTGTCATTTCTGATAAATTGCCCATTTTTTTTTTTTTTAATTTAATGGAGAAGAACTATTATCAAGAAGTATTTGTTGATTAACAATGTTTGTTTAAAAAAAATGTTTTTTTTTTTGTTTATTAAATTATTTATTTGAAATATTTGAAAAAGAAATTTGTAAAAATTTTTTTTTTTAATCCATGTATACATAACATGTATTGTTTTTTTCTTTTTAATTATTTCTTATTTGGTATTTATCTATAATTAAATTTTCTAACTTGAAAAAATGCGGTGAACTTGACCTTGGAGATGTATGTTGAATGTGTGATGAGCTGATAATCTTGATTCTGCTTTTTTTTTTTTATTGATGATCTGATGATTTTTGTATAATGCTCTGAAAAAAAAATGCACAGCTATGTCTACATATTCTTTTATTAGCAGCACTAAGCTTTATTTATTTTTTAGTTTTTATAGAATCTTCGAAATGTTATAAATAGGTAATTATTATTTTTGTATTTTTGCTTTAGTTTTCTTTTTGTTTAGTTCTTTAACAATTAGCACTCAATTCAAAATAAGTCACAAAAATTCTGTAAAAATTTTTATTTTTTTTTTTATAAAAGTTTTGAACTTAAAATGTTCTTTAGTCTTTCTTTTTTTTTTTTTTATTACTCTTTTTAAAATTATTTATGCCAAATGTTTATTTCAAAATATAAAATGGGTTTGAGGTTCGAACGGTCAGCTAAATCTTTTTCACTCGACCGTTAACAACTGCGCCAGTTATAGGATTCAATAAAAATTCCTTGTTCGTTTTTTTTATAATAATTATAATTACACTTTATTTATTTTAATTTCACTTTACGAGGTCTTACTTAATACTCACTTAAAATTATTATTTTAGAAGAATAATTGTTAAATATAAAATTAAATCGCAATTGTATATACAATAGCTTAGTATATTAGTTTTCATTAAAATATGACCTTAATCCAGGTAAATTCTCATCTTTTACATTTATGATAAGGGACTTTGAGCACTTCTGTTATAAATAATTATTACAATCTTCTTCTGCTATTTGTGACATTCATTTTCATTAAATTGAAATTTTTATAAATTGAAAATAATTTAAATTCCTAGTATACTCGTATGTACCTAATAGAAAATTTTATAAATGCAAAACAACTTTAGAAAATATTTAAAACATTTTATATAATTCATTCAAAAATCAATTTTACATAAGTATACATGCAGCAAGTATTTTTGAACACAATTTAGGTGTCGAACGCATTTCCTAATTATATATCCCCTATGATAATAATTTAATAAAATATCTGATATAATACAAAACAAATAATTAGTCGTTCCAAATTTCAGGTTTCCTTCGTTACTAATTTTGAAGATCTAATATATAAAGGAGAAAATTTGTTTGTTTGTCCAGGATTCACGTGAAAACCACTGGTCCGATTGTCACAAAATTTTAAAGGAATAATTCTGAGAGCCCGGCTATGTCTATGTATAGGCTATGTCACATTTTTAAAAGTCAACAGGTTGCGGCTCCAAAGTCGTTTTAAGCTTTTTCGTTTTTTGGATGTCGAGTCAAAACGGTTTGACCGATTGACTTGATATTTTGCACAAATGTTCCTTTTAGCAACCGGAATTAGTTGTATAAATTTTTTTGGGCCCTGCGGGCTTCCAAAAAATTTTGTGTTTCCGATTTTTGTCCAATTTTACAGGGTGGTTTCGCAGTCGAAAATAGAGTCTGGCACAAATTTTTGTTGAGTTTTTGTTGTTGAGTAATTTAAGTTAATGTTATTGAAAAAAGTTAACACAAGAATGGTGTACATGTTAATTTTAAAATATAAAAAAGCAATTTTTTAAAACGATTTTTTTAGGGATTGTTCTAGCAATTTTTCAACAAATTTATCAAATTTCACTTGAAACTTTTCATAATTATTAAATAATAACAATAAAAATTCAAGGAGCACCAAATTGTCAAGAAGCAGAAGAAAACCGTATAGAAAAATTAGAGATTATCGTTAACACTGTTTTGCAAACTGTTTTTTAAAGTTTTTGTTTCGCAATCAGTTAAAAGAACTCCACAAAACATTTTTTAAACATTCCCCTAATTCAAAGAAGTTTTACCTACTTTCAAAACTGGGACGTAATTTACTTATAAAATTTTTTTTTAACAATCGTCGGGTCAGCATGGGTTAACAAATTCCAAGTCTGTTAATAGAGTGAACTCCATTCTCCAAGACACATATACAAAATTTAAAGTCAATAGGTTAAACCATTTCTAATTTATAGCAAAGTAACGAAAAAATCTCTAAAAAGCTGTTGGGCCACAATGTGTTAACGGAACTCCACAAATATTTTTTTTGAGGCTCCCTTTTAAACCAAAGTAGTACTGCAAAAATTGGGCTGAAACTTGCTTTTTTACAATTTGCTCGCTCCCGGGAAAGAATTATTGAAGGCGTAACAATAGTAAATAAGAATGAAATAGGTATTAATGAAAATAACTATTATTCTAATAGCAAAAATAATAATGTTGAAATAATCACATCAATAATAATGTTAGTATAAATCAATGTAAATCTAATAAGGAAAAGAAAAATAGTAACATACTTAATTATCTTCCAAAATTTTGGTCTGGTAAAGGCACTAAAATTGAAATGGTTCATAATAAAAAAAATTTCCAGTAATGATAAAATCACTAGTTATAATAGAAATTATAATAAAAATACCCTTGTTGTCAAAAGTAAAACAGATACAAATTTTTTATACCCTAACTAGAACAAAGGTGAAACACAAAATCTAAAAACCGGAGTGATGGTTCGGGACTTGAACAGGCTGCAAGTAATTTATTAGACTCTAATGTGAACATAAAATTTATTTGTGTTGATTGTATTCTTTATATACAAAATGTAGATACGATATTACAAAATATTGATTGTGATGTTAAAAAAATAATGATTATTTGAACGAATATAAAAAAAAATTTGAAAGTGCTATAAAAAAATGAAAATGAAGTAATTCAGTTACTGAAAGCTAATGAAAATAGATATATAGGTCGTATAGAAAGCATAAAAAGTGAACAAAAAAAAATATTCGGAAAATTTTAAAATTTTAAATAGCTGATGTGTTCAAGATGTATAGTGAAAATACAGTGATAAATAATTCTTTATTAAAATGCAATGAACTCTGTAATCAAATAAAAAGCTTAAACAAAAATGAAATAAAACTTAATGTAGGTCAGAGCGTTTCATTCAATGATATTGTGAAACAAAGTGCAAGTGTCAGAAAAAGTAGAAAATGAAAAAAAATTTGCCTTTATTAATAAAACCAAAAACAGGTATTACAAAAAAAGACCTAAATAATAAGGTGTATCCAAAAAATCTAAAAATAAAAAATGTTGAAAGGAGAAATAATGGTACTATTTTCATTGAAACAGATTCAAATGAAATTCGTGAAAAAATAAAAAGTGAACTTGAAAATAAAATGAAGGAGAATTATGTCATCAAAATTTCTGTGAAATAAAACCTAAATTTGAAATTGTGCAATAAATATAATTAGGATGAAAATATAATAGAAAAGTTTATGAAACAAAATAGTTTTTTGGAACAGAGTGAGTTAAAAATAATAAAATTAAATACGGTTAATAAATACAACAAAAATATGCAGAACGCTGTAATTGTAGTGGATAAGGATTCTTTCCCGAAAGTATTAGCTCCGGGAAAACTATGTGTTGGTTGGAAAAGGTGCAAAGTTTTTGATGCTGAGGATGAAAACATATTGAATAATTATGCAAAGGATGTTCCAGAATTTGTTGTTGATATTTATGATAATCTAATATATAAAGAAGAAAATTTGTTTGTTTGTCCAGGATTCACGTGAAAACCACTGGTCCGGAATTAGTTGTATAAATTTGGTTGGAATAAATTAACCCGTTTCGGCCTTGGGGGCTTCCAAAAAATTTTGTGTTTCTGATTTGTGTCCAATTTTACAGGCTGATTTTGCAAACTAAAACGGAGGATGCAAAAAGTTTTAGTTAAGTTGGATTAACCCGTTTTCCACGACGACGCCATGAAGTTTTCTATAAATTTTATTTGCTTAAACGATTAAAAGAATTTTATTTAAAATTTTGTACCAGCATTTTAATTATAAAAACTCACAGGCTAAATTTGGTTTTGACCTGTTTACGCGTTTTGAACAAAGTTTCAATGAAATTGGGAAATTTTAGGTATGAACGCAAGTTAACCTTTATTCCAACTAATTAATAAGACTAATTTTTTTGCTCCCCTTAAATAGTCTCAAATAGTGCAAAAGCTAAATGAGATAATATTAATAATAATAAAAATAAAGCTAATAAAGAATCCGAATAATATTATCTTTAAATTTAAATAACATAACATTTTCCTTCTCTACATTTTTTTCGTAAGTCTTTGTTTTTTATCTACTTTGCATTTGTTGTTTTTTAAAAATAGATTTCAGTGTAAAATTATACATAGTATTTTAAAACAGTTTTTCCAAAAAAGAAGCCTACATTTCTCTCATAAAATCATAAACAAGTAAAGAAATAGTCAGTCGGTGCAACCGACTTAGAAATACCCTACACCTATTTGGTTCAAATTTAATGAGATATCCATATCCACAATGTCTTAATTATATATCACCTATGGTAATAATTCAATAAAATATATGATATAATGAAAATTAAATAAAAGAAATTTAATCGTTTATTAAAAAAATATTTTGTTTTTAATGTGAAAATTTTGTTTAAATCATAATATTTAATCGGCTATAAATATCCCTTTTTAGGACAAACTATTTGACCAATTTTAATGAAACAACAACCAAAAGAAAGGTTTTTTTTTGTTTTCATAGGACAATGATATTTTTTCAGGTGAAAACCCGTCTTTAATTTAACGTAAATTTGAATTTAACCGTCACGCTGTTAAAAGTTAAGGCTTATGACTGTAATATTATGCGCCGACTTTCTGGGTAAAAGTAATTCATTTTCGGTTGTAACTCGCAGCTCAATCAAACTATTATATACGCTGACTTATGTCTTTCTTTTTTTTGTTTAGTTCAAATGTTCAATGAACAAGGAGATTGGAATTTTTTTTTATAATTTTGTTTTGTTGTTGTTTTTTTTCTTTACCTTAATTTCTTAAAAAAAATGAGCTCTGTTCGAAATGAAAGCAATACATTTGGTTCATACAGTAGTTTTCATTTATAACGAACTCTGTTCAATTTTAATTATAATAAACGTAACACTTTTGGCCAATGAATTAAATTTTACCTAAAAATGTAAGTTGTTTATTACATTCATATTTCTTTTATTTAAACTTATTAGTATTTTTATATATACTAGTATCGCCCTGTGCTCGAAATTCGAGCTATTTTTGCTTTTAAGTTAACATATAAAATTCGTTTTGTGTAAATTATATTAGACTATACATAATAAAAATTATGCCAACAGTGTTGTCAACAATTCTTGCGCTTGAAATTTGCTTAAAAAAAATTTATAATTTTTCTTAATTATTAAAACGTTGTTTGAGTCTTATTTCTATAGCTTAAGCCGCTTTAAAGAGAGGATAAATTGGTACAGTTAAATTAAATTACATATAAATATAAATATTATTGCATACATATAAATATTATTCTAATAAATACATATTTCTAAACATATACATATATTTATTGAAGTCAAGAACCCAAAATTCGAGTTAATGCTTCCCTTCATATAGCAAACTGTACTTTTTTCTAAACATTTTAGTACGATATGAACTATGTTGTACGTATTCTGTATCCTAATTAAAAGACTCTATGAATACATAATAATTCCATATATAAATATACATATAAATTACATATAAATATAAATATTATTGCATACATATAAATATTATTCTAATAAATACATATTTCTAAACATATACATATATTTATTGAAGTCAAGAACCCAAAATTCGAGTTAATGCTTCCCTTCATATAGCAAACTGTACTTTTTTCTAAACATTTTAGTACGATATGAACTATGTTGTACGTATTCTGTATCCTAATTAAAAAACTCTATGAATACATAATATGTACAACAAAATATAACACATCATAATTCATAAGTTTAGTAATTAATATTAATGAGCCATGACTCATAAGTTTCTTAAAACAAATAAATATTATTTATATTTTTCTTTTATTCCTTTAAGGGGAGTAAACTCTTTTCTACTCTCAACTATTGCCAGCTACTTCAGCCCTTGTAAAAGAGTATATGACAGAGTACATAAATAATTTCCGGAAGATGGCTTTAATTAAAATTCTCTTGAATACGTTATGTTAAATCATATTTTTTATTTGATAACCAATAAGCACTTACCCCCTTCCATTTTAAAAAATATAGTTTATATTTATATCAGCAATAAACCTTAATTTTTTCACTTTATTAATATTTAAATACTATTAAATATAATTAACTTCTCAAATGACAGGTAGTTTTAAAATGTCAAATATATATATGATGATAATCTGACAATTATGTACTCCTGAAACAAAAATTAGCATTCCATTTATAAACTACGCCTATCTAATCTTCATGTACACTTTTTGATATATAAAATTCGTTCGTTTTGTCAAAGTAAATCTAAAAATAGTTTTTTTAATTATAAAAAAACATTATTCGATGTTGAAAGTGTGAAATAAACTTTTCAATTATTAGAATGAAATCAAAACATACGACGTACAATTTTTATACGGCAGTACGTCAATACGTCTGTCTGCATATTCATTATCGGTAAATCGATACGCGCGTACAATATTTAATTTATCAAAAATATTTATTTGAATGTTTTAATTTAGTACCTACAAAAAATATTTTTAATTTCATATTATAGGTATTTTGAATATAAGATATTTTTTATTAAAAATTATTGTAAAAAAATATTATTTTTAAAACATAATATTAGAAATATAAGAAAAACCAATAATAATATGTTTATACATTTTGTCAATATTTGTAAATTTTAAAAATCCGAGATACACTACATTGCGTTACGCGTATTTTCGCTGCTCTAATGTACATTTATGAACCTATTTATTTCTCAATTTTTTGACAGAAATTATACGCTGCACGCTTTTATTTAGGTTAGGACCTAAGGAATAAATAACTTTTTTTGAGAAAGATAACTTTTTTAGTTTTGCAAACATATTTACTGTAAGTATTTTTAATTTATTTGAATATTTGTATGTTTTAAACTATTAATTAAAAAAAATGTTATTTTAAAATATTTTATTTTTAAAATTTAATCGCAGCAGCATAAGAAACAATTACAATATGTATTTTTATACACTTTGTCAATTTTTAAATTTTAAAATTTAAAACGTCGCTTATGCTTTCATGTAAATTTTTTTACATAACTAATTATTTCAAAATTTTTTGACAGAAACTGAATGCCGTACATGCTGATTTTGGCTGTTCCATAAGAAACAAATCATTTTTCTTAGAAATATTATTTTTTTTTAAGGGTCTGCATATTTCAGAATTCGGTTTTTAATTTTACAAAAAACTTAACAAAAAGCAACCACAATTTACGATTTACAAAAAATTTTTTTTTTAGTACCTACTTTATTATAATAAATTGCAAACAAAAACAAAATACAGTACTTTTCGGTTATAACGACCATTATGGGACTGAAAATATTCGTCGTAATAAACGAATGTCGTTTTAAAAGAATGCTGTGAATTTTGAAAAATTAGCTAACATTTTATTTGATGTGTCTTAAATAAAATGTTAAGCCTATTGTTATAGTGCTTTTTCTTCTATTGAATTTTTTTTTGTATTTTTGATGCGTTATTATGAATGTTGTTATATTCAAAACTAAATATAAAACACTTAATTAATCGCCAAGCAACATTATTAGATATAATAAGTTTAAATAAAAGAAATATAAATGTAATAAACAACTTACATTTTTAGGTAAAATTTAATTCTTTATCAAAAAGTGTAAAGTTTATTATAATTAAAATTGAACCGAGTTCGTTATAAATGAAAACTACTGTATAAACCAAATGTATTGCTTCCATTTCGAACAGCTCTCATGTAAATTCATGTACCTATTTATTTGTAAATTTTTTGACAGAAATTATACGTCAACTTTTATTTCAGTTGAAGATTTTTTTTTAGTTTTTTTTGCGAACATATTATAGGTATTTTCAATTATTTGGAATGTATGTTTTTTTAAAAAAAAATATTATTTTAAAATATTTTATTTTGAAAACTTAATCGTAGCAACATCAGAAAAAACAATTACAATATTTTTATACGCTTTGTCAAATTTTAAAATTTTAAATTCCGAAGTACAGTACATAACATACCTACTTATTTCAAAATTTTTTGACAGAAACTGCACGCCGTATGCATTTATTCTGGTTGATTCCTAATGAACACATAATTTTTCCTAAGAAATGTAATTTTTTTGTTTCTGCAAACATATAGCAAAAAAAAAAAAATACAGTAAAGCTCGCTTATAACGACCATGAAGAGACAGAAAATATTCGTCGTAATAAACAAATGTCGTTTTAAAAGAATGCTGTGAATTTTAAAAAATTAGTATAAGAATTGAACATTGTAGATTGTGCTAATTCTAGAATGGGCACTTTGAACTCATTTGCTAGATTTTTATTTGATGTGTCAGCCTCACCTCTATGTTTATAGATGTATATATGCTTTTTCTTGTAATGAAATTTTTTTTGTATTTTTGATGCGTTGTTATGATTTTGTTTTATATTCAAAAATATATATAAAAATACTAAAATAATCACCAAGCAACATTATTAGATATAATAAGTTTAAATAAAAGAAATATAAATGTAATAAACAACTTACATTTTTAGGTAAAATTTAATTCATTGGCAATATTATATAAATTTATTATAATTAAAATTAAACCGAGTTCGTTATAAATGAAAACTACTGTATATTGCTTTCATTTCGAAAAGAACTCATTTTTTTCGTTCACTTTTTAAGATAAAGAAAAAACAAAAACAAAAAAAAAATTTTAAAAAAATTTAAATCTCCTTGTTCATTGAATATTGAACTAAACAAAAAAAAGAAAGATATACATAAGTCGGCGCCTATAATCTTTTGATTTAGATTTAGCTGCGAGTTAAAACCGAAAATGAATTACATTTACACAGAAAGTCGGCGCATAATATTAGAGTCATAAGCCTCAACTTTTAAAAGCGTGACCGTTAAATTCAAATTTACGTTAAATTAAAGACGGATTTTCACCTGAAAAAACGGAATATTCTAAAAAAAAAATATTGTCCAATGAAAACAAAAAAAACCTTTCTTTTGGTTGTTGTTTCATTAAAATTGGTCAAATAGTTTGTTCTAAAAAAGGATGTTTATATTTGTATGGGAAAAAATAAGCCGATTAAATATTATGATTTTTGAATATAAAAAAAATCATAACAACGCATCAGAAATACAAAAAAAATTTCATTAGAAGAAAAAGCAATATACATAGGGGTGAGGCTGACACATCAAATAAAAATCTAGCAAATGAGTTCAAAGTTCTATTCTAGAATTAGCACATTCTACAATGTTCAAGTCTTATACTAATTTTTCAAATTTCACAGCATTCTTTTAAAACGACATTCGTTTATTACGACGAATATTTTCTGTCTCTTCATGGTCTTTATAAGCGAAAAGTACTGTATGTTTTTTTTTTTTTTCTAAAGAAATTATTTTGCTACTTCGTATATTGTTGTTGCTTTTTGTTAAGTTTTTTATAATAATTAACAAACCGACTTTGAAATATATTCTGTAATTGCCATTACGTTTGAGAGATGTATCAAAAGTTGTTATAAAATATGTTTGTAAAAAATTAAAAATCTTTCTTAAAAAAATAATTTGTAATTTAAATGATTTGTTCCTTAGGGCCTAACCGAAATCAACGCTTATGGTGTATAATTGCTAACAAAAAGTTGTAAATAAGTAGTTAAGTACATAATATTACATTAGAATAACTTACTATACCTCGAATTTTTAAAATTTAAACATAGACAAAGCATGTAAAAGTGTTATTTTTATTTCTTTTGTTGTTATTGTTCCAAAAATAAAATATTTTAAAATAATATTGTTTTTAAAAATACCTATATATTTTTTAAAAAAATACATTACATATATTCAAAATAATTGAAATACCTATAATATTTTTGCAGAAACAAAAAAATTACATTTCTTAAGAAAAATGATGTGTTCTTTAGGGATCAACCAGAATAAATGCGCACGGCGTGCAGTTTCTGTCAAAAAATTTTGAAATAAGTAGGTATGTTATGTACTGTACTTCGGAATTTAAAATTTTAAAATTTGACAAAGCGTATAAAAATATTGTAATTGTTTTTTCTGATGTTGCTGCGATAAAGTTTTCAAAAAAAAATATTTTAAAATAATATTTTTTTTTAAAAAAACATACATTCAAAATAATTGAATTATAATATGTTCGCAAAAAAAAACTAAGAAATAATCTTCAACTTAAATAAAAGTTGACGTATAATTTCTGTCAAAAAATTTACAAATAAATAGGTACATGAATTTACATGAGAGCAACCAAAATACGCGTAACGCGATGTACTGTAATCGGATTTTTAAAATTTACAAATTGACAAATGGTTTTTGGTTTTTCTTATATTTCTAAGATCATGTTTTATAAAATATCTTATATTGAAAAAAATTCAAAATATACCTATTATATAAAATTAGTAAAATATTTTGTACTAAATTAAAATATTCAAATAAATATTTTTGTGAGTACGCGCGTATCAATTTACTGATATATAGATAGATATATTGACGTGCTGCCGTATAAAAATTGTACGTCGTATGCTTTAATTTAGATAAAATAAATATTTAATTATCTATTCCTTTCATCTACTCTTTTTCAAGAGGCGGTGTGGTGTAGCTGTAAAAAGAGTAGTTTACTCCTAGACAAATAGGTATAATATAAAGTAAAGTAAAGAATTCAGAACCATTTTTTGTATACATATGTACATACATTTGTGGTAAAAATTTCAGATTTTATTATTGAAATGTACTGCTTATTTGCCTATGTAGCTACTAAATTTAAAAATGGAATAAGGGGAGGAAAAATTTATCAATTTTTCAATTGATTAGTTATTTTTTTTTAATATTTTTGTAGATATGTTATAAATCTTAAAATTGTGATTTTAAAAAAAATCTCGACTTCTGTCAACTTAACTATTATTTTGTATTTTGGCAGCTTCAATATAATATAATACTAAGTACTTAACTTATTTACTTATGAATTATGATAGGTATGTTAAATTTTGTTGTACATATTATGCTCTATGAATAAGCTTTTTAATTAGGATACAGAATACATACAACATAGTTCAAATCGTACTAAAATGTTTAGAAAAAAGTACAGTTTTCTATATGTAGGACAGCATTAACTCGAATTTTGGCTACTTGATTTCAGTAAATATGTATACATATGTATTTGTTTAGAAAAATCATCAAATTTTCAGAACATTATATAATAGAACACTATTTATATTTAGAATGTAAATCGCTTTTTTTGTGTAATAAGTGTACGAAATTATGCTCTTGTATAAAATTTACAGTGTTTATCTTTCTGAATTTCGAAGATAAGCTTTTTAATTTTGGGATTTCTTGGGTGGCACCTGAAGCACCACTAAAAGTAAGTCTAAATTTCGAGGACACATTTTCTTCTTTGGCTTCGAAATTCCACTCGTTCGGCCTCAAATCGATCAAAAGCTTCTAGAATCCGAACTCATTGTCCGAACTCGACTAGAACCAATTCCCATGGTACTTTCGTTACTAGTATCCTAGAGTTAAAATTTCATCAAAATAGCTCCATTATTTTTTGAATTATCTTGCCTACGGACGGACGTACGGACATGGCTATATCGACTCAGGAGGTCACGCTGATCACAAATATATATACTTTTCCATACCCAGCTCGCTTCCTTTAGGCGGTTACAAACACCATTCCAAAGTTAATATACCTTTTTTCCTATTCTATAGGTGTAGGGTATAAAAAACGAGGAAGAGCGTAGTAGAACTTTCAGGAAAGTACAAAACAAAATATAAGTTGAAAAGCAGATTATTGAACCTTTTCTAAACCATTGACTATATTTTATTCAAACGTACAATGACATAATGGCAAATTTAGTATATCCTTTTGGCCTAAAGTCAAACGGGTATAATAAAACTTATATGTAAACTAGCTATTACCGGCGCACGTTGCCGCACCACTCAATGGAGTTTTAATTTAAGTTGATGTTACTGAAAAAAGTTAACACAAAAATTACAGATGGTGTACATGTTAAATTTAAAAAGTAAAAACCGCTTTTTTTAGAATTAATCTTGCAATTTTTCAACAAATTTATCAAATTTCACTTGAAACTTTCCATAATTATTAAAAAATAATAAAAATAAAAATTTTAATTCAGTTAACATTATTCGCAGGAAACCCACTATCCTCAACTCTATCGTCCAGGAACACCAAATTGTCAAGAAGCACCACGTGTAGAAAAATTAGAGATAATCGTTCAAACTGTTTTGTAAATTGTTTCTTAAAGTTTTTTTTTTGCCATCGGTTAAAACAACTCGAAAAAACATTTTTTTAAACATTCCCCCAATTCAAAGAAGTTTTACCTACTTTCAAAAATTGGACGTAATTTCCCTATAAATTTTTTTTTTAACAATCGTCGGGTCAGCATGGGTTAACAAATTCCAAGTCTGTTAATAGAGTGAACTCCATTCTCCAAGACACATATACAAAATTTAAAGTCAATAGGTTAAACCATTTCTAATTTATAGCAAAGTAACGAAAAAATCTCTAAAAAGCTGTTGGGCCACAATGTGTTAACGGAACTCCACAAATATTTTTTTTGAGGCTCCCTTTTAAACCAAAGTAGTACTGCAAAAATTGGGCTGAAACTTGCTTTTTTACAATTTGCTCGCTCCCGGGAAAGAATTATTGAAGGCGTAACAATAGTAAATAAGAATGAAATAGGTATTAATGAAAATAACTATTATTCTAATAGCAAAAATAATAATGTTGAAATAATCACATCAATAATAATGTTAGTATAAATCAATGTAAATCTAATAAGGAAAAGAAAAATAGTAACATACTTAATTATCTTCCAAAATTTTGGTCTGGTAAAGGCACTAAAATTGAAATGGTTCATAATAAAAAAAATTTCCAGTAATGATAAAATCACTAGTTATAATAGAAATTATAATAAAAATACCCTTGTTGTCAAAAGTAAAACAGATACAAATTTTTTATACCCTAACTAGAACAAAGGTGAAACACAAAATCTAAAAACCGGAGTGATGGTTCGGGACTTGAACAGGCTGCAAGTAATTTATTAGACTCTAATGTGAACATAAAATTTATTTGTGTTGATTGTATTCTTTATATACAAAATGTAGATACGATATTACAAAATATTGATTGTGATGTTAAAAAAATAATGATTATTTGAACGAATATAAAAAAAAATTTGAAAGTGCTATAAAAAAATGAAAATGAAGTAATTCAGTTACTGAAAGCTAATGAAAATAGATATATAGGTCGTATAGAAAGCATAAAAAGTGAACAAAAAAAAATATTCGGAAAATTTTAAAATTTTAAATAGCTGATGTGTTCAAGATGTATAGTGAAAATACAGTGATAAATAATTCTTTATTAAAATGCAATGAACTCTGTAATCAAATAAAAAGCTTAAACAAAAATGAAATAAAACTTAATGTAGGTCAGAGCGTTTCATTCAATGATATTATGAAACAAAGTGCAAGTGTCAGAAAAAGTAGAAAATGAAAAAAAATTTGCCTTTATTAATAAAACCAAAAACAGGTATTACAAAAAACCTAAATAATAAGGTGTATCCAAAAAATCTAAAAATAAAAAATGTTGAAAGGAGAAATAATGGTACTATTTTAATTGAAACAGATTCAAATGAAATTCGTGAAAAAATAAAAAGTGAACTTGAAAATAAAATGAAGGAGAATTATGTCATCAAAATTTCTGAGAAATAAAACCTAAATTTGAAATTGTGCAATAAATTTATTGAGGATGAAAATATAATAGAAAAGTTTATGAAACAAAATAGTTTTTTGGAACAGAGTGAGTTAAAATAATAAAATTAAATACGGTTAATAAATATAACAAAAATATGCAAAACGCTGTAATTAAAGTGGATAAGGATTGTTTCCCGGAAATATTTGCTGCGGAAAAACTATGTGTTGGTTGGGAAAGGTGCAAAGTTTTTGATGCTATAAGTGTGAGAATGGGAAGAGGATGAAAACCTATTGTATAATTATGCAAAGGATGTTCTAGAATTTGTTGTTGATATTTATAATAATAAATAATAATAATGAAAGAATTATTGAAGGCGTAACAATAGTAAATAAGAATGAAATAGGTATTAATGAAAATAACTATTATTCTAATAGCAAAAATAATAATGTTGAAAATAATCGCATCAATAATAATGTTAGTATTAATAAATGTAAATCTAATAAGAAAAAGAAAAATAGTACCATACTTAATCATCTTCCAAAATTTTGGTCTGGTAAAGGCACTAAAATTGAAATGGATCACAATGAAAAAATTTCCAGTAATGATAAAAATAATAGAAATAATAATAAAAATACCCTTAGTGTCAAAAGTAAAGCAGACACAAATTTTTTATACCCTAACTAGAACAAAGGTGAAACACAAAATCTAAAAACCGGAAATAAGGAACAGATTAATATGAATATTTCTAAAGATTCAAATTTTTCATACCCTAACTGGAACAAAGGTGAAACACTAAATCCAAAAACCGAATATGTACTATCCAGATTAAGAGATGACAGAATATATAGCAACGAAAGAATATATTTATCATATTTTTATATATCGAGAGTATCTTCAAAAAATAAGAGAAAACTGGCAAAATTATATGATTATCATTCGATAATGATCAATCACCCAAATATAATAAAACAAATAGAGTATATAAATATTTTATACTTAAATATCTGGCATAAGATATAAAATATTAGAATTAGAAGTTTTAATCACAGAGTTCAAGGATATTGATATAGTAGTACTTACAGAGGTATGGATATTCAACGAAATTGATATACATAATATTTTCAATTTTACAGCGGTTTGTAACTGCAGAAAAGAAAATGGGGAGGAGGTACAGCAATTTTTGTAAAGGATACCATGCCCTTTATTGTAGTATTTAAGGATGAAAGATATAACTATATGGTAATTGAAATCCTAAACTCTCAACCAAGAGTAAAAATTGGAATATTCTACAAAGCTCCAGCGGAAAACAGCAATTTATTTATAGAACACTTAGAAACTAAAATTAAGGATAATTCAAACCACATATTTTTTGCTGATACTAACTTAAATTTGTTTGATAATACTAACTTACTAATAAGATAAAAGATATGATAGCTACTTCTGGATATTATATACTTAATAAGAGGCAAAGTACAAGAAACATAGCTCAATCTAAAACTCTAATAGATCATATAATAACAAACTTCAATGAAAAATATCAGGTTTCTTTCACAATAAAGGATAACATATTATCTGATCACCAAATAGCCGTAACATCAATCAAAACAATTAATGTTAAGAAAATACCTTTGCAAAACTGTACTACAAATAAAACAGATTACATTCAAATGCGTAACATCGTAAAAACTAAAATAGAAAATACAAACATTTTGGATATTTTTACACTAGTTAAAACAATAAAGGAAACGAAAGAATTGTGTACTAGAAATAATAGCTGGACTACACCCATGATATTTGAAAAACTTAAAATCAGAAAATTCCTATTGAAAAAAGAGTAAAATATGTTCAAAAAGAAGGTAGAACAATTATTTAAGGAAGCTAAAAATAAACATGTTATTAAAAGTATTGAAAAAGAACGGAATGACTCTAGAAAACTATGGAAATTATTAAATAATACTATAAAAAATAATAATGACCAAAAAACTGAAACTATTACTTACGTTTTACAGAAAAATGACGAGAAAACAATTGAAGAAAATGAGACGGCAGATACTATTAATATATTTTTTAATGAAATAAGTAAACGTTTTCTAACTGAAAGTCGGAATTCTAACACAGTTAATAATGCTGCTTATAAAATATTTAGTAGTAAATCGTTATTCCTTACTCCAGTTACACAAGTTGAAATCTATCAAATTATCATGAAATTAAATAAAATGCCATTCCAGGATTAGATAATAAAGACTTACTGGAATTGGTTAATGTTATAAAACAACCTTTACAGATAATGATCAATAAATGTTTTACAGAACGAATGTTTTTAGATCAACTTAAAAAAGCCTTTATAGTTCCTATACATAAATCTGGATTAAAAGAAGATTGTAATAATTATAGGCCAATCTCAATTTAAAATTCTATATCAAAAATATATGAAAAAGCTATTAATATTAGAATTAGAAATTTATTACACAAACAATTGGCTTTGATACCAATCAATATCATTTCTTACAAAATAGTGGGACAGAGTCAGCTATTACAGCAACATTGGAAAAAATCTATGATGCATTAGATGTTGGATTTTATGAAGGTGCGGTATTTATTGATTTAACAAAAGCATTTGACATGGTAAATCATTCCAGATTACTTAATTTTTTAGAGAACATGGGAATAAGAGGAAATAGTTAACTTTAATTAAAAAGTTATTTAACAAATAGGACCCAATGCGTTAAAATTAAACAAATTTTGGGCGATGAACTATTAATAAAAACAGGTGTACCACAAGGGTCTCTTCTTGGGGCGCTTTTGTACTTACTATATATAATGAACATACCAAAAAATATTATGATGCCAAATTACAATGTTTATGCAGATGACACCAATCTGATTGCAAAAGCTAAAACAATGAAAGAATTGGAAGGTGTACTAAATAAGGACCTGGAAACATTATGTAATTGGTTAGAGTATAATGAACTAAGTATAAATGCTAAAAAAAACTAATTACATAATATTCAAAACCCAGAAAAAAAATATGATGATATTACTCTGATAAAAAATAAGATAATTCAAATGGTGGATAGCGTTAAATATTTAGGAATGAAAATTTATGAAAATTTAAGACGGGACAAACACATTAAAAAAATTAAGAAACAAATTATCCCTATATGTATGGATGTAAAAAGAATTAATGGTATCCCGAATCATACAGCTAAGTTTACAATGGTCATATTTTATCAAGAATTAGATATAATATATGCAGCTGGAGTCACTGCTCAATATTTCACGTAAATTCGATTGGAACTGTAATGAATAAGGCATTAAAAGTTTTATTTAAAATAAATCCTAAAACTAGAACTAGGGAATTATACAAAGCAACTAATGTACTTGATGTAAGTCAACTAATTTATTTTGATAAATGTAAATACATCTATAACGTACTAAATAGTAATTTTAACTAGATGTAGAAAAAATATTGAAATACCCAAAGCCAAAACATCCAAACAACAAAAAAGCTTAAAAAGTAGTGCAATTAAACTCTTCAATTCTTTACCAACGGAAATTAAAAATTGTCAAAATGTGGAGATATTTAAAATTAAACTTAAAAAATATATTAAAAATTTTAGAAATTAAAAGAGTTATTTAAAAGTTTATATTTAAAAGTAAAATTAGAGATAAGTAAAATTAATTTGTATTAAAATTTTGATTTCTTATACATAATTTTATATTTATATTGTAAAATTATCTGAAATTAAATAAATTATTATATATATGTATATTTTTGAATTAATAATTTTTTTAGTTTATTTATGTTTTTAAATATATTTATTACAAGTTAATATTTCTTAAAAATTACTTTGAATTGCAACGTATATTTGTGCCACGAATAAGAGTTGAAGTCTCATATTTTATATTTCTGAAAAGAGATGTTGAGCGCTCCTGTTATCTATTAGTATTACAATCATAATTATAATATATGTATAATTCAGTGACGAGGCGTGGATTCATTTTTAAGAAGGGAAGCACACAAAGGTTTTTTCTTTTTTTTGAAGAGAATCTTCAAAATATCTAATTAGCTGTTTGTTAATGAGCCTCGTAGCTAGACATTGGATGCCGGATTTTTACCGACTAAAACAAGGCCATCCTTTAAATTAATAAATAAAAATAAATAAAATCAAATTATTAATTAAAAGGAAAAAGAGAAATATTCAAATTTTTTAATTTTAGTTCTATCATAAAATCAGAAATTATACATATATAGATAAAGCATGTAGAACAAAAAATCTCTTACTATATTTTGTGAAAACCAATGCCCCACGAAAGAGTAAAAACGATATTATACATTAGTAAAAACATATACCTTTCTCATCCTACACATTGTTTTATATTATTATTATTTTCTTAAAAAAAAAGTAAAAAAAAGTAAAAAAAAGTTATAGAGATGGTACATTCATTTTATTTTTTAATGAGTTTGTGTGTTTCAATATAATACTGATAAAACCAAATACCAATATAAATATACATATATTTAACTACTGGCTTAACTTATCAAATATAAATAATACAATACAATGTGTATGCTTGTATAAATATTTTTTTTCAATCAAATTTTTGTTTTTAAAATATTTATTTTATCTCTTTAGGTATTCAAATAATATAACATCATAGCGAAGAGTAGACAAACGAATTCGTTTTTTTGCTATCAAATGAATTTTAAGAATAGACTAAATTTAGGAATTTTTATAAAATGAAAATTGGATATTTAGTGTGTACAATTAAAATTTCGTACATCGTATATAAAATTGAATACTTGTTGAGAAATAAAGTTAAATACGTGAGATGGGAAAAGTAAAATAATATCATTAAAAAACAAAAACACAATCAATTTAAAAATTCAATTTTCATTTTATATTTTTAGAAAAGCGAAAAAGCGGAATTGAAGTTATACAATAAATAAAATGAATAACGTTTAATTCGGCATAAAAAACCCTTTAAAAAAACGAAATATTAAAAATAATAAATATGTAGCTACTATGTAGGTTCTTAAAACTAAGTATCTATGTCTGTACAAACTATAACATAAAACTATAAAAACAAAGCAAACTTAAAACTATAATATTCTAGTAAACATTTTTTTTAACTTATTTCTTTATTTATTATTAGCACGTATTTTAATTTATTACTTAAAATTTATGAATATAAAACGACAATTTACTGCTCAAATTTGATCAAATTGATCACGATCAACACAACACGTCTATTTATATTAAAAGCTTATATAGTTTCTGGTGTTACCATATTGAAAGACTAATGTAATTTACCCTGATTTTTCAACATATAAGATTTTAAAAACTTACATATTAAAACTTTAAAGAATTAGTTTTTCTAAAAATTATGTAAGATTTGGAAATTATTTTTTGAATATATAAAATATTTTAAATATAAATTTTAAAATATTATAATTTAATTATAATTCATATTATAATATAACTTATATTAAATAAATATATAATTTAAAATATAAAATATTAATACAACAACAAAAATTATTTGTTAAAATTCTTAAAACTACTAATCAGTTATAATTTATAAAATATATTTTTAATTTTATTTTATGATTTAGAGCGTTTTTGTAAAATACTAATTTTTATTTTTAAAAAGTCGAGTAGTTTCCTTTTAATTTAACCAAATTAGCTTAACTTAACAGATACGCGTATTTTGTTATAATTTCTGATTTCGTCTATTACTTGCAGACTTCTTCAGTGTTTGTACTCGAATGACTAATCAGTTGTACTAATCAGTTTTAAATTTCAAAAAAATTATAATTTAATTTTTTTTTTTAAATATTGAAGTTTTAAAAAACTTAAATTAAAAAAATAATAAATTTTTTAATTATGCAAATGATATGGCAATATTGTATTCATTTACATACAAATCTTCATTAAAAAAAAAAAAAAATTGACTCAAATATTGTACGAGGATATTAATAGTTTGATACTTGGTTAAATTGTTTGATACAGTGCTCAAAGTCAAAATTCTATTTTAGGTATAAGAAATTATAACTAATAAATAAGTTTTATTTGAAAAAAGTTTTTTTTATTTTTTTTTTTTATTTTTACGTAGGTTGGAATGGAATCTTCAAAAGACACAATGAGCCCCGTAGCTTGCCATTGCGTGTGGGATTCTTACCCACTAAACCACACCCTTCCTCTATTGCGATCTAGTCCTATAGGGCTAATGAGCAATTTTTCTTCTGGCTTTATTTTAGTTTTAAATGTAGATTCCATCCAGCGATGTCTATCTAACTGTTTCTTTCTCTTATTATAGCTACACTAACTTAAAAGGCTTTACTCTTTTGAGTCGTCTAGCTATATTTGTATTATCCAGAAGCTGGACTACCTCGACATTTACATGATTTTGGAGTCTTTTTTCGTGACTTCTTGCAAAATTTTGGATTTCTTTGTCTACAAATTCTATTTGCATATCTCTATGTAGGTCATAGTTTCTGATGTACCAGGGCGCTTTCACAATATTTCTTAGAACTTTATTCTGGAACCTCTGAATAACATCTCTATTACTCTTTTTGCTGCATCCCCATAGCTGGATGCCATATGACCATACTGGTTTCAATATTTGTTTATAGAGCAGAAGTTTGTTTTGTATTGTCAAGGTAGAATGCTTACCTATGAGCCAGTACATTTTTCTATAACGGATTTGTAACTCTTCTTTCTTGTTTTTGATGTGGGCTTTCCAGCGAAGCTTCGCATCTAATGTCATACCAAGATATTTGGCAGTATTTGAATAAGGTATTTCTTGACAATTTATATATGTACTGGTTTATGGTCAATTTTTTTTATTTGTGAAATGCAGATGAATTGACTTAGCTTCATTTAATTTTAGCCTCCATCTTTTTGTATAATTTTGGATTTTTGTCATAGCTCTCTGCAGTTTTTCTGTAGATTCTTCATTATTTTCTCCGACAGCCAAAACCGCTGTATCATCAGCAAACGTCGCAATTATATTATTTTCAAGTGCAGGAAAATCACAAGTATACAACAGATACAGTATTGGACCGAGTACACTTCCTTGAGGAACTCCAGCACTGATTTCTTTAAAATCGGAATATTCTCCTTCTTGTTTTATGTAGAAGTATCTGTCTGATAGATAGCTTTCTATCATTTCCGAATGCTCTTTTGGAAGGATTGTTTTCAGTTTACAATTCAATCCCTTGTGCCACACCTTATCGAATGCCTGAGTCACATCCAAAAAGATTGCTGAACAGACTTTCTTCTCCTCTAAAGCTTTTTCAATAGTGTTTGTTATTCTGTGTACCTGGTCTATTGTTGCGTGTTTTTCTCTAAAGCCGAATTGGTGGTCCGGAATTAGATTCTTCCTTTCAATAACCGGTTTTAGTCTTCTCAAATAAATTTTTTCAAATAGTTTTGACATTATAGGCAGCAATGAGATTGGTCTATAAGACGATATCTCATTTGGTGGTTTTCCTGCTTTGGGTGTCATAATGACCTCGGCCACTTTCCACAATTTCGGCACATATTTCAGCCTGAATGCAGCATTTATAAGATCTGTTATTTTAACTATTGCCTTTTCTGGTAGCTGCTTCAGAATTTGTCCGGTTATTAAATCATATCCTGGAGCTTTTTTAGATTTAATGTTGTTTTTAATTTCAGCTGGATTTGTTAATGCGATTTCCTCTTGCTCCTGAATTTGTTCTACATCTAGATCTTCCTCTTCTTCTCCAGTGTTTACTTGAAATATCTTTTCTAGGTGTTCCACAAATAATTTGGCTTTTTCTTTATTATCTCTCGCCCACTTTCCGTCCAGTTTTCTAATTGGAGGAATTGCTGCAATAGGTTTTTTCAGATTTTTAGCTGCCTTTGAAAAAAGTAATAAAAAATAAAAGAAAACAGAGATTATTTTTAAAATTTTCCTATATAAGGTTGTATTTTGTCATTAAAGTTTAATAATTGTATTATATTTATATTTGATACATATTCCACATATTTTTTGATACCTAGAAAAACTATAAAGGTAAACTCTATGAATAGTGGAAGAAAACATTAGTGAGAAAGAGATAGCATATGGGGCAATGGTTTTAAGAAAACTTTAAGAGAATTTTTATTGACATTTTTTGTTCTACTTGCTTTATCTATATATGTATAATTTTTGATAAAAGTTATTTGTTCGTTATATATTTGGAAGCAATTGCTTTTCTACTATAGAAATTAAGGCTAAATTTGAAAGAGGCAATTGCGAGCACCTGCTTCTTAGAAATGTTTTAAACATGAAAACGATCTTTCTACTGAAATTGTTGAAACAGGAAAGGTTAACATTAACTTCAATAATTTGAAAAATTCGGAAAATGACGTCTCTAACTCTGTTTAAATTAAAAACTGAAAAATTTCTTTAATAATTTTTAGTACTTTTTAAATTACTGTCTTTGAAAACTACTTTTAGTTCAGGATTTAGTCCTGAAATATCAAAAACGCCTGGATAAGAACTTTATAAATAAGATATAAGATTTTCTGAAAAACTTTTTTGAAATCCTGCATATTTGAAAGTATCGAACATTAATACAAAAATAGGTTTGATACAACATAGAATGCTTAGATTTAACTCATTACTTTTATTTATTTTGTTTTGTAATTTTTAAAATAATCGAACGTTAAAACAAAAATAGGTTTAATACAACATAGAATTCTTATACTCAACTCATTATTTTTCTTATTTTGCTTTGTAATTTTAAAAATAATCGAATATTAAAACAAAAATAGGTTTGATACAACTTAGAATGCTTATATTCAACTAATTATTTTTATTATTTTGTTTTGTAATTTTTAAAATAATCGAACATAACAACAAAAATAGATTTTATACAACAAAGAATAGAATGCAAACATCCAGCTCATTATTCCCTGAAAATATAATTTATCATTCAGTTACAAGTTGAACATTTCATATAAAAAGAATGAGTGAGTAGTAGGGATATGGGTTTGGAAGTATATGGAGCGATGAGGAAAAATGTCTTTGGTATGTATTTTAAATGGTAGAAATTTGTCTAAGCTAGAGGGTTCAATGAAAAAGTGTTAGATGTCGGTAGTGTAGAATGAGAAACTTGAGTATATTGTGCCTTCGAAAGTTTTTAAATTAGAAATAAGTTTTTAGGCTTGTGACTTTGGGTTGAATTGAAGTAAGTTAAAAAGAAATTTTAGTACATCGTGTCTTTGATAGTATTTATATTAGAAATGAGGTTGTTTTGTTTGTGCCTTTGGCTTCAATTGAAATGAGTATGGAACTTTTTGGAACAAATTGAAAGATCTTGGAACGATTGTGTGTGTGGGTGTGTGTCGTTGATATTAAAACACTTCGATCGGTGGATGTGGACAGTGAATGTTGCGGGGGAAATTTTTTTAAACTGAAAACTGAAATAAAAGTTAGGGGGACTCTGCCGCGTTTTGTTGTTTTAAAAATTAAAGAAGAAAAGAACAAATAAATTATTAATTTTTTTTTCTTATCTGCATTAAATGTTATACAACTTTTAAAAAACTAAAATGATATCAGAGTATTTCATTGGCTAATATAAAAAGAAAAGAAAAAACCAAATTAAATACATATTACAAAGTTTTTGCATTTATTTTTTTAAATGTTTTTCGATATTTACAATTATTTTCTTGAAATTTTTTTACAATGTTAGCTAATATCGATAGACATCTCTTGAAAAATTTTATTTTATCAAAGGCAAACAATTCATCCATTTATCATATTGATTCTCTCTAATTAAATTGAATTGTCTTAATGTCGATTCAGCATAATTGTTAAGAAACCGTATATGGCATTTAATTTTTTTTTTGTATTTCTTTCTGAAAAGTTTTTTGTTTGTCAAATAAAATCTGCTAAACATAAGGAATGTTCTTGTGCACTCCATTGTGTGATTAAAAAAACTAATTAAACAGTTAATTTAAAAATAAAATATAAAAATAGCAAGAGTTAACTAAATCTTTTGTGGGTCGGAGTGCTAGGGTGTAGAAAAAATCTATTAGGTAAGTTTATTAGTATAAGGTTCGATCGCAATTCTATGCTCTTTCCCAGAGAAGATTTTTTAAATTTTTTCTGAAGAATTTAGTTAATGAAAGGAAGTCATGGATCCATCATCATCATCATACAACACAAACCAAGGCTGACAAGCATTTAAAACATCATTCACACTTTATCCCCAAGTTGCAAAATGTTTCAATTGTGGTGAAAGAAATGTAACGAGAGTTGAATATGAAAATTTGTATCTATGCAATTGTATAAAAAGCTAATCTTAATATTGAAAAGCTTCATAACACGATTAGCTTAGAAAGTAACACGACCATAATTTTTTGGGCTGATAATATTTTACATGGATATAAATATTGTATTTCTGGGCGGAAATGGGCTTCAATTAAAATAATTAATTGGAGAATATTTCATGATATAGTTATCATTCCAACAGCATGCACTCAATTTTTTAAATTCATTTATAGTCATATCAGAATTTACATGATCATCATATATATGTTTTAAATTTAAACCATCTTGCTTATATGTAATTAGAAAATTAACATTATCTCTAACTAAGTGCTTTGGAATTCTTGTATATGATTGACATAAATAAAAGCTATTTACTTCTTGATGACGTCCCATACAAAAATAGGCTCTTATATTATTTTGCTTATCACAAGCTACATCATCGAAAATAAATATTGAGTTTGATTGTGAGGTCAACGGTTCAATTACATCAGCGTTATTTGAAAATTCGTTATATCGGATTCCTTTGTTTGGTTTTATTAATTTTTTTAGATATTCATATTTAGGTTGATGTAATGATTTCGAGTAAATATATATGTTTTTAAATTTCAGCCCTTTGGGATCTAACAGCATACTCAACATAACATTAGTTTTACCGCAATTTAAAAGTCCTCTTATACTATCCAGAAAGCATTAACCATGTATTTTTGTTTTCTTTTTTGAATTTTGATCAAAATTTTAAACTTAAACTACGTTATCTACTTTTCTAAATTTCATTTCCTAAAAGGTACTTAGTGTATTGGTGACTTTCTAAAACTAAACTGTTTAATATGTCTCTTCAAAATAAATATTCGATTAGTAACAAAAAAACTGTTAATGGAAAAGGTATAATTAATTCACTAATTAATTAGCTTCCATTTGAACCACATTTACCTGGGTATAATTATTGCGGTCCTGGGACAAAACTAAAAAAACCATTAGTGCGACGTGATAAAGGAGTTAATTGTTTAGATGAGGCTTGCCGAGAGCATGATATAGCATATTCTCAAAATACTGATCAAAATCAGCGTCATATAGATGATAAAATATTAGCAGAGAAAGCTTCGCAAAGAGTAACAGCTAAAGATGCAAGTTTTGGTGAACGGTTAAATTCATATCTAGTTATAAACTCAATGAAAGCTAAAGTAAGCTTGATATGGGACTAAAAAAAAAATTTTAAGAAAAAGAAAAACTCAGAGAAAAAACTTTTAAAAAATGTTATAAGGGAAGCTAAAATGGCTGTTAAAAATATAAAAAAACAAGTGATGAAAAAAACCAAGGGTTTCTAAAAAAGTACATTTTCAAAATTATATTGTGTTAAAAACTCAGTTTAATTTTGGAAATATATACTATGGGGGAATAAGTCACTGCTTACTTGTAAAAATAGTAAATTTTTAATTTTTAAGTCCTAATAGCTCTTCCATGGGGAAGGTTACCAAATTTCTCAAGGATCTAATCTGACTCACCACCCTCTCCCTCCCTCCATTTTTTTAGGTTCTAGGAATTAAACCAAAATTTGGAATTTTACTTAGAATTTTACTATCTAAGAAAAATGGATAAAACTGAGAGACACTTTCTTCAATTTAAAGATCCGCTTTTGAATTTAAGAAATACACTTAATATATGTTAAAAAATAATGTTGGACCTTTAAATTTTGTATAATAATAGAAAAAAATGTGGACAGGTATTCAAGTTACAGGTGCTTAAAAAAAGCCAAATTTCAATTTTAGGCCCCTTACAGCTCTTAAAAGGGGGGCGCAACAAAAAAATTTGCTTAACCGACTCCTACTAATTTCTGAGGGACTAACATCTCCCAAAATTTCAAGTTTCTAGGTTGAGCCGTTCAGAAGTTATGTGGGGCCAAAAATTTTGCAAAAATTGAGTATTGGATAACGGTAAATTTTAGTACCAAAGGCAAACCAATGAATAAGTTTTTTAACAGTTTGTAAAGTTTATAAAAGCAGCTATCTTTTGACGTTTCCAGATTGAAAAACTACCTCATAGAACTTTTGTTATAACGTTTTAAATAAAGGGTTTCTTCCAAATTCGAGGGGCTGTAGCTTCGTAACGGGTGGGGCTACAGAAAAAAGTTCTTCCATGAAATTATGTTTTTTGCAATACCTACTCGTAGTTAAAATTTCTTCTCTCTACTTCAAACGGTGTAAAACTTTGTGTAAACATACGGACAGACAGACGGACAGACAAAGTTAATATTAAGAAAAACCTTTGACACTGGTTGAAACTTCCGTTTTGGAGCTTTCAATTTTGTATATAAATAAAAAAAAATATTGATAGGTGTTCAAGCTATAGGTGTTTAAAAGCTAAATTTATAGCAAAATTTAAGGTTTTTGACCCCTTACAGCTCCTAAACAGGGGGCGTAACAAAAAAAAATTCTAAACTGACTCCTACTTATTTCTAAGGATCTAGCTTCTTCTAACATTTCAAGTTTCTAGATTGAGCCGTTCAGAAGTTATGAAGAGCCAAAAATTTTGCCAAACTTAGTATTAGATAACGGTAAATTTTAATACCGAATGGTAACCCTATACATTTGGCTTTTAAAAGTTCGTAAAGCTTATAAAAGCAGCTGTCTTTTACCCTTTTCAGGTTGAAAATATACCTTATAGAACTCTTGTTATAACAATTTAAATATAGGGCTTTTTACGATTTTGAGGGGCTGTAGCTCCGTAACGGGAGGGGTAATAGAAAAAAGTTTTAACATTAAATTATTTTTATTGCAATACCTACCCGTTGCTGATATTTTTTTGTCAATCGTACGTAAAAAAGGGATGGACGGACGGACAGAGTGAAACTATATAGGTACATTTTTACAAAATTTTTTGAAAATGTACTAAAAACATTGAATGGTAAGAATATTATAAAAACTGCTTTACATGCTGCCAGAAATATTTCTAAAGAACAGAAAAAAAATTTTGCCATTCCTAGGAGTTTTACCTTTAATCCCTATATTTGCATGTCTATAAGCTGTTGGAGCACTTTCCGGCGGTGTTTCAGGTATAACAAAAGTTGTTAACAATGCTAAAAATGCTCACCAAGAGTTAAAAGAAAGACGACGTCATAATAAAATGATGGAGGTGATAGCATTAAAAGGAGGTAATGAATTGCATTTAAAACCCTATGAAAAAGGGTTAGGTCTTTATTTGAACCTATCCAAAGCTACCCAATAGAGCTCTTACAAATATTGATTTAGGAAACTTTGGTAAAAAATACTTAAAATATGTTCGTGGAGTTTTTATGAGAGATAATTTGCCAATACGTAGACCTTGGAGATATGAATGTGGTATAAATAATTTAGATAATTTTGTTGGAGATGGAACGCATTGGGTAACTTATTACAAAAATCCTAAAATTGTGCAATATATTGATAGTTTTGGAAATCTGCAACCACCATTAGAAGTAATTAAATATTTAGGTGATAAGTTTATATATAATTATACTAAATATCAAAACTTTAATTCCTACAAATGCGGATATTTATGTTCAGAATTTTTATTTCATATTGTTAAAAAAAAAAAAAACTTTATTATCAGTATTTAAAAAATAATAAATAAAAAAATTAAAAAATTTTTTGTTTTATTCTTAGTCTAGCTTTATTTAAATTAATTATAATTTTGTACAAGTTCAAGTTTATTATATTTGAACATAATTGAAATAAAAAAAGTTACTGATAAATTAGAGTTTAGTTATAACAAAAGAAATTTAAAACGAAAGACTTTTGTGTTTATTATATATAATATATATATATAAATATAAATATTTTAATTATTGTGATATTGGAAATATAAAAGTAAATTTAAATTCAGAATCATATCAATATGAAGATATTAATTTAGATTTTACAAATAATCTTTATGCCTTAGCATATGAAGCATATTCGAGTTTTAGAAGCTTTTATTATAAAAACTCAATATCAGAACCTTTATTTTCATGGGAAAAGTTTAAAGCTGCTTCTTCAATGTTCATAATTGATTCTCGTTATCACAATGATAATCTTAAAATGGGTCCAGTTGATGTTAAAATTGAATTAAAGACTTTAAAAAAAATTCCAGACATTACTACAGCTTATTGTCTTATTTTCCATGATCGCTTAGTTGAATTTAAACCATTAACAGGAGAAGTTGCCAAAATTATCTAAAATTATGTATGTAAATAACTGATTTTGCCTCTAAAGAAAAGACATTTTCCGTCTTCTATATTTTTAATTTTGTTTTTTTTTTTTTAGACTCGTCTGAGTGAACAGTTAGAATAACTTTCGAACATAAATAGTCATGAAATATTACATGTACTCGTATTTATATGAAAACAAGTAAAGAAACAGTCAGTCGGTGCAACCGACTTAGAAATACCCTACACCTATTTGGTTTAAATTTAAAGACATATCCATAAGTCGTTTTAACACCATAAGATCTGTTATTAATATGATCGTAAGACATAGCTCACCAAATTAACTTTATAATACTTAAAACATTTTCTAATTAGACTATCTATAAAAAAATATTACAAATTCTTACTAATTTATCTATTTAAAAATATTAAAACAAAAAAACTTGAAATAAATGAAAATTAATTTATTCCAATTCAATTACTAAATGAAAAAATTTGAATTATTAAATTTTGTGATAAAAAGCTAATATATATTTTTATATTTATATTAAAAAAAACTTTGTATTATTTTAATTTTTATATTTTATAAAAAGGTATCAGCATTAATATTTTATATGGCCCCATGAGTAAGTTTTTACATTATCAGGCAAAATGTATTTCTTATCATCTAAATAACTTAAAGCTATTTTATTTAGTTCCTGCGTATAAATTGTATGCAATTTAGATTTAAAAATCTGCGTATTTCGCACCTTTCTATTTCTTGACAGTATCATTATTGTAACGTCTTTATGGAATACATTTTAGAACGGAAGCCTATATATTCTGTAATAATTTTACCGCTCATTTCATCTTTAAACATTTCTAAAACTTTTTTATTTACAGAAGGAAAATTATATGGATTATTTTTCTGATAATCGGAGGTATCAAAATATTTATTGAGGTCAGGTCTAAATGCCTCATAAAAATCTTCGATCTGTAAAGTATATGCAAAACTATCAGTATCCATATAATTTACTTGAACATTATTTTTAAATTTTGATTTTAAATATTTACTAGCAGATTTACCGGGCGTTGCCCGGGAGGTTGCAAATTGTAAAAAAGCAAGTATCGGCCAAATTTTGGCAGTATTGCTTTGGTTGAAAAGAAAGCCTCAAAAAATATTTCTGAAGTTGCGTTAACTCATTGCGGTCCAACAGTTTTTTATAGGTTTTTTGCCGCCTGACGCCGATTGATAATTGCCGCCCGACAATTGTACAAAAACAAATTTTGGAAGGATATTACATCCAATTTTGCGAAATTGCTTGTTCAAAGCCTCAAAAACAGGTTTGTTGAGTTCCATTAATTCATTGCGGCACAGCAGCTTTTTACAGATTTTTTCGTTACTTTACTCTTAGGCAGAAATAGCTTGACCAATTGTCTTTAAATTTTGTGTGCGTACATGTATATATTTATCATTCCTACGTTTATTCAAAAAAAAGATTTTGTAAGTAAATTACGTCCAATTTTTGAAAATAGGTAAAACTTCTTTGAACTTGGGGAATGTTTAAAAACATGTTTTGTCGAGTTCTTTTAACAGATTGCCAAACTAAAACTTTAAAAAACAGTTTGCAAAACAGTTTGAACGGTTATATCTAATTTTTCTATACGTGATGCTTCTTGGCAATTTGGTGCTCCTTGACGACAGAGGTGAGGATGGTGGATTTCCGGCGAATAATGTTAACTGAATTAAAATTTTTTTTTATTATTATTTAATAATTATGAAAAGTTTCAAGTGAAATTTGATAAATTTGTTGAAAAATTGGAAGAATAATTCTAAAAAAAGCGTTTTAAAAATATTTCTATATTTACATTTTAAAATTAATATGTACCTCATGTGTAATTTTTGTGTTAACTTTTTTCAATAACATCAACTTAAATTAAAATTCTATTGAGTGGCGGGGCAACATGCGCCGGGTGTTTAACATGCTGGTAGTTTACATATAAGTATTATTATACTTATTTGACTATAGGTCAAAATGGTGTACTAAATTTGCCATTATGTCATTATACTATGTCAATAGTAGTTTTCTTGAATTGCCAACGTTTGAATAAAATATAGTCGATGGTTTAGAAATGGTTTAAAAATCTGCTTTCCAACTTATATTTTGTTTTGTACTTACCTGAAAATTCTCCTACGTTCTTCCTCGTTTTTTTATGATTTTATGAGAGAAATGTAGGCTTCTTTTTGGGAAAAACTGTTTTATAATACTATATATCTAAAAATAATATATACGAAATTGAATTTTTTGACTTTTCGATTTTATTTGAAGAAAACTGCAATTTCACACTGAAATCTAATTTTAAAAAACAACAACTGCAAAGTAGATAAAAAACAAAGATTTACGAAAAAATGTAGAGAAGGAAAATATTACGTTATTTAAATTTAAAGATATTATTATTCTGATTCTTTATTAGCTTTATTTTTATTATTTTTAATATTATCTCATTTATCTTTTGTCCTATTTGAGACTATTTAAGGAAAGCAAAAAAATTAGGCTTATTAATTAAGTGAGCTTTTGGAATAAAATGCTGATACAAAATTTTCAATAAAATTCTTTTAATCGTTTAAGCAAATAAAATTTATAGAAAACTTTATGGCATTTGGAAACCAGCCAGGCCGAAATGGGTTAATTTATTCTAACCAAATTTATACAACTAATACCGTTTGCTAAGAGGAACATTCGGCAAAATTTCAAGTCAATCGGTCAAACCGTTTTGACTCGACATAAAAAAAACGAAAATGCTTAAAACGGCTCTAGAGCGGCAACCGGTTGACTTATGAAAATGTGACATAGCCTATATTACCCCTGGCTCTCAGAATTATTCCTTTAAAATTTTGTGACAATCGGACCAGTGGTTTTCACGTGAATCCTTTTTTATTTTTTTAATTTTTATTGTTTCATTTCTATATTTTATTGAATTATTACCATAGGTAATATATAATTTAGAAATTGTGTGCGATACTTAAGTTGTAAAATTTATATTTGTATTAAAATTAATTATATGAACAGTTCTAAATTTATCATTGTATTTTAGAAATACATTTATTGCATATTTTGATTATTAAATTTTGTGATAAAAAGCTAATGAAAGCATTAATGGTTTTAACTAACATTAAAAACCATGAAATTATATAAACTTTTATATTTATATTATTACAAATTAATATTTCTTTCGAATAACTTTGAGTTTAATTCTATAGAACATTAAAAAATAAGTAAATGAAGAGAAGAAATTAAAAAATTCTTGAAAATTGAAATAATTAACCAAGGGTACTAAATCATTCAACAGTAAATGCACTACAGCTAAAAATCCTTAAAAGAGGTAATTGCTGCATGTGTGTAAAAATTTGTTGAATTGAATAAAAGTTTTAAATATGTATGTAATTTTGTAATTGCATTTTACGAATCCATTTATCATAAGTTTATTTGTTGTTTAATATTTTTAAATAGATGAATTAGTAATAATTTTTAATATTTTTGAATTGATAAAATGATTAGAAAATGATTTTAGTATTATAAAGTAAATTTGGTTAGCCATGTTTTACGATCAAACTAATGAAAGCCTTTATGATTTTAAAATGACTTATGCATTTCCCATTAAATTTGAACCAAATAGATGTAGGGTATTTCTAAGTCGGTTGCACTCGACTGACTGTTTCTTTACTTGTTTCAAGTTGCTATCTTTATTAATTTCGAAAATATTCTTTAAGGTCTTCGGTAACTTGTGGCTGGTCTCTGACCCACTACTCCAATGCGGCCCAAATTTTTTGGAAGCCCGCCAGGCTGAAATGGGTTAATTTATTCCAACCAAATTTATACAACTAATTCCGGTTCCTAATAGGAACATTTGTGCAAATTTCCAAGTCAATCGGTCAAACAATTTTGATTCGACATCAAAAACATTGAAAAAGCTTCATTGCGCCGTCGTGCCCGACAGGGGTAAACCGAACTCAACAAAAATTTGTGTCAGCCTTTCTTTTTGACTGCGAAACCACCCTAAAAAATTTGGCACAAATCGGAAACACAAAATTTTTTGGAAACCCGCCAGGCCGGGAGCGTGCAAATTGTAAAAAATGAAGTTTCAGCCATTTTTTTGGAATACTACTTTGGTTAAAAAGAAAGCCTCAAAAAAATATTTGTGGAGTTTCTGTAACCCTTTGTGGCCCAACAGTTTCTTATATGTTTTTTCGTTACTTTGTCATAAGTTAGAAATGATTTAACCTATTGACTTCAAGTTTTGTATATGTGTTTCTCTATGAGAATGGAATTCACGCTCACAGACATGGAATTTGTTAACCCATACCGACCCGATGATTGTTCAAAAAAAAATTTGTAACTAAATTACGCCCTATTTTTGAAAGTAGGTAAAACTTCTTTGAATTAGGGGACTGTTTAAAGAAATGTTTTGACGAGTTTTTTTAACCGATTAAGAACTATAGGAACTATATTGCGAACTATAGGTTGCGACTATAGGTCAAAATGGTATACTAAATTTGCCGTTATGTCATTATACGATGTCAATAGTTTTCTTGAATTACCAACGTTTGAATAAAATATAGTCGATGGTTTAGGAAAGGTTTAAAATCTGCTTTTCAACTTATATTTTATGGAGAAATGTGGGCTTCTTTTTTGGAAAAACTGTTTTAAAATACTATGTATTTTAATAATTTTTTGATTTTTAGTTTTTATTTGAAGAAAACAGCAATTTTACACTGAAATATATTTTTAAAAAACAACAACTGCAAAGTAGATAAAAAACAAAGACTTACGAAAAAAATGTAGAGAAGGAAAATTTTATGTTATTTAAATTTAAAGATATTATTATTCGGATTCTTCACTAGCTTTATTTTTATTATTAATAATATTATCTCATTTAGCTTTTGCACTGTTTGAGACTATTTAAGGAGAGCAAAAAAATTTATCTTATTAATTAAGTGAGCTTTTGGAATAAAGATTAACTTGCGTTCATACCAAAAATTTGAAAATTTCATTGAATCTTTGTTTAAAACGCGTAAACAGGTCAAAACCAAATTAACCCTGTGGGTTTTTATAATTAAAATGCTGGTACAAAATTTTCAATAAAGTTCTTTTAATCGTTTAAGCAAATAAAATTTATAAAAAAATTTCATGGCGTCGTCGTGGAAAACGGGTTAATCTAACTTAATTAAAACTTTTTGCAGCCTCTCTTTTAGACTGCAAAATCAATCTGTGAAATTGGACACAAATCGGAAACACAAAATTTTTGGAACCCCGCCAGGCCGAAATGGAGTAATTCATTCCATCCAATTTTATACAACTAATTCCGGTTGCTAAGAGTGGCATTTCTGCATAATTTCAAGTCAATCAGTCAAACCGTTTTGACTCGACATCAAAAACATTGAAAAAGCTTCATTGCACCCTCGTGCCCAAACAGGTTAACCAAGCTCAACAAAAATTTGTGTTAGCCTCTCTTTTCGACTGCGAAACCACCCTGTAAAATTGGACACAAATCGGAAACACAAAATTTTTTGGAAGCCCGCCAGGCCGAAATGGGCTAATTTATTCGAACTAAAATTATACAACTAATTCCGGTTGCTAAGGAGAACATTTGTACAAAATTGTTGAATCAAGTCAATCGGTCAAACCGTTTTGACTCGACATCAAAAAAACGAAAAAGCTTAAAACGCCACTGGAGCCGCAACCTTTAGACTTTTAAAAATATGATTTAGTCTATGTCACCCCCCGGGCTTTCAGAAATATTCCTTTAAAATTTTGTGACACTCAGACCAGCGGGTTTTACGTGAATCCTGGCAAATAAACAACAAACAAACAAACAAATAAACAAACAAACAAAAATTCTTCTTTGTATATTAGATAGGTAATAAAAGTTATACATAAGAACTTTCGATAATTTTAATACGCAAAATCATTCATAAATTGGCTTATTATAAAATATTTTAGTTTTGTTCAATGCTAAAGCAATCAAAGTATTTGTAAATGCCGTTAAACTATTAAAATTAGGTTTGACTATATAAGCTCTCGCCCCTAAACGTCTATTTTTACTTTCCTAACTATCTACTATTTTAATTTCACGATATTTTTCGACATTCTCCATTATTTTACCATAAACCGAATTATATTGTTTTTAAAATTTTTTTTTATCAAAATCATTTTTTGAATTTTGTCCATGTAACGTACTTTGATCTTTATATTTCTTAAGCCAATCAGATTGTTCAAATTCTAAAATCCTACACATTCCTCATATTTATTTAATTTATCATCGAATGAGCATTTCATGAAATATCTGAATGCAACTGATACAACTCCTTAATGTTGTTGGTTGATGATTGATTAGCATTAGGAGCGCATGTTGATATTGATTTTAAGATTAAGTCCAAAAACGTTCACGCTTATATCAAAATTAGTTTTCTCAAATTCGGAGATCTTATCAACTTTTATTGGAAACGAAATATTTCCAAATTTTAAAATTTTTCCATTATTTAAATTAATATCTGAAGCTGATATATCATTTATATTGTAAGATGATGGATTCCAAGGAATACATGTCAAAGGCTTCAAAGCAGAAATTAACGCCCATTTGAAGCAGAATTAATCTTCGTGACGTACACTAATACACGCTTTCTTTTTTCCTATAGAACTAGGAAGTTTAATATATGTAGATCATCTTATGGGCCGATATTTATTTATATTTATTTGCATTCCAATAATTCACATTAATGTAATTCGCCCATTCGCTGTCTTTCTGTTGAAACTCCTCATTATACCCGTATGAATATATAGTCAAAGGGTGTAATAAACTTGCCATTACGTTTGTGATGCAGAGAAGGAGGGGAGGTAAGTATAGACTCAAGCGTATGGATCGGATCAGAATCGAAAAATAAATCGATGTAGCTATGTATGTCCGTTCGTTCGTCCGTCCGCACGATAACTCAAAAACTAAAGGAGCTATGATCTGGAAATTTTCGTAAATTAATTTTTTTGCAATAGCCGTCATCGCTATTTAAATCCAGATATTTTGGTCCATGGGTTCGGGTAGCTGCCATACAACTTATTTTTAATATTAAGTTGTATTTCAGTTGCGTGTCTGAAATTTTGCCAAAAGTAGTTTAGTTTTATGGCCAAAGTTTCTGCAAAATTTGGTTGGTCTAATGTAGAGGGTTTAGTTGGCCATACAACTCCTTCTTTTATATGAGTATTATAATACACCTAATGAAGCTGGATGTCTGAAATTTTGCCAAAAATAGTTTAGTGTAATGGCCAAAGTTACAGCAAAATTTGGTTTTTCTACTGCAGAGTATTTGAGTAGCTGTCATACAACTCCTTCTTTTATATGAGTATTCCACTACATTTAATTAAGCTGTATGTTTGAAATTTTGCCAAAACTAATTAACCGGATGATATAATGTATATGTTATGGTCATACGGGTGTCCCAGAGTTGACACAGTCTACTCTACTACACTCTTATTCGTTTTTCTTTGATATAACTTTAACCGTATCATCATAAGCAGAATTAATATCTTCATCATTTATAATTATCATAATTTTTGTTTGAAATGATTTTATGCTTAATATCATTTTTATCGCCGAGGTTGTGTCGAACATCTTCAAAACCGTTGCATGTTCCTTCAATTAATTCTAATAAAGAATTGTAAAAAATTTTTATATTAAAAAATAAAAAAAACTTTGTATTATTTTAATTTTTTGAGTTTTTTTTTTTTTTTATTTTATAAAAAGGTATCTATGAATTGCCAACGTTTGAATAAAATATAGTCGATGGTTTAGGAAAGGTTTAAAATCTGCTTTTCAACTTATATTTTATGTATTAATTATATTAAGCCTATGAGAGAAATGTAGGCTTCTTTTTTGGAAAAGCTGTTTTACAATACTATGTATTTAAGCATAATATATACGAAATTATTTTTTGGTTTTTAGATTTTATTTGAAGAAAACAGCAATTTTACACTGAAATATATTTTTAAAAAACAACAACTGCAAAGTAGATAAAAAACAAAGACTTATGAAAACGAGGAAGATTATAGTTGCCCTTGTCAACTTTTAGATACCCGTGCGTGTATTAAATAAATAAGAATTTCATATATTGCAATTCAACTGTTTGACAGAAAATTCAAAATATTTGTTTTTTTTATATTTAATTACAAAAAAAATGAATAAACAAAAAAAATGAATTAAAAAAAAGATGAATTTAAAAAAAAAATATGCTCTGAACGAGATTCGAACCCACACTTTTCAATTAAAATGTCGACTCCTAACCACTGAGCTATCGACTTTCTATTTATATCAATTTTTTTTTTAACTTATTATAGTTGCGATAATATCAATTGTTTGTTTTGAATATGTAACTGTTTTGAATTTTTTTAAAAATGTATTAAAAAAAAATAAATAATTTAAAAATGAGAGTTTTAAGATAAATTAAAAAAAAAAAAAAAATGTTTGCCCCACATAAATCGAACCGAAACGTTTTGACTACAAGTCCCATGTCCTAACTACTACACCATAGAACAATAAATAATTTGTCTACAAAACGAGTTTTTGTTTATGTTAATTTATTTTTTTAAATAATTGTAGTTGCTACGGTATCAATTGTTTGTTTTAAATAACAGTTTTTAAATAATTGTAGTTGCTATGGTATCAATTGTTTGTTTTAAATAACAGTTTTGAATTTTTTTTATAGAAATATTTAAAAAAATTAATAATTTTTAATATAAATGAGAGTTTTCTGTCAAATTTTCTATAAAATAAAATTTTTCATACATAAAATAAATACATATACCTATTTTATTAAAAAACAAGTAAAGAAACAGTTAGTCGGTGCAACCGACTTAGAAATACCCTACACCTATTTGGTTCAAATTTAAGGACATATCCATAAGTCATTTTAACACCATAGAAGCTGTTATTAATTTAATCGTAAGACAAATCTAACCAAATTACCTGTATAATACTAAAAACATTTTCTAATTACCCTATCTATTAAAAAATACTACAAATTCTTACTAATTTATCTATTTAAAAATATTAAAAAACAAACAAACTTGAAATAAATGAAAATATATTTATTCCAATTCAATTAGAAAATGAAAAAATTCTAATTATTAAATTTTGTGATAAAAAGATAATCAAAGCATAATATATTTAATAATCCAAATTTTTAAAAATTGCAATTATTTTAAATGGTTAGTTTATATACCTAATAGAAAAGCTTATAAACGCAAAATATGCAATGAATGTATTTCTAAAATACAATTAAAAATTTACACCTTTTCATATAATTCATTTAAATATAAATATAAATTTTACATAAATGCAGCAAGTACCTTTGAACATAGCTGAACCACTACAATTAGGTCTAGATTTCGGAGACATATAGGACATAGAAAATATATTCTTTGGCTTCGAAATTAAACTCGACCACAACCAATTCCCATGGTACTTTCATTACTAGTAACCTAGTGTTAAATTCCATCAAAATACCGGCATTATTTTTTGAGTTATGGTGTTTTTACGATATATGTTTGTTAGTCCTTGAACTTTTCAAGGGTTCCAGAACCCAAAATTATGGTACGATTTCGCCCATATGCAGTCCCGTCATACTTTCAATACTAGTTAACCCTTGTACACAATTGGAACGCTCTATCTTAATTTTAAGTTACTAGTTTTATTAATTTCGATGATAAGAGTAGTTAACCTGGCACTCTGTCATGGGAATTCTGAGCCAGAAAGAGATAGCAATAGTTTGGCATATTGACCTACATTTTGATTAATTACCCCGGAAGTAGGTCAAGTTATGTTAAAAGTAGGTGATCTTGACGTCGGCGGTGCCGGTAATTAGGTCAGACAGGTTTAGAAGTAAGTTAAACAACTCTTGTTGTTTATATTGTAATAGGGAATCATGTAAAAGTAGTAAGTAAAAATATTTTAATACAATGTGCGTATGCAAATTAGCATGCAAAGAGAATATAAAGTCAAAAGAAAAGAAAAAAAATTTTAAGTCACAATCACAAATAGCAAGTTCATTAAAATGTAAAACATGTTTTCTGCCCAACATGTATATATATTATATGTATGTAATAAGTAGAAGAAAAAATTTAAAGTCACAAATAGCAAGTTCATTATAATGTAAAACATGTTTTCTGCCCAGCATGTATATACATTATATGTATGTAATAAGTAGAAGAAAAAAGTCATCGTTTTCTGTAAGGAATGAAAAAAAAAAAAAAAAATCAAAACTATGGTTAATTGCTTTTGGTACCTATTCATAATCAACATACAAATAAAATAAAAATTTGTTTAGATTATTTGTACATCTCTTATGTAAGATTTTGCAGGTGCATTGCATCTTTAATATGAAATGTATAAACCTGAAATCAAAGAAGTGCTTTTAAATTAAAAAGAAACAGAAGATATAAGTTAATAAAATGTATCTTTCATATCTATTTTATGTTGTTTCACCTGTAGATTGTAACTTTAAAGAAAAATTTATTTATTTTTCCTGGGTACCTGAAACTTAAAAATAAAAACAGTATTGTTTTGTTTTATCAATTTTTATTTAATTTTTAACTAGAATTAAAAATTTTATTTATTTACTTTTTCCGTTTACTGATTATCAGCAAGCGGAAAAGTTAAATTTGAATCTTCGAGGAGTAAATCCCCCTTTTCATTTTTATATAAATAAATTATGGAGGTATTAATACCCTCCTCTAATTCTTTATTACAAATTTCCTCATATTTACGAGGAATAAAAATGATAAAATTTTGAGTTTCGAAAACCCATTTTTCACCGTATCTTGTATTTATTTGTTTTAATTTTTTTAATATATATAGTCTATTTGGTTCCATTCCTTCAATTTTTAAAAAGGTTTTTTTATAGCATGTATTTGTTTCAGCCTTTTCATTAAAGGCCAATAAAAAATTTCGTTTACTTGGCTGTTGTTGTTGTTGTTGTTGATGCTGTTTTGGATGTTGCTGTTGTTGTAGTAGTAGTAGTTGATGTTGTTGTTGTTGTTGCTGTTGCTGTTGGAGACGTTGCCGTTGTTGATCTTGTTGCTCTTCTTGGGTTTCTTCAACTTCGCTATTTTTCGTCTTTCTCCTTTTAGCGGGGAGACGGACAGATGCAGCGACATCATCGCTGTTGCTCATATATAGGTTTAGGAATTCCTGAGCCATGTTGTATGATTAAAATTTTTAATTTAAGTGTAACTGTTGTACAAAATTTCAATATATTTATACTAATTTACAGCGTACAGCAGAAAAGAAGTTAAGAAACAGGATTTCACGTTTTTACTACTATAATTTATTGAAATGACATAGACAATCAAACGCAGTATTGCAAAATACTAATTTAAATTCCTGTCATAGACTATAATTTTTTATTATGCTCAATTTAAAATTTAATTTTACTTAGAGGAAATATATAATTGACTAAAGTGCATTGCGATTACATTGTTGTAGAATTTTTTTATTTCTTTCGATTAATTCTCTATTTCTATTTTAAGAATAACGTGAGTCGTGACATACTTTGTTGAAATATCTTTTGCATACAGCTATGCTTTACAAATTTTTATCATTAATTTAAGACAAGATTATAGAAATAAAAAGGAAATAATAATTGATTAAATTCTGATTACATTGTTGTAGAGTATTTTCCGATTAATTTTTTATTTTAAGTGAAAGTTTAAATAAAGAAAATTATTATTTTAATGTAACAGTGTCTGATTTCATTTTAAAGCAGAAACAATGTCTAAAAAAGTTATTCTACGAAAATTTTTGAACTCATCAGAAAATGTAACGCACTATAGAATTGAAAGCGACCGTGCAGAAATCGTTAAGAGATTTAACTTACGTGGACGTAAAATTAAATTTACTATAAGACCGGTACCAGATAATGTTGAACCCACCAGCTGGATCAAAGATGCAGTATATCACATTATAAAACATATAACTAGTGATATAAATTCTACAGACAAAATAGGATTAACTTTCTGCGGAGAAAGTTTTGAGGAACGTGGCCCTGCATTCATAAATTTCAAAACAGCCAGTGAACTAAAATTTCTGGATGTTTGGGATATTATATCTAAAGTATTTCAAAGCAATTCCGAAGGTAAATTATAAACATGTTTTTCCTTTTTTATTATTATTAATAATATTTTCATTTTCCATTTATAGGATTAAGTACAGATACCTTCTGCATTATAGCTACACAGGTTAAATTACCAGCTGGATTAGGTAGATCCACATCGAAATATATAAACTATACTGATGAATGCCTACGAAAATCATCAATCATCCGCATAAAAAATAAAGACAACCTATGTCTTCCGCGAGCACTAGTTGTTGCTATAGCTAGAGTTGAAAACTTTGCCGAATATAGAAAAATATTAAATGATACGGAAAAGCTTCAAACTTTATCGGCATTATACTTAGTAAATAATTCTGGAGTTTCAATTCCATCTGAAGGTTGTGGAATACGAGAGTTGCAGCAATTTCAAAGTTTTTTAAATAAACATAAAATTGTTGTGTACAAATATGGAGAAGCAAGGAGAAGAGAAGTAATTTTTAAAGGAAATAATGACGGGAAAAGCATCAACTTACTTTATCACGATCATCATTACAATGTTATTACTTCTCTTACAGCTTTCTTTTGTTGTAGCTATTATTGTGAAGATTGTCATATTCCGTATTATGTCAAAAATGAACATAGATGTTCAAAGAACTGTCCTTGCTGCCAAAAAACACCTCAGTGCCCTAAAAATATAAAAAATATTTTATGCAAAGAATGCAATCGCACATTTCGAGGTCAAACCTGTTTAGACAATCACAAGGCGTCAACATCAACAAAATTAAGTATGTGTGAGGAAATACAAAAATGCAAAAGCTGTTTCAAAGTTCATAAATCAAAAAGAAGTCATAAATGTGGGGAATTTTATTGTAGCATTTGTAACGAACATGTCATGCAAGATCATCAATGCTTTATTCAAAAAGTCAAAAACCTTTCAGAAAATTATAAAAAGGACTTTATTTACATATTTTATGATTTAGAAACTAGACAAGAGGATAATACATTGTCAAAAACAAAACAACATACTCCAAATTTATGTATTTTACAACAAAGATGTGATAATTGTATAGATGAAGTAACATTATATTATTGTAGAAAATGTGGATTAAGAGAAAGATGCTTTGAAAAAGAAAATATAATATCAAAATTCATGGATCATATAATGAAATTAAGAACCCAATATAAAAAGGTTATTGTGATTGCTCATAATGGACAAGCGTTTGATCATCAGTTTGTTTTAAATTATATTCTTACTAAAACTGTTCTTCAACCAAAATTAATTATGAGAGGAACAAAAATCATTCTTATGTTACTGGATAATATAAAATTCATAGACTCGCTTAATTATTTTCCAATGGCACTTAGTAAGTTACCGAAAGCTTTTAATTTACCCACCAAATTAAAAAAAGGATACTTTCCTCATCTATTTAATAAAGTGGAAAATCAAAACTATATTGGAACTTTACCTTCAATAAAACATTATGCACCTGACACAAAAAAGGAGGATGAAAGGAGTGAATTTTTACAGTGGTATGAAAAAAACAAAAACTCTAATTTCAACATGCAGAAAGAATTGATAGAATATTGCATTAACGATGTAAAAATTTTGACAGAAGCCTGTCTGACTTTTAGAAAAATGTTCTTACAAGAGTGCAATGTTGAACCATTTTTAGAAGCTACAACAATAGCTTCAGCATGTAACTTAGCATATAGAAGAAATTTTCTTATTCCAAACACAATAGGCATCATTCCGAAAAAAGGTTATAGATTAATTGATAATCAATCAAAAATAGCTATGCAATGGCTTATTTGGGAAGAAGATTCTCGTAAAATTAAACTACAATGCGGAATTAATGGAAGAGAAAAAATAATTGCTGGTGTTAAAGTTGACGGGTATTGCGAGGATACTAAAGAGGTATATGAATTTTATGGGTGCTATTACCACGGACATCCTAAATGTCTGACTACTAAAAGGGATACACCTTTGCATAAAGATTCTAGTGACACATTAAATCGGAGGTATGAAAAAACACTATCAAAATCTGAACACTTAAAATTTCTTGGATACAATGTTGTTGAGATGTGGGAATGTGAATTCCGCGAGGAACTGAACAAAAACATAAACATGAAATACTTGAAAAATCATCAACTATTGAACACAGCTCCATTAAATCCTAGAGATGCATTTTACGGAGGTAGGACTGGAAATGTTTACACATACTACAAATGTAAACCAGGAGAAAAAATTAAATATATAGATATATGCTCTCTATATCCATATGTCTGCAAACGAGGAAAATTTCCTATTAAGCATCCAACAGTTTACATAGGAGAAAATACTTCTAAATTAAATATATCAACCATTGATGGAATAATTAAGTGTAAAATGTTACCCCCACCACTTCTTTTACACCCTGTTCTTCCACTAAAGCAAAATAATAAATTAATGTTTTCACTTTGTAGAAGTTGTAGTGAAGAAAAATACCAAGGAGAATATTGTTATCATACTGACACAGAAAGATCATTAATAGGAACTTGGGTCATTGATGAAGTCGTAAAAGCTATTGAAAAGGGTTACGAACTTATAAACACTTACGAAGTTTGGGAATACAAAACAGTAAAATATGATAAAATTAATTCAATTGACGGTCTATTTACATCAATGATGAATAAATTTATAAAAATTAAACAAGAAGCTTCTGGTTGGCCTAATATCTGCCAAACTGAAAAAGAAAAAGAAAATTATATAGAAAACTTTTTAAACCTAGAGGAAATTAAGTTAGATTATGAAAAAATTCTTAATAACCCTGGATTAAGATCATTTGCTAAATTAATTTTGAACTCCTTTTGGGGTAAATTTGGGCAGCGAGAAAACCAACAACAAACAATGATTGTAAATCGACCTTTCCAATTGTATGAGCTGTTAACAAATCCTTCTGTAGAAGTGTGTTCAATATTACCAATAAACGAAGAAAACATAATAGTTAGCTGTCAATATAAAGATGAAGCAGCAAATTCTTTACCTACCATAAATGTGTGCATAGCAGCATACACGACAACACAAGCATGACTTAAGCTATATAGTTATTTAGAAGAGCTTAATGATAGAGTATTGTATTATGGCACGGATTCTGTCATTTACGTAAGCAAAGCAGGAGAAAAAGATCCAGCATTAGGAGAATACATTGGTGATATGACTGATGAATTAGAATGTTATGGCGTTGGTAGTTATATTACAGAATTTGTTAGTGGTGGACCGAAAAATTATGCATATAAAGTATATTGTACAAAAGATAATACTGAAAAAGTAGTATGTAAAGTTAAAGGTATTTCACTAAACTATAATACTGCAAAACAAGTAAATTTTGAGAGTATTAAAGATGCTGTGTTAAATTTTCAAGACACAACAGATATATTCGTAATTTCCGATAATATTAAAAGGACCCAAAATCATGAGGTGTTTACAACAACTGAAACTAAGCGATATCAACCAAGATCAGAAAAGCGCCGAATATTAGAAGATCACAGTTCTGTACCATATGGGTATAAGAGACAAAAGTTACAATAAAATATGAGTTTGTATTTGTTTGTACATATATATTTATTTAAAACAAAAATAATAGAATATTCAATAGTTAAACAATATCTTTTTTATTTATCCATGTATTATGATTGTTATCAAATCCAAGCCATTTTACGTATACTTTATTTCCTTGTTTTTTAATAATCTTCTCAACAAGATAAGTATCTGGGTATTTTACAGGTGTAAGCTCAGCTTGATAAAAGCCTCCAGAAATTGGTGTGTCAGTGTAGTCTGATAACTGATATGTAACAGGGTAAGTATTATTGATCTTTGCAATTTTGAATATTTCAGATGACCAATTTGGCTGATAACCTTTTTCGAAATGACCTTTATATTTACTTATTCTTACAAAATTTCCAACCTTATATTTTTTTTTCTGGATAATTTTAGGTTCAGTATACACATTTTTAAGTATATTTTTTTCGTTTTTCTTTGTGATTTTTTCAGGAGGAAGTTTTGTTGTACTATGTTTTGTAGAATTATATTCTTTTATTATTGTTTGCATAATAGGTAACCAATTATAATTCCCGTTTAAACTAAATTTTTTCCACATCGAATTTTTTAATGTGCGGTTGAATCGTTCAACAATTGATGCTTTTAATTCACTAAATGTATGATAATGATTGATTGATTTTTCTTTCATATAATTTTGAAATTGTGAATTAAAAAATTCCTTACCCTGATCAGAGTGAATGTTTTTTGGTATAACTTTAGCTCTACTAATAATCGATTTTAAGGCATTTAAAACATTTTCAGCATTTTTTGTTTTCACAGGTTCAGCATAGGCATATTTGGAAAAAGTGTCAATGACTGTCAACATATATTTATAACCTTCATTAAACTTTGCATATGGTAACATTTCTACTAAATCAATTTGCCATGTGTCATTTAAACCCTTTTGTTTGAATTTTCTTCTAAGAAATTTACGTCTTGCCTGTCTATGAATTTCAGCCACTATTTGAGCTCTTGACATTTTGTTATAAAAATGTTAAAGGTAATGATATAATAATTATTATACATAAAATGATAGACCAAAGCATGGTTTAAACTAATCATCTGATTGAGTTTAATTTGCTTTTATACTTTTCTACATGAGTATATAACTGGGCTTTTATTTTCATGATATAATAATTATTATACATAAAATGATAGACCAAAGCATGGTTTAAACTAATCATCTGATTGAGTTTAATTTGCTTTTATACTTTTCTACATGAGTATATAACTGGGCTTTTATTTTCAATTTTGTTTCATTTCCATTTTGAATATTAGTAGCAACTCAATAAAATGCAGCCTGATTCTACAACATATCCGTTTCATGAAACGGACTATGTAAATACAGAAAGCCAAATACAAGAGAATGAAATTACGTCCACTATAGACGATGAAGAATTTCATGAAACGGACTATGTAAATACAGAAAGCCAAATACAAGAGAATGAAATTACGTCCACCATAGACGATGAAGAATTAACAGAAACGGAGGAATTTATACCTCCCTTTCACATAGTTGAATCGGAAGATGAGGAAGAAGAAGTGGAAGAAGAAATTGCTGAAGATGAGGAAGGACTTCCATTTAACGAAATTTGGGGAATAAATAATCAGCAGGGAGATCCTGACTACTTTGCAGATATTTTTAGAAATAATTTTTAGTCTATTTAAATAACTATATAAATAAAAATAAAAAATTGTTATATTATTCATTGTGATTTATTTTATTTATTTATGGAGATTGTTACAAATTTTTTGTTTTAACATTACAGGGATTTCAAAAAATAATCTTGAATAATTACATTGTACATTAAAACGCTGCATTGGTATATAAATTTCTTTCTGTAACCTTAATACTTTTTGTTCATCACATAATTTCAGATATTCTGCAACATATTCTTTTACATTTAACTCAGCAGATTTATACTGTGTCATCACTGCTTGAATAAAATCGGTTAAATTGTAAAACAGTTCTGCTTCTTCTCTGTTAATACTTATGCTTTGCCCATTCACAGATCTTAACCCATGATGTAAGCTCTCTTTTATGTCTTTTATCATCTGCATATCGAGTTTTGCGTTAAATTGATAATAAAATTTAATCCATTCGTGATATTTTAAGACAATCTCCCTTTTACCAATACGATGAAATATGCATGAAGCTTCAAACGTCTTACAGTCAAATCCAACAGAAATTTTTAATGTGTGACTTTTATTGAGGAAATATGTATAACTTAGCAATAAATTATAACTCTGACCTAATGCCTCCATTTCTTTAATTTTACTAACATTTATTTATAGTGTTTTAATACTTATACGTTTTAGGAACACAAACTTGTAACGACTTGTATTTTCCAAAAAGCTTTTGAAAGGTATTTATAATTAATTTGTCGTTTTCTACATGATTACCTTTATTAAATTTTTTTAAAAAGGTATTCATACTATAACCGCAACATCTATACCATGAATAAATACAACAATACTGTCCACAGACATCTGAATAATTGCTTTGTAATTGTTTTTCATTAAAAACTACACATTGATTTTTTAAGTAACTTAAAATTTCTAATTTATCAGGTTTTCTGCCAAAAGAATCAAAATATTCGATACAACCACGTTTAGGAATATAAATAACCAACCAATGTGTTCCTGGATCTTTTGCTTTATCTGTGTTTACAATTAAAAAAGTTTGTTTTTTAATTGTTTTGGGGAGTTGATCTAAAGCAAAAACTCCTTTAAAAATTTTACTCGTTTGTTTGTTACATCTCAACACGTTATTTATCTCCAGTGTGTTCATTAATCAAATTGACTCAAGTCATATACCTTGGTTGCTTCTTTTATGTAGTTCGATAAAAACTCTTTTTTAAATTTTTTATTTGTTATAATAATATCAAATTTTTCTAGTATTTGACAGAGCTCTTTATTTATTTTATCGTTATACACAGTCCCAAAAGAATAATTTTCAAAATTATCATTTATAAATTCTCTAGTTGGAAATTTATACTTGAGCTCTTTCACAAACTTTTTGCAAGGTTCTTTGATACCAACTATACAAATATCTTTTGCAAATAAGGTATTATTATCATCACAACAAAACGTTACATCCAGTAGTGCACAAGATAGCGACATTTTGTCAATTATTTAAATTCATTTTTATGTGTGGTATTTATAGGTTTGTAAATATATTTCGGTTTTTATCAATTTGTAAGCTTGCATCAAATTCTCCATAAACAATACCAGTTAGTGTAGATGTAAGCGGTTTTGATAGCCTTGCCTCAATTCTAACTGTACCCTGATTTAATAAACCTTGACACACTTCATTTCCTGATGCATCTGGAGTTAAATCAAAAGCTAACATGAAAAATCCATTACTAAACATAGCCTTTGTTATCTGATGACCTTTATCATTATGGTTAATTCCAGTACCTGAAAATAGTGTACTGTATGCTCTTGTGTAGCAATTATTTTCATCCGAAAAACTGGTTTCAATTGCTGAATTAGGTATTTGAACACCATTTACGTTTAAAACAAATTGTGAAATATCAAAATCTTTAAAATTGTATGGGTTTTTTGATCTTTTTCCAGAGTAACCTGCATTTTCTGTCATACAAAATATTATTGTGTTTGGTAGTTGACCAATGAAAACATTATCTAGTAATACTGATGAACTATTCTGCGGAATGGTAAAACTTTTTACCTCTACTCGTTTATAATTATATTTGGCATTAGTTTTTTCCAATACAGCATTATGTGCTAATAGTACACTAGGATTAATAGTTACATGTCTCATAAATAAAGTCGCTTCTAAAATTTTTAGTTGAGATTCGTCAGAATCATCTGCAAAAAAGTAAAAGTCTGATTTTTCAAGTGTTAAAAGAATTCGAATATCAACATTGTTTATGAGAAGTGTAGGTTGATTAAACATGTCTAAATGTAGTTTTCCCATAAGTTCTACTACACTGCTATTTTGGTATAATTTTTGACGTTCTTTTGAACCATTATTATCAGGTTTTCCTATATTTGGTTTATCGAGATTCCATCCTGCACATTCCAAATGAGTAGTAGCGGCATCTGTACCATAATTTAATAATGATTCAATATAAGCTCTATAATGATAATTTCCATCGGATGGAGATATATTCTTTCCATTTAGCTGAACGTTACATTGTTTTAAAAATGAATGTAAAAGATTATTGACTACACTTGGTTGTTGAATTAATTTTCCTTCAGTGTTTTTATCATTATTCCATTGAGTTCCATCTTTTTTTAAAATTTGTACTTTCAATTTAAGATATGCAGAAGAAAGATCCCTATATGTATCCCCATGACCTAATGAAACAAATTCTATGACTGATGGATTATCTAAAGAAGCAATAGGGTTGTAGGAAACTTCTTCAGATCGTAATATACTTGACTGAATAGGTTGTGTTCTAAAAATATCCAACTCAGACTTCATACATTCAATCATAATTAACCAAAAATATCGTTTTGCTTCTTTTTGTTACTCACTTTGCGTCGCTTTGACGTAAAATAATTTAAATTATTAATGAGTGGTCTTTTTATAGGTTTTCTTCTTTTCCCTTGTCCATACATTTCATTGAGTTTTTGAACTGCACCTCGTCTTACATTTTTAATTATCTCTTTACTTCGATCTTGTACAACTTCTTTTAAATTTGCACCTGTTGCAATATCCGACAATGCATTAATACCAGAGTTAATAACCTCCTTTTTTAATATATTGGCTCCAGACGTAAATATTGGTTTTAAATATCTGAAAAGTCCACCGAAAAAACTTCCTAACCCTCGCCCCCTTTGGTAAGGTACAACTGAATGTAACAAGGGACCAATATCGTCAAGTCCTTTTCCTGATTGAACTAAATAATATTTATAGTATGCTCTCTCCATAATGTTTAAATAAAATAATATATAATGTTTTTAAATTCCTTTTATTTATACTTTTTTGAAATGCAATACAACTTTTGCAGGAATATTGCTGGTGCAAAAATTTATTTTATAACCATATTTATCGCATAATAATACCGAAATACTATCAAATGATTTTTCCACATTGCAATATTGAATATTGTTATATTCCTTCACTATGTCTGTAAAAGTGTTCTCTATGTTGATAGTTCTTAAACATCTTACATCTTTTCCACCTACATTCTGTGGTTTAATAATATCAGTATATATAAAAAACATATCAGGTTTTCCTACAGGAAATAAACCTAAACTATTAATTAAAAGTATATAAGCTTCAAGTACTCGAGGTTTATGTTGTTTAAGCTCCTTTACCTTAAGTAATACTTGCTGAAAACATGTTTTTAAAAGTTCCTCTAAAGTATATGCGAATTCTGTTCTGATCTTAATATCTACCTTTGGTTTACTTAAACAGATAGTAGTATAAGTCAAATTTGTAGGAAATTCATCCTTTTTATCTGATGCAGTGTAGTTTTTATCATCATTCAAAAAGTTAAAAATTCCCCAAATCAACTGCCGCACAACTTCTTTCCTAGAATAACCAGGAAATGGTCGTACATTTTGAATTAATGTTGGTATTAAAAATATCTTCCAATCGCATAACATTTGTTTTGAATTGTATGGTATGTATGTAGTTCCTACACCAAGCATATCGTTTTTCATACCTGAGATAAAAATTTGTGTACCTTTATCCCACTCTTCACCGTAAACATTTGGTATAAAATTATTAACATATATTTCAGAAATACCGACTTTCCAATTTGAATCAATCATGTATTTATCCATTTTATTTGTAAAAGACGACAATGTATTTTCAGGGTAATAATTCATGGATGAATCGCTTAGTAAAGTGACGTAAAATTCATCATTTACTTGTATGCTGTCCATGAGCTTGTTGATTTATTTTTACGAATTGGAAAATTAAGCTCTGTTTGAGTATTACCTGCTGCTGACCGTAAAACACGCCTTGCTGAACTATTTAACTCTTTGCTATTTATAGTTTTTTCTTTCTTCGTTGGTGGGCTTGGGCTGTCTAAAGGAACTGATATTATGTCTCCTGTATCAGTTTCAAAAATTTGCACATTTTGATTTCTAATTGATTTTCTTTTTCTTAGACGTTCTCCAGCTGAAGCAGCAGACAATGCTTTTTTAAAAACTTCTTCTTCCTTTTCATCATCGAATACTTCCTCAACTTCTTTTGCATATATATCTTCTTGAGAAAAAGCTTGTGTTGCAGCATTCTTATATACAGGAATATTTGATTGAGTTTCTACATCTACATACATAGGTTTTGCACGAGTTTGAGTACCTTTTGTTTCTGTAATTTTTACCTGCTCCCTTTTATTTGTTGGAAGAACTCTATTTTTGTTTCTTACTTTAAATAGATTTTGACGGTATAAATACCATTTTTGTGTATCTGTCAGGTGTTTATTTAACAGAATTTTTTTCATAGCTTTATCCAACTCATTCACTTCTACGTCTGCATTTTGTTTCATTTTCTCATAAACCTCTGGTTTTAGTATAATCATTTTGTTAAATGTTGTATTATTCATTTTATAAAATTTCCTATTATTCCTGAAAGTAGTGCACCAAGAAGTGTAGGTAAAAATCCACCTCGTTGAATAATGATTTTTCTTTTGCTATTTATAGATTTTTTACGGCATATGAGTGATCTCAATTCCTTTTTATACTTTCGTAATTGAGTTGTTGCTTTTCTACTCAGATTACAATTACCTTTTAAAATATTTAAAGCAATTTCACTAAAAGTTTTTATTACTTCGGCGTCACAATGCTTTATTATTACTTTTTGAAATTTTGGTTTAGAACTTTTTAATAGATGCAATATGTGTCGATTGGTTTTCAAACGTTTCATATTCTCCCCCAAATTTTTCTAATTGATCTCTTGTACAAAAACAGAAATTTTTTCCAAATATATCACTTCTTATTCGAAATATATCATTAATGTCTTGAGTAAGATCTATTAATATATAGCCGTATGGGTCTGACGTCACTTCATTATATACTTTTTCAAATGCTTTGATTTGATTTGGGTAAATCTGACGAGCTAAAGGTAATATCTGTGATTTATCTCTTGGATTTTTAAAAAGTACTAGATATTTACAGTTAAGTGAAATATCTCTTGAAAATTTACCTTGATGAAATATATTTTGAGTTACAAATATTACAGACAAATTCCTATGATGTGAACCTCTAATAAATAAATCACACACATACTTATCATGAGAATTTAACATCATATCATCGATTACAATCAACAAGGGTTCTTGATTATCATTAAAATCTGGTATAGTTTTACTATATTCAACATCTTTCATGTATTGTGGAACAGCATTTTTGTCTGGATTACACCAAACAATTCTATTAATTTCTGGTTGTATATTTTCTTTTTTATATTTAATTAAATTATGAATAAAAGTGGTTTTACCACAGCAGGATGGTCCTGCCACCATCATAGTAAATGGGTGAAACAACATAGTTGTATTAGCGGAAACTAATATTACTAACCTATATTTATATAAAAACTATTTTTAAAAATTAATATAAACCGAAATTCGAATAATGAAAAGGTTATTCCACCGATAACATTCAAGATGGTTAAACAAATTTTAGTAGTCGATCTTCAATTTTTACTAGGAAATGATAAACAAAATTTCATAAAAGAACTAGCCATACTTGAAAAAGGAAGTTTAATTCCGACTGTGTATCATTTTAAACCACCATACCCTGCAGAAGAACTTAGTCGAGAAGTCAGATATACCAATCAGTATTGTGAAAATAAAATAAATGGACTTAAATGGGGTAGCGGTTTAGTTGAATATTTGGATGTAAAATGTATGTATGTCAAAGGAGAGCAAAAGAAACTTTTCCTTCAAAAGTACATTGACAGTGCCAAAATAGAAGATTTAAGCAGAGTTTTGCCGCCATTAGAAAAGATTGATAACTTTAAAACATCATGTTCTATACATATATCAAACCACAATTTCAGATGTGCAGTTAAAAATTGCTTTAATGTATATATGTATCTCTTAAAAGAAAAAATTCTAAATTAAGACCTTCATACATATACAATATGAATTTAAATAATAAAACTACAAAAGTTCACTTCAGCACAGATATCGAAATTCAAGTCATGTATGTATGGGACTATGCTTACAGAGCTGCTCGTAAAGGTCATTGGCATCAATACGCATGTGATAGAAGTAGATTTCAAAGACGCATTGAAAATGTTGGTATCACTATTTCTAGAATTTTAACATCTGATCATCGTAAAATTGTTAAAGCTTTTTCAGTTAAATAAAAATTATTTAAACACAGTAACTTCTTTGTTTTATTTTTATTTGTATGTTGATTATGAATAGGTACCAAAAGCAATTAACCATAGTTTTGATTTTTTTTTTTTTTTCATTCCTTACAGAAAACGATGACCTTTTTCTTCTACTTATTACATACATATAATGTATATACATGCTGGGCAGAAAACATGTTTTACATTATAATGAACTTGCTATTTGTGACTTTAAATTTTTTCTTCTACTTATTACATACATATAATATATATACATGTTGGGCAGAAAACATGTTTTACATTTTAATGAACTTGCTATTTGTGATTGTGACTTAAAATTTTTTTTCTTTTCTTTTGACTTTATATTCTCTTTGCATGCTAATTTGCATACGCACATTGTATTAAAATATTTTTACTTACTACTTTTACATGATTCCCTATTACAATATAAACAACAAGAGTTGTTTAACTTACTTCTAAACCTGTCTGACCTAATTACCGGCACCGCCGACGTCAAGATCACCTACTTTTAACATAACTTGACCTACTTCCGGGGTAATTAATCAAAATGTAGGTCAATATGCCAAACTATTGCTATCTCTTTCTGGCTCAGAATTCCCATGACAGAGTGCCAGGTTAACTACTGATAAGCTTTTACACATTCGGGGGTCTAAGAGAGGTTCTGAACCACCACTCCAATTGATCCCAATTTAGGGGGGCACGCAAGAAATAGTAAAGAACACCCTTGTGGCAAATTGGAAGCTTCTACATTTGTTTCAAGTTACTAGCTTTATTAATTTCGAAAATATGCTTTAAGGGCCTAAGAACTGAGTGGCTGGTCCCCGATCCACTACTCCAATGGGGCCCAAATTTCAAAGACACTTACGAAATAGGAAGGGACACTCTGATACCAAATTTGGAGGTTCTATCTTCATTGGTTTCGGAATTATGCTCGTTTGGCCTAAATTCGATCAAAAAGTTCTAAGTTCCGAACTCATTGTCCAATCCTCACAGTACGTAATCACCGCCGTAGTTTCGCTGCCAATAACCTACAGCACAAATTTCTTGAAGATAGCCTCATTAGTTGTTGAGTTATCGTGATTTTTTATATATGTTCCTTAGACCTGACATCGATTAAAAGGTCCGGAATCCGAACCGTTGGGCTGATTTCGCCCTTATATAGTCCACGCTGTACTTATAGTACTAGTTAACTCTTGTACACAATTTGAACGGTCTATCCTAATTTTAAGTAACTATTTTTAGTAATTTCGATTATAAGCCTTTAAAACTTGGGAGGTCTGAGAGGAGTACAGAACCACGACTCCAATTGATCCCAAATTAGGGGAACACGCAAGAGATAGTAAAGAACACCCTTGTTTGGCAAATTGGAAGCTTCTACATTTTTTCAAGTTGTTATCTTTATTAATTTTAAAGATATGCTTTAAGGTCTTCGGAAATGTGTGGCTGGTCCCCGACCCACTACTCCAATAGGACCCAAATTCACAAGACACTTAGGAAATAGGAAGGGACACCCTGATACTAAATTTGGAGGTTCTATCTTCATTGGTTTCGGAATTATGCTCGTTTGGCCTAAATTCGATCAAAAAGTTCTAGGTTCCGAACCCATGGTCCAATCCCGACCTTACGCAATTCCCGAAGTAGTTTCATTACTAGTAATCTACAGCACAAATTTGATGAAGATAGCGTCATTAGTTGTTGAGTTATCGTGATTTTTTATATTTGTTCGTTAGCCCTGAAACCGATTAAAAGGTCCAGAATCCGAACCCATGGGCCGATTTCGCCCATATGCAATCCCCGCCGTACTTTCAGTCCTAGTAACCTACAGTTAAAATTTCATCAAGATAGCTCCATTATTTTTTGAGTTATCGTGCCTACGGACGGACGGACGGACGGACGGACATGGCTATATCGACTAAGGCGGTCACACTGATCACAAATATATATACTTTTCCATATCTAGCTCGCTTCCTTTAGGTGGTTACAAACACCATACCAAAGTTAATATACCCCTTTACCTATTCCATAGGTGTAGGGTATAAAAAATAGATAACAAAAAATGAATTTAAAAAAAAAAATTTTCCTTAGCCTGAATTCGAACCGAGATACTTTGGTTACAAGTAACATGTCCTAACCATTACACCATGAATCGATTAATAATTAGACAACAATTTGTTTGTTTTTATATTTGGTTTCTATTTCGTTATTAATTTGGAAAATATTCATAAAGTTTGGAAAAAATTGTATGGCAGCTGCCCAAAGCCTTTCTCCGATTTTAACCAAAAACAATAGGGAACCTACAAATTGTCTAAAAATTACTTTGTGAAAGTTTCAGAAACCTGTGGGTTTTTATAATTAAAATGCTGGTACAAAATTTTCAATAAAGTTCTTTTAATCGTTTAAGCAAATAAAATTTATAAAAAATTTCATGGCGTCGTCGTGGAAAACGGGTTATTTTAACTTAATTAAAACTTTTTGCAGCCTCTCTTTTAGACTGCAAAATCAACCTGTAAAATTGGACACAAATCGGAAACACAAAATTTTTGGAACCCCGCCAGGCCGAAATTTGGGTAATTCATTCCATCCAATTTTATACAACTAATTCCGGTTGCTAAGAGTGACATTTCTGCATAATTTCAAGTCAATCAGTCAAAGCTTCATTGCACTATCGTGCCCAAACGGGTTAACCGAGCCCAACAAAAATTTGTGTTAGCCTCTCTTTTCGACTGCGAAACCACCCTGTAAAATTGAACACAAATCGGAAACACAAAATTTTTTGGAAGCCCGCCAGGCCAAATGGGCTAATTTATTCGAACTAAATTTATACAACTAATTCCGGTTGCTAAGGAGAACATTTGTACAAAATTGTTGAATTAAGTCAATCGGTCAAACCGTTTTGGCTCGACATCAAAATAACGAAAAAGCTTAAAATGGCACTGGAGCCGCAACCTTTTGACTTTTAAGAATATGACTTAGTCTATGTCACCCCCCAGGCTCTCAGAAATATTGCTTTAAAATTTTGTGACACTCGGACCAGTGGTTTTTACGTGAATCCTGGACAAATAAACAAACAAACAAACAAACAAATATTCTTCTTTATATATTAGATAATGAAAGTTATACATAAGAACTTCCGATAATTCTAATATGCAAAACCCTGCATAAATTGGCTTATTATAAAATATTTTAGTTTTGTTCAATGCTATAGCAATCAAATTATTTGTAAATGCCGTTAAACTATTAAAATTAGGTTTGAATATATAAGCTCTCGCCCCTAAACGTCTATTTTTACTTTCCAACTATCTACTATTTTAATTTCACGATATTTTTCGACATTCTCCATTGTTTTACCATAAACCGAATTATTCTGTTTTTTAAAAATTTTTTTATCAAAGTCATTTTTTGCCTTTTTTCTATGTAAAGTATTTAGATGTATATATTTCTTAAGCTAATCAGATTGTTCCAATTCTGAAATCCTATGAATTTTGCGTAATTATAAACCATTTTGCAGACATTACTTAAGATTTTTGTAATGGATAACATATTTTAATTTATTTTCCAAAGTTGCTAATAGTTTACAAAGGTTTTTATTAGGAGGAGTTTCTTTTATTAGGCAAAATGCTAAATCATTATGCAATTCATGTAAAGAATTGGGACATTCTAGATCAACACAGCCAATTGATGAATTGCCTGAAATATTATGGACATTAAAATTTGCTAATAATGAATTCTCAACCCATTTAAAATTTCTATTTGGTAGATACTGTGACATAGCATAACCATACAGATTTACAACATGTAAATATATAATATACTGCGATGGTTGGTTATCATGAAATTTATATTTATTATTTGCAAGAGAACAGCGTAAAGAATATTGGCTAATTCCTCCGCGAGTAGTCTTTTTGATAAAACTGTACATATTAATATCAGTAAATAGTTCTAACTCTATTTTGGTATATTTGAGAATTGCTTGCCAAGAAAGACCAGGAACTGTATAAAAATTAGCAAGATTTAAATCTTAGACAGTTTTACATATTTCACGAAAACTTTCAAAACGTCAGTCAATATTAACACATCAGTTTTTAAATATATTCTTAAATAATCTAACATGTTTTGGCATTTAAACGTTTGCGATAATCAGCATCTGAACAAGGTGTTTTTGTTAACTGTTTGTAGAAAGCACTTTGAGGGGGCAAAAATTCACATAGTTTTGACCAATCATCTAAATATTCATAAGGAAATATTTCTTTTTTTGAAATTAAATTAGAATTTTCACTAAGCCTTTGCTTAATATTTAGCTTTTTGCTAATTTCTAAATTGCTAAATAAACTATCAAGACTCTCATCCATAAACCGAAAACCATCAAGAAATCTTATAGAATAACTGGCACCTTCGTCTATTAACAATATTCTCTTAGAAAGAGAAATATATTTTTCTTTATTTAATGGTATTATATTTATATCACCATAAATAATGTTAAGTGCTTTGAACAATAAATGAGAATCAGAGCCTTAAAAATTATGAAAAAAAATCGGGAAAAAATTAGGTTTTATAAAATGTAAATTGCATTCAAAATAGACAGGGCCCCTATAATTACCACTAAAAGGACAATGATCTCTTACCATATTTTCTAAATCTAAATTCTTACCTCAAAAATAGCAAATTTCATCAGTGAGCTGTCTCAGTTCTTCATCTAAAGTTAATTCTTTCATGGGGGTTGTTTTTAAATAGATGTTTTGAATAAGCTTCTGCAAGTCTTAACTAATGATTGGAAGAACTGCTTTGCACATTTTAATCCTATTTATTAACTTTGGCTATTACACTAAACTACTTTTAACAAAATTTCAGACACTCAGCTTTAATAAGTACGGAGTAATGTTTATATAAAAAAAGAAGTTGTATAGCAGGTACTCGAACCCATAAACCAAAATAGCTGGATTTAAATAGCGATGACGGCTATTGCAAATAAACAAATCCGCAAAAATTTCAAGATCCTACCTCCTTTAGGTATCTTACCTTTAGTTATCGTAGGGACGGCTGGACATACATGGCTAAATCGATTTACTTTTCGATTCTGATACGATCCATACACTTGAGTCTATATCTACCCCACCTCCTTGTCTGCGTCACAAGCGTAATGGCAAATTTATTATTGACCTATAGTCATACGGGTATAAATATTCGTTATTTAAAATAAACTTTATTAATTTATTTAATTTCGTTTTCATTAATCGAACAGAGATTGCCAACTAACTTATTTATATTTTATTTACTGTTTTTTATCTTTACTTAAATTAAACTTACTAAAACTAAAAAGTAAGCATTTCTTATTTGATAATTAAGTTGCTAATGTAAAATTATTAATTTAAACAACAACTTGAAGAGTTCAAGGTTTTAATAATTTAAAAACAAAAACAAGTAAAGAAACAGTCAGTCGGTGCAACCGACTTAGAAATACCCTACACCTATTTGGTTCAAATTTAATGAGATATCCATAGGTCATTTTAGTACCATAAAAGCTGTTATTAATTTGATCGTAAGACATAGCTAATCAAATTAACTTTATAATACTAAAAACATTTTCTAATTACACTATCTTCAATTTAATTTTATAATACTAAAAACATTTTCTAATTACACTATCTATTAAAAAATATTACAAATTCTTACTAATTTATCTATTTAAAAATATTAAAAATCAAAAAAACTTGTTATAAATGAAAATATATTTATTCCAATTCAATTACAAAATGAAAAATTTTTAATTATTAAATTTTGTGGTAAAAAGCTAATCAAAGCTAATTTTTCAAAATTGCAATTATTTTAAATGGTTAGTTTATATACCTAAGATATATGTTCGTTAGCCCTTGAATTTTTCAAAGGTTCCAGAACCCGAAACCTTGGTACGATTTCGCCCATATGCATTCCGCGCTGTACCTTAAATACAAGTTAACCTTTGTACACAATTGGAACGTTCTATCTTAATTTTATGTTACTAATTTTATTAATTTCGATAATAAGCTTTTACACATTGGGGGGGTCTAAGAGAGGTACTGAACCACCACTCCAATTGATCCAAAATTAGAGGGACCCGCAGAAAATAGTAAAGAACACCCACGTGCCAAATTTGACGCTTCTACATTTGTTTCAAGTTACAATCTTTATTAATTTCGAAAATTTGCTATATATTTCGAATATAAGGTCCTCGGAACTGAGTGGCTGGTCCCCACCCACTACTCCAATTGGGCTCAAATTTCAAGGAGACTAAGGAAATCGAAAGCGACACCCTGATACCAAATTTGGAGGTTCTATCTTCATTGGTTTTCGAATTATGCTAGTTTGGCCTAAATTCGATCAAAAAGTTCTAAGTTCCGAACCCATCGTACAATCCTCAATGTACGATATCGCCGCCGTAGTTTCATTACCAATAACCTACAGCACAAATTTCATGAAGATAGCGTCATTATTTGTTGAGTTATCGTGATTTTTTATATATGTTCGTTAGCCCTGAAACCGATTAAAAGTTCCAGAATCCGAACCCTTTGGCTGATTTCGTCCTTATGAAGTCCGCGCTGTACTTTAAGTACTAGTTAACCCTTGTACACAATTTGAACGTTCTATCTTAATTTTAAGTTACTATTTTTAATAATTTCGATTATAAGCTTTTAAAACTTGGGAGGTCTAAGAGGGGTACTGAACCACCACTCCAATTGACAGCAAATTAGGGGGACACACAAGAGATTGTAAAGAACAACCTTGTGCCCAATTTGAAGCTTCTACATTTTTTCAAGTTGCTATCTTTATTAATTTTAAAGATATGCTTTAAGGTCTTCGGAAATGTGTGGCTGGTCACCGACCCACTACTCCAATGGGGCCCAAATTTCAAAGATACTAAGGAAATAGGAAGGGTCACCCTGATACCAAATTTAAAGGTTCCCCGCAGTAGTTTCATTACTATTAACCTACAGCACAAATTTGATGAAGATAGCGTCATTAGTTGTTGAGTTATCGTGATTTTTTATATATGTTCGTTAGCCCTTCGATCGATTAAAAGGTCCAGAATCTAAACCCATGGGCCGATTTCGCCCATATGTAATCCCCGCCGTACTTTCAGTCCTAGTAACCTACAGTTAAAATTTCATCAAATAGCTCCATTATTTTTTGAGTTAACGTGCTTACGGACGGACTGACGGACATGGCTATATCAACTCAGGAGGTCACGCTGATCACAAATATATATACTTTTCCATATCTAGGTCGCTTCCTTTAGGTGGTTTCAAACACCATACCAAAGTTAATATACCCTTTTACCCATTCTATAGGTGGAGGGTATAATAATGTAGATTCAGCATTTTTACATATTTACTGAATTTTCCATATGAACATAAATTTTTAATTTTTAAGTTAAATTTTGTGACTAAAAAAAATAAAATAAAAGAAAATCAATATATCATTTTTTTAATTGGTGTTGTTTTAGCCTCTATTATAACTTCAGTTGGTGAATCTGAAGCTGAATTAGTTGACGTTACATTATTAGGTTTAGAAATAACCCCTCCTCGGTTAGAGTTGAAATTCTCCGGAATTTCTTTATTTAGAATTTTGTTTTTCGTTCCTTTGTTTTTATACCCGTATGACTATATAGTCAAAGGGTATAATAAATCTGCCATTACGTTTGTGACGCAGAGAAGGAGGGGGGGTAGATATAGACTCAAGTGTATGGATCGGATCAGAATCGAAAAATAAATCGATTTAGCTATGTATGTCCGTCCGTCCGTCCGTCCGTCCGTCCGTCTGTCCGTCCGTCCGTCTGTCCGTCCGTCCGTCCGCACGATAACTCAAAAACTAAAGGAGCTAGGATCTTGAAATTTTCGCAAATTCGTTTTTTTGCATTAGCCGTCATCGCTATTTAAATCCAGTTATTTTGGTCCATGGGTTCGGGTAGCTGCCATACAACTATTTTTTTTATATGATTATTACTCTGTACCTATTATAGCTGCGTGTCTGAAATTTTGCCAACAGTAGTTTAGTTTTATGGCCAAAAAGTCTACAAAATTTGGTTGGTCTAGTGGAGTGGGTTCGAGTAGCTGCCATACAACTTCTTACTTTATATGAGCATTACTCTCCACCTAATTAAGCTGGGTGTCTGAAATTTTGCTAAAACTAGTTTAGTGTATTGGCCAAAGTTTCTGCAAAATTTGGTTAGTCTACTGTAGAGGGTTCGAATAGCTGCCATACAACTCCTTATTTTATATGAGCATTACACTACACCTAATGAAGCTGGGTGTCTGAAATTTTGCCAAAAATAGTTTAGTGTAATGGCCAAAGTTACAGGAAAATTTGGTTGGTCTACTGCAGAGGGTTCGAGTAGCTGCCATACAACTCCTTATTTTATATGAGCATTACACTACACCTAATGAAGCTGGGTGTCTGAAATTTTGCCAAAAATAGTTTAGTGTAATGGCCAAAGTTACAGGAAAATTTGGTTGGTCTACTGCAGAGGGTTCGAGTAGCTGCCATACAACTTCTTCTTTTATCTGAGTATTCCACTACACTTAATAAACCTGTATGTTTGAAATTTTGACAAAAGTAATTAACCGGATTACGGTCATACGGGTATCCCAGAGTTGACACAGTCTACTCTACTACACTCTTCCTCGTTTAAATATAATATTACAAACTAATACTTATTTCTATAACAACTACAATAATAAATATATTTATTACATATAAAACGGCTTTATGGTATTTGAATTTGTTTACTTCTTTAATATTTTCAAAGTTTTCAAAACAATGTAGTTAAAATTAATTGGTTATACATAGGTATAATTAAAATTATTGCTAGGGTAAAAATATTTGTCTTCAATAATTTTTCTTTTGATTAAAAAATATTTCATTCTCTATTCGAATTTCGCAATTATAAAAATTAAAAAATTGTTTTTATTCAGTGTTAAATTTCTATCGTCACAATTTTGTATTGATACATTTTTTTAGCATTTTTTATTAATAAAGTTTCATCATCTAAAATTTCAATTTTAGTTTTGTTATTTTATCAAAATTTACATTTGTTATTCAAAATACAGTTTTTACCAGGTTTTAAATCTTTTAGCATAACATCATTTTGATAAGTTAAAATTTTATTTTCAATTTCTACAATATATTTATACATTATTTTCATCAATTTCTATATATTCTTTATTAGGTAAAAGAGTGATAAGTTTTTAATCTATTTGAATATATTAGTGGAATTTTAAATGCAGTTACTAATAATTCATTTTTATAATTCATAACACCAATATTACTTCATTTTAATTTATAAAAGTCAATTTGATATAATTCTATTTCCTCTGCAGTTAATATGCTAGGATGTATTAAATTATATTTAGCTGATGCAATATTGTCTTGAATTTGGTTTATCTTATTTTCTAAAAATCTTAATTTTATTATTTGATTCAAGTAAATAATGAATATCTTATATGTAATTTGTTTACTGTTTTTTTGTATTTTATTAAAGATTTCTGTTTTTTTTAATTCTGTCTTGTTCTATTGTGTGTTTACGTATAGTTATAGTTTCGTTAAAATGTGAATTTATTGAGATTTGTTGATTTAGTGTAGTAATAGCGTTTTGATCGTTTTCTTCAATAGTTTTTAAATGTTCTAATATTTCTTCTCGGTCTTCATTGTCCATTGTGCCGAATAACAATTTTTCAGTACTGCCTATGAAATTAATTAGACCGCTCCTTTTTCTAATTTTATCTGGCATGGTAGATTTAATTTTTGCTGTAATTTTTTTAATTTCCACTTTTAATAAATTTTTGTTATCTATTTCTTCTTCTTGTATAGTATTTTCTATTTGTATAAGCATATGATCTATTTCTTTTGGATTTATGATATGTAAAATTGTATTAGTTTATTTTACTTTTTCAGCTTGTTGGAGTTTTATTTGAATATAACCGACTTCTTCGTTAATTGGATTGACTTGAAGTAGACCTACCGTCAATTATGTTGGTAGGATTATTAACAGCAATATTATTATGTTAAAAACCTTAAATTTTTAAAGGTCTTTTAATGTTCGAATAATGCACATTTAATAAAGGCTTATGTCTATAATATGGTTCATCCTTATGTTTAAGTCTCTTATAATTTCTAATAGATCTTATTGATCTATTTTCCACATAATTATTAATTCCATTAAAGTTTCTTTTATTTATAATTAGAGTTTTCATTTTATTTATTTATTTCATTTATTTGAACTCAGAGAGCACTAATGCTTGTATAGAGTGTTTCTGCATTAAAAAACTTTTTTTTTTAGTTTTCAAAAGTATACAATTGACAAATATATAAAAAAAATAATTCAAAGACAATTATTATAAACTAGTAATCAGAAATGTAATCCAAAGCAAAACAAAAAATAACTATACTATACATCTAATAACTATATAATTGTGTGAATAATAACAATTCAAAATAAAATAATTCATTTAAAAACAATAAGATAGAAAAGTTAAAGTGAAAAAAATTTAGATAAATTTTTGAAATTATGATTGGATAATTTATATTTTATTAATGTAGTATTCATTTAACTTATTTTTAAACTTGACCCTGTTATTCGTTATATTTTTAATTACAGTAGGCCGTTCATTGAAGTTTTTATAAGCTGTATTGTATATAGTTTCATGATAGTTGAATCCGACTTTAGACGATATTATTCTTAACTGAGTTGAATTTCTGGCGTAGTGTGTGTGGACTTCATTTTTCACAATCGTTATAACTTTTGAGTTAATTCTATTTGTAGTAATTAAAATAAATTCTATTTAAAGTAAAATAGAATTAATATAGTTCTATTAAAAGTAATTAAATTTATTTACAATTGGATAACATCTATACATTCTTTAGCTTCTCTATAGTTTATAGTTTCCTATAGCCATCTGTATCTTCATCAATTGAAGAATTCCCTATCCTCCTTTTTGATTCCTGTTATTTTCTCTAAGAGGGTTAAGTGTAATTTCTCTATATCGCGTTGCGTTTCCCGGGAGCGTGCATATTGTAAACAAACAATTTTTTATAGGTACAACATATTTTTATAGGTTTTTTCATTACTTTACTATAAATTAGAAATGGTTTAACCGATTAACTTTAAATTTTGTAAATGTGTTCTTCTTTGAGAATGGAGTTCATTCTATTAACAGACTTGCAATTTGTTAACTTATGCCAAACCGAGGATTGAAAAAAAAACATTTTGGAAAAAAATTACGTCAAATTTTGAAATATTGCTTTCAATTTTGGAAAGTAGGAAAAATTTCTTTGAATTAGGGGAATGTCTAAAAAAATGTTTTGCCGAGTTCTTTTAACAGATTGCCAAACAAAAACTTTCAAAAACAGTTTGCAAAACAGTTTGAACGATTATCTCTAATTTTTCTATACGTGGTGCTTCTTGACAATTTGGTGCTCCTTGACGATAGATTTGAGGTTGGTGGGTTTCCGGCGAATTATGTTAACTGAATTAAAATTTTTATTTTTATTATTATTTAATAATTATGAAAAGTTTCAAGTGAAATTTGATAAATTTGTTGAAAAAATGCAAGAATATTTCTAAAAAATGCGTTTTAAAAAAATTTCTTTATTACATTTAAAAATTAACATATACTCCATGCGTAATTTTTTTGTTAACTTTTTTCAATAAAATCAACTCAAATTAAAACTCCATTGAGTAGCGGGGCAACGTTCACCGGGTAGTAGCTAGTTTACATATAAGTATTATTATATCCGTTTGAATATAGGTCAAAAGGGTATACCAAATTTGCCCTTATGTCATTATAATATGTTAATAGTAGTTTTCTTGAAATGCCAACGTTTGAATAAAATATAGTCGATGGTTTAGAAAAGGGTGAAAAATCTGCTTTTCAACTTATATTTTGTTTTGTACTTACGTAAAAGTTCTACTACGCTCTTCCTCGTTTTTCTATTATTTCAACCAAATTTATACAACTAGTTCTGGTTTCTAAGAGGAACATTTGTGCAAAATTTCAAGTCGATCGTTCAAACCGTTTTGACTCGACATTAAAAACATTGAAAAAGCTTCATTGAGTTCCGCCAGTACGAAATGGGTTAATTCATTCCAACCAAATTTATACAACAAATTCCGGTTGCTAAGAGAAACATTTGTGCATAATTTCAAGTCAATCGGTCAAACCGTTTTGACTCGACATCCAAAAAACGAAAAAGCTTAAAACGGTTGTGGAACCGCAACCTGTTGACTTATAAAAATGTGACATAGCTTATGTCACTCCCTGGGCTCTCAGAATTATTCCTTTAAAATTTTGTGACTATCGGACCAGTGGTTTTCACGTGAATCCAGGACAAACAAACAAACAAATTTTCTCCTTTATATATTAGATTAAAAGAATATGATATTTTAATTTGGGAAAATAAATTTTGTCCTTTTAATTGTGGTAACATGCATTTATTCCACTGTGTATTGATTAGTGTTGTAAAGCGATAGTTGTTTATGTCATTCTTCTTTAGTTCTTTTTTACTTATAAATTTTTTTTTTGAATTGGATGAACACATTGATATTAAAAATAGTTTTATTTCATGATAATCAGTATCAGATACTTCTGAATAAATGCTTGTATATCCTTTCTCGATATGATTTTTAAACCCTACACCTATAGAATAGGTAAAGGGGTATATTGACTTTGGTATGGTGTTTGTAAACACCTAAAGAAAGGGAGCTAGATATGGAAAAATATATATATTTGTGATCAGCGTGACCTCCTAAGTCGGAATAGCCATGTCCATCCGTCCGTCCGTAGGCACGATAACTCAAAACATAATGGAGCTATCTCGATGAAATTTTAAATGTAGGTTACTAGGACTGAAGGTACGGCGGGGATTGCCAATGGGCGAAATCGGCTCATGGGTTCGGATTCTGGACCTTTTAATCGGTCCAAGGTTCTAACGAACATATATAAAAAATGATAACTCAACAACTAATGACGCTATCTTCATCAAATTTGTGCTGTAGGTTACTAGTAATGAGACTAAGGCGGAGATTGCGTACGATCGAGATTGGACCATGGGTTCGGAACCTAGAACTTTTTGATCGAATTTAGGCCAAACTGAAACCAATGAAGATAGAACCTATGAATTTGGTATCAGGGTGCCCTTCCTATTTCCTTAGTGTCCTTGTAATTTGGGCCCCATTGGAGTAGTGGGTCGGAGACCAGCCACACATTTCTGAAGACCTTAAAGCATATCTTTAAAATTAATAAAGATAACAACTTGAAAAAATGTAGAAGCTTCAAATTTGTCACAAGGGTGTTCTTTACTATTTCTTGTGTGTCCCCCTAATTTGGGATCTATTGGAGTGGTGGTTCATGAACCCTCTTAGACATCCGAAGTTTTAAAAGCTATCAAAAACTAATGACGCTAGCTTTATAAAATTTGTGTTGTATGAAACTACGGCGGTAATTGCGTACAGAGGGGAATGGACAATTGGTTCGAAATTTAGAACTTTTTGATCGAATTTAGGCCAAACAAGCATAATTCCAAAACCAATAAAGATAGAACCTCCAAATTTGGTATCAGGGTGTCTCTTTCTATTTCCTAAGTATCCTTGAAATTTGGGATCAATTGGAGTAGTGGGTTGAGGACCAGCCACGCAGTTCCGAAGACCTTAAAGAATATTTTCGAAATTAATAAAGATTGTAACTTCAAACAAATTTAGAGGTTTCAAATTTGGCACATGGGTGTTCTTTACTATTTCCTGTGCGGTTCCTCTAATTTGGGATCAATCAGTGTGGTGGTTCGGTACCCCTCTTAGACCCCCCAAGGTTTAAAAGCTTATCATCGAAATTAATGAAAATAGTAACTTAAAATTAAGATAGAACGTTCCAATTGTGTATAAGAGTTAACTAGTATTAAAAGTATGACGGGGACTGCATATGGTACATAACTATCAATTTAAAACAATTGCAATTTTGAAAAATTTAAATTATTAAATATATTATGCTTGTATTAGCTTTTTATCACAAAATTTAATAATTCAAATTTTTTCACTTTAGTAATTGAATTTAAATAAATATATTCATTTATTTTCATTTATTTCAAGTTGTTTTGTTTTTTAATATTTTGAAATAGATAAATTAGTAAGAATTTGTAAATAAATTAGAAAAGTAATTAGAAAATGTTTTTAGTATTATAAAGTTAATTTGGTTAGCTACGTCTTACGATCAAACTAATAACAGCTTTTATGGTTTTAAAATGACTTATGGACTTCCCATTAAATTTAAACCAAATAGGTGTAGGATATTTCTAAGTCGACTGACTGTTTCTTTACTTGTTTAAAATATCTTTAGTTAAATTTTCATTTTCTAACGGATTGATTTAAATAATACTTCTATTGTGAAGTATTATATTCTCTTCAGTACTATAAGTGAGTATGATTTTTATTTTATACTTGTTTGCGATATCCTCTTTTATTCCTGTGCGATCTAATTGATTTCCATCTGCAGAATGTATTGTATTATTCGATACTTCTAAATTGCATGCTATATCATTTTTTTCATTAATTTTCTGTGTATTTTCTAATCTGCTTAAATAATCAGCTACCTTGTTTTCTTTACCCTGCAAATATTCAATCTCATAAATATATTCTTGAAGATTTAACAGCCATCTTTGGTGTCTTTGTGAAATTCTTTGCCTTTGTATTTGTTATTTAAATATTTAATTGGCACATAGTCTGTTATGTTTTTAAACTTGTTACCATATAAATAAGGCCTGAAATAACTTACTGCATAATTGCCAAAAATTCTTTATCTGTAGTATAATAATTTTTTTCATTATTGTTTTTGGTCTCCAATCATAACAAATTGGATGTCCTTGTTGAGACAACACTGCACCTATAGCATGATAACTTGCATCTGTGGTTACTACAAACGGTTTATCGTGTTCTGGAAATTTTAAAATTTCGATGTAAAGTTATCAAGCTCTTTAGGTTTTTAAATGCTGCGATATACTGTGGATCATTTATATTAATTTTGCTATATTTTTTTAAATATTTAATCATAGGATATGCAACCTTAGTATAGTTCTTGATGAATTTTCTATAAAATCCAGTTGTTCCTAAAAAACCTTTTAATTGTTTTTCTGTTCTTGGAATTTGTAACTTTTGAATATTCTTTATTTTTTCAGGGTTAGGTTTCATCCCATCTTTTATCAAAATATGCTCTAGAAAATGTGTATTTCTTTTAAGAAAAACATTTACCCACTTGAATTTTCGGATTGTGCTCTTGTAATCTTTTAAATATTTTTGTTAATGAATTTTCGTGTTCTTCTAATGTTGTCGAAAAAAATTAATATATCATCAAGATATACAACACAAATTTGATTAATATGTTCTCGAAGAATTTTTTCATTAATCTTTAGAACGTTGCCAGTGCATTTTTCAATCCAAATAGCATACGTTCATATTCATATAGACCTTCGGGAGTAACAAAAGCATATTTTTCAATACCTTTTCCAGCTACTAAATCGATGGTAACCTTTGGCTAAATCTAAAGTGCTGAAATATTGGGCTTTTCCCAATTTATCTAGGATGCTATCTATATTGGGCTATCTATATAAATATCCTTTTATCGTCAATTGTGAGCTGATGTAATTTTCTATATTCCACCACTATTCTAAATTTTTGTACTCCTGAATTATCTTTTTGTTTAGGTACCACAATAAAGTAAATATAATATAGAGTATCCACGTAGAACAAAAATTTTAGGCAATTTTATTCAATTCTGAAATACCCAATAAGTATACTTGGGTACTTGGAAGAGTGTATTAGTTTCTTATACCCTACACCTATAGAATAGGTAAAGGGGTATCTTAACTTTGGTATGGTGTTTTTAATCACCTAAAGGAAGCGAGCTAGATATGGAAAAGTATATATATTTGTAATCAGCGTGACCTCTTGAGTAGATATAGCCATGTCTATCCGTCCGTCCTTTCGTCCGTAGGCACGATAACGAAACCAATGAAGATAGAAATTCAAATTTGGTATCAGGGCGTCCCTTCCTATTTACTTAGTGGCCCCATTGGAGTAGTGGGTCGGGGACAAGCCATACATTTCCGAAAACCTTAAAACATATCTTTAAAAGTAATAAAGATAGCATGTTGAAAATATGTAGAAGCTTGAAATTTGGCACAAGGGTTCTCTTTACTATTTTCTGCGTGTTTTCCTAATTTTGGATCCAGCGGAGTAGTGGTTTAGTACTCCTCTTAGACTCTCTAAGGTTTTATTTTTATTTTCATTTTTTTTTTTATTTATTCATTTATTTAGTAAAGAGCTTTACTATTTTTGTGCTGCAATTTTAAACTTTAATTTACAATTAGTTGGTTTAGTAAAAATTATTTTTTATATAAGGTACTATATTTTTTCTAAAAATTATTAAATTATTTTCATTATACCCTACACCTATAGAATAGGTAAAGGGGTATATTAACTTTGGTATGGTGTTTGTAACCACCTAAAGGAAGCGAGCTAGATATGGAAAAGTATATATATTTGTGATCAGCGTGACCGCCTTAGTCGATATAGCCATGTCCGTCCGTCCGTCCGTCCGTCCGTCCGTCCGTAGGCACGATAACTCAAAAAATAATGGAGCTATCTTGATGAAATTTTAACTGTAGGTTACTAGGACTGAAAGTACGGCGGGGATTGCATATGGGCGAAATCGGCCCATGGGTTCGGATTCTGGACCTTTTAATCGGTTTCAGGGCTAACGAACAAATATAAAAAATCACGATAACTCAACAACTAATGACGCTATCTTCATCAAATTTGTGCTGTAGATTACTAGTAATGAAACTAATTCGGGAATTGCGTAAGGTCGGGATTGGACCATGGGTTCGGAACCTAGAACTTTTTGATCGAATTTAGGCCAAACAAGCATAATTCCGAAACCAATGAAGATAGAACCTCCAAATTTAGTATTAGGGTGTCCCTTCCTATTTCCTAAGTGTCTTGTGAATTTGGGTCCCATTGGAGTAGTGGGTCGGGGACCAGCCACACATTTCCAAAGACCTTAAAGCATATCTTTAAAATTATTAAAGATAACAACTTGAAAAAATGTAGAAGCTTTCAATTTGCCACAAGGGTGTTCTTTACTATCTCTTGCGTGTTCCCCTAATTTGGGATCATTTGGAGTGTTGGTTCTGTACCCCTCTCAGACCTCCCAAGTTTTAAAGGCTTATAATCGAAATTACTAAAAATAGTTACTTAAAATTAGGATAGACCGTTCAAATTGTGTACAAGGGTTAACTAGTACTATAAGTACAGCGCGGACTATATAAGGGCGAAATCAGCCCAACGGTTCGGATTCCGGACCTTTTAATCGATGTCAGGGCTAAGGAACATATATAAAAAATCACGATAACTCAACAACTAATGAGGCTATCTTCATGAAATTTGTGCTGTAGGTTATTGGCAGCGAAACTACGGCGGTGATTACGTACGGTGAGGATTGGACAATGGGTTCGGAACTTAGAACTTTTTGATCGAATTTAGGCCAAACGAGCATAATTCCGAAACCAATGAAGATAGAACCTCCAAATTTGGTATCAGGGTGTCCTTTCCTATTTCGTAAGTGTCTTTGAAATTTGGGCCCCATTGGAGTAGTGGATCGGGGACCAGCCACTCAGTTCTTAGGCCCTTAAAGCATATTTTCGAAATTAATAAAGATAGTAACTTGAAACAAATGTAGAAGCTTCCAATTTGCCACAAGGGTGTTCTTTACTATTTCTTGCGTGCCCCCCTAATTTGGGATCAATTGGAGTGGTGGTTCAGAACCTCTCTTAGACCCCCCAATGTGTAAAAGCTTATCATCGAAATTAATAAAACTAGTAACTTAAAATTAAGATAGAGCGTTCCAATTGTGTACAAGGGTATGTTATAAGGGCATATGGGCGAAATCGTACCATAATTTCGGGTCCTGGAACCCTTGAAAAGTTCAAGGACTAACAAACATATATCTTACAAACACCATAACTCAAAAAATAATGCCGGTATTTTGATGAAATTTAACAGTAGGTTACTAGTAATGAAAGTACCATGGGAATTGGTTGTGGTCGAGTTTAATTTCGAAGCCAAAGAATATATTTCCTATGTCCTATGTGTCTCCGAAATCTAGACTTAATTGTAGTGGTTCAGCTATGTTCAAAGGTACTTGCTGCATTTATGTAAAATTTATTTTTATATTTAAATGAATTATATGAAAAGGTGTAAATTTTTAATTGTATTTTAGAAATACATTTATTGCATATTTTGCGTTTATAAGCTTTTCTATTAGGTATATAAACTAACCATTTAAAATAATTGCAATTTTTAAAAATTTGGATTATTAAATATATTATGCTTTGATTATCTTTTTATCACAAAATTTAATAATTAGAATTTTTTCATTTTGTAATTGAATTGGAATAAATATATTTTCATTTATTTCAAGTTTTTTTGTTTTTTAATATTTTTAAATAGATAAATTAGTAAGAATTTGTAGTATTTTTTAATAGATAGGGTAATTAGAAAATGTTTTTAGTATTATAAAAAAAATTTGGTTTGCCATGTCTTACGATCAAATTAATAACAGCTCTATGGTGTTAAAATGACTTATGGATATGTCCTTAAATTTGAACCAAATAGGTGTAGGGTATTTCTAAGTCGGTTGCACCGACTGACTGTTTCTTTACTTGTTTTTCAATTCAAAAGGTAAGTTATTAAACAAATTTAAGCCTCTATACAGTAGCATGTTTTTGGTTTTCTCATTCCTAAAAAAGTTTAATCTAAAATTGGGTTTGTTCCTTAAGTTATAATTATGTACATCACCAGAATATACAAGCCTATTGCATATGTAATCGGGATACATGTTGTACTTCATTTTAAAAATAATAATTAACACATTCATAATAATATTCTGACGCACTGACAGCCAAACTAAGGTTTCCAACATAAAATTAATAAACGCATAACGATTAAATTTTAAAATGATCCTCATTGCACGATTTTGCAACTTTTGTAAACGCTCCATATCTTCTTGAGATGCCATGAAGAGTATCGACGAACAATACTCAAAATGAGGTTTGACCATTTAAGTTCTTTTTCCTTCACCCCATAACATTTTATTTTTTTCAATAAAATTTGACGGTCCACAGTTTCAAATGCTCGTTGCAGGTCTATAAAAACCGCTATAATAACTTTTCCATCATGAACATCCATTTTCCAGTTACTGATTATTAAATTTAACAGTGCTTCACAACTGTGATTTTCTCTAAAACCCGATTGATATTCATAGATTAGATGATATTTTTTTAAATGATCCTCAAATTGACTGTTCACAATTTTTTCAATAATTTTTGATTACAGCATAATGGTGTTTATAGGCCGGAATTCCTCACATTTGTTTGTACCCTTTACCTTTTCCACATTTTGACTCCTGTGTGATCCGTGTGTATTCTTTAACTATTTGTTTAAAAAAATTTTCTTCAAATATGTCTTTTATTTTAATCTTACAACTATAATTTTTAAGCCAATTTATATTAAAGTCACCCATTATTATTATGTCTTCCTTTGTTTCATGTAATTTAATAATATATTCATTTAATTCATTAAAAAATTCATCATTTACATTCACGTATTTTGGGGCTCTATATAGACCTATAGTATGGAAAGAATAATTTCCACAGCTTAACCTAACATGTAACATGCAAATTTCCTTCCTTAGACAATATTTATTAATGATACTGACATTCCAATTATCTTTACAATAAAGTACAACCCCTCCAGTATGTCTAGAGTGACTTTCCACCCTTACGATGTTGTATTCGTTAATTTCTATTAGTGAATCTTCATCGTTGCTTATTAGATGCGTTTCAGTACAACATAATACATCAACTTTTCCATTACACATTAAATTTTCAATTTCTGTAAAATTATTTACTACTGCTTGACTATTTATATATAAACATTCAACATTACTTGGTTGCTACAGGAATATTTTTATCTTTTTTAACAAGCTCGGACATTCTCTATCTAGCACATTGTGCGATATATTTAAACCAAGGTTCAACGCTTCATTTGGCTTTTTACATATAACACATTTGAACTCATCTGCCGTACAATCCTTTATTAAATGATTTTCTCCACATTTCCTACATGTTTTCCCTTCAACAGTATAATTTTCTTTTTTGTGTTCAAAACCCAGGCAATTCACACATCTACGCACATCAAAGCTTTCATATACTCTACAATTGTCCCATGCAATTTTTATTCTGCCTAATTCCATTATTTTTATAAATCTTCTACATTTACCTCTATAATTGCATTGTATTCATTTTGGGTTCTATTGGTTTTGTATCCTCGTATATATCTAATATCTTTGCTATATTTAATATTATTTTGCTTATTAACCTTGTTAACAAGCTCCTCTTTTTCGTGGTATTCGGACATACCAACAATTAAAATTTTTGGCCTTATTTCTTTAGGTCTCATTACATCATAATCTTTTTTCATTAATTCTTTTGCAGCAGTTTCAAGATTAGCAGTTAACTCTCCATCTTCACAATATATTGCAACTTTCCCATCCTTCTTTTCTACTATTCCACCTATCTTAAAGTTTACCGGATTTATAGTTTTTTTGACAGCATTCTTAGTTACTTGCGACCTTTGCGTTTTTTTTGGTTTTATAACCACCACTGGATCTTTCTTTACTATATCTGAATATGATTCAACCTGTTTATCTTTTTTTACATCTTTAGAGCTAATTTTTATAGCTTCGACACTTATTTTTTCCATTCTCTCCATCAGTTTTTCACTTTGCTCTTTAACATCTTTAGCTAACTCATTCATGGTTATCATTTCAGTCATTTTTCTTTCAAAGCTTTCTTGTGCCAACTTGAGTGATCTTATTCTTTCCATGTACCTATGCTCTATTGCTTGAAGCAAGCTTTTTATTTCATCCTCGTTTTTGTTTAGCGATACCTCAAACTCTTTTTTATATTTGTGCAGATAACTCTTGTTTTCTTTTGTGGTATCATGAATTTCTTTTAGGACCATATCAACATTATGAATATATACCAAGCACTCATAACACATCAATCTTAACATCCCACCTGCGCCCAATACATGCACACTGAACTGATCCAACCCACTGCATTTGTTAGCAGCATGATAAATCTTGCCACAAACTCCATTAAATCTCAATCCAGATTCACCCCTTATTGTATTTTTACAGCTACTGCACTCTGCCATGATATATCAACTATTATTACTTAATTTATATATTCAATCCTATCATATCTCAATTTAAATGAAATTTAAACTATTGTTAATGTAAAATGTATTAAAAAAAAAAAAAATTAACAAAAAATAAAAATTTTTTGTAAATTAAAATTATTTGAATGCGCATTCGCGTACACGATACCCGACGCTTATCGCAGCACTGTTTATTAACCTTGAATCGAGTATCAATTATTATTGTGAATTGTTTTTATTTAATTTGACACTATTGTTTTTATTTAATTTGCCTTTTTTTTTTTTGTTGTGAGATGAGATGATTTACACAATTAATAATTAACAGTAAGTTTTTGTTTGTTTCTCATGAGAACATCAATAATAATGATAAAGATAAAAAAGAGAAAATAATTTATGTATTTTTAACTATCAATATTTTGTATTTAAGGTTTTCCCTTGTTTATTATTAATTTAAATAATATGTGAAAGATTATATTTTTTAAATAATTTGCATGCAAATTCACTATAGTATTATTATATTTATGAATTATAATTTTAAAGAGTATAGATTATTTTATATTATTTTTTTAATTAACCAATATATTTTACCATCCGACAATTTAAAGAGAGGACCCGGTTTAAAAGCTTATCGTCGAGATTAATAAAACTAATGACTTAAAATTAAGATAGAACATTCCAATTGTGTATAAGGGTTAACTAGTATTGAAAGTATGACGGGGACTGCTTATGGACAAAACAGTACCATGGTTTCGGTTTCTGGAACCTTTGAAAAGTTCATGGGCTAACAAACATATATCTTAACAAGTAAAGAAAAAGTCAGTCGGTGCAACCGATTTAGAAATACCAACACCTATTTGGTTCAAATTTAATGAGAAGTTAATAAGTCATTTTAAAACCATAAAAGATTTTATTAGTTTGATCTTAAGACATGGCTAACCAAATTAACTTTATAGTATTAAAAAACATTTTTAATTACTTTATCTATTCAAAAATATTACAAATTCTTACTAATTTATCTATTTAAAAATACTAAAAAACAAAAAAACTTGAAATAAATGAAAATATATTTATTTCGATTCAATTACAAAAGTTAAAAAATTTGAATTATTAAATTTTGTGATAAAAAGCTAATCAAAGAATAATATATTTAATAATTCAAATTTTTCAATATTGCAATTATGTTAAATTGTTAGTTTATGTACCTATTAGAAAAGCTTATAAACGCAAAATATGCTATAAAAATATTTCTAAAGTACAATTACAATTTTAGAACTTTTCATATAATTCATTTAAATATAAAAATAAACATTACATAAATGCAGCAAGTACCTTTGAATATAGCTTAAGTATTGTACACAATGTATTATTATATATCACCTTTGGTAATAATCCAATAAAATATATGATATGATTAACATTAAAAAAAAGGAATTTAACCGTTTATTAAAAAAATATTTTGTTTTTAATTTATAAAATATTATACAACATATGTTTTATGATGGACTTTCAAAAATATAAAAGTGTTAAATAACGGTACTTTCATTATTAGTAACCTAGAGTTTAAATTTCATCAAAATAGCGGCATTATTTTTTGAGTTATATTGCTTTTAAGATATATGTTCGTTAGCCTTTGAACTTTTAAAAGTTCCAGAACCCGAAACCATGGTCCGATTTCGCTCATATGCAGTCCCCGTCATACTTTCAATACTAGTTAACCCTTGTACATAATTGGAACGTTCTATCTTAATTTTAAGTTAATATTTTTATTAATTTCGATGATGCATTTAAACCTTGGGGGGTCTAAGAGGAATTACTGAACCACCACTCCGATTGTTCCAAAATTAGGAGAACGCGCAGGAAATAGTAAAGAGCACCCATGTACCAAATTTGAAACTTCTAAATTTGTTTGAAGTTACTATCTTTATTAATTTCGAAAATATGCTTTAAGTTCTTCGGAACTGTGAGGCTTGTCCCCAACCCACAACTCCAATTGGTCCCAAATTTCAAGAACACTAAGGAAATAGATTCGATCTAAATTCGAGCCTAAATTCGATCAAGGAGTTTTAAGTTCCGAGCCCGTTACACATTACCCACCGTACGCAATCACCGCCGTAGTTTCATTACCAGTACCCTACACCACACATTTTATGAAGATAGCGTCATTAGTTGTTGAGTTATCTTAATTTTTTATATATGTTCGTTAGCCCTTAGACTGACTAAAAGGTCCAGAACCCCAACCTTTGGGGTGATTTCGCCCATTTGCAGTCCGCGCTGTACTTTAAATACCAGTTAACCCTTGTACACAAGTGAAACATTATATATTAATTTTAAGTTACTATTTTTAGTAATTTCATTTATAAGCTTTTAAACCTTGGGAGGTCTAAGAGGGGTACTGAACCACCACTCTGACCGATCCAAAATTAGGGGGACACACAAGAAATAGTAAAGAACACCCTTGTGTTAAATTAAAAGCTTCTACATTTTTTCAAGCTGCTATCTTTATTAATTTTAAAGATATTCTTTAAGGTCTGCGGAAGTGTGTGGCTGGTCCCCGACCCACTAACCCTATCGGGCCCAAATTTCAAGGACACTAAGGAAATAGGAAGGAACACCCTGATACCAAATTTGGAGGTTCTATCTTCATTGGTTTCGAAATTATGCTCGTTTGGCCTAAAATCGATCAAAAAGTTCTAAGTTCCGAACCCAATGAACATTACCCACCGTACGCAATCGCGGCCGTAGTTTCATTACCAGTACCCTACAACACAAATTTTATGAAGATAGCGTCATTAGTTGTTGAGTTATCGATATTTTTTATATATGTTCGTTAGCCCTTAGACCGATTAAAAGGTTCAGAATCCGAACCCATGGGCCGATTTCTCCTATTTGCAGTCTCCGCCGTACTTTCAGTCGTAGTAACCTACAGTTAAAATTTCATCAAGATAGCCATAATAGCTTAATAATTCAAATTTTTTCACTTTTGTAATTGAATTGATGCCGAAACCATGCCCCGATTTCGACAATGTGTAGTCCCCGCCATTCCTTTAATACTAGTTAACCTTTGTACACAATTTGGGATGCCTTTTACGCTTTCTACTACTTTTTGCATTAGCAGATTTAATACTTGCTGTAAATAAAACTTTTTATGATAGTCTTCATTTTGTTTCATTAAGAATAAAGAATAAAGTAGGTATACTGGAAATTATAAAAATTACTAAAAATAGTAACTTAAAATTAAGATAGAACGTTCCAATTGTGTACAAGGGTTCACTAGTATTTAAAATACAGCGCGGACTGCATATGGGCGAAATCGTACCATGGTTTCGGGTTCAGGAACCTTTGTAAAGTTCAAGGACTAACAAACATATATCTTAAAAATAGCATAACTGAAAAAATGATGCCGCTATTTTGATGAAATTTATACTGTAGGTTACGAGTAATGAAAGTATCATGAGAATTGGTTCTGGTCGAGTTTGGTCAATGAGTTCCGATTATAGAAGCTTTTGATCGATTTGAAAAATTTGAATTATTAAATATATTATGCTTTGATTAGCTTTTTAGCATAAAATTTAATAGTTCAAATTTTTTAACTTTTCTAATTAATCGAAATAAATATATTTTCATTTATTTCAAGTTTTTTTGTTTTTTAATATTTTTAAATAGATAAATTCTGTGGTTTTAATTAATAAGATGTTAACTGCAAAATCATCAATTTTTACATTTTAATGCCATTCAAAATAAAAAGTAGTTCTTTATAAATTTGCATACTTAGTTTATTTTAAATACTATTATTAACAAGCCGAATAACCAATAACTGCAAGTTTTCTTAAATTTTTGTAAATAATATTTTTTTTACTAAGTCTGTAGTAAGGTGGTCAATTACTGATTTGGAGTGCGTACCAATTTTGGTAGCATATTTTTCCGAAGTATTTTTTAAAATTATAAAGCCATTGCTAAGCAATAAATTAATATATAGCTTGTTGTCAGAGCTATTGCTTTTCAGTAAATTGATATTCATATCACCTACTATTACTGACCCTTTGTGTTTCAACGTTATTTCATCCATTTTGGTTAAAAAATCAGTTATACGTGTATCATGAGATCTATATATTCCTATAATATTGCTATTTCTTTTAATAACTTTACACCTATAATATTACTATTTCCTAACTCTTCACTAAAGATTAAATTACTGTCTATGTCATTCCTTACATAATAATAGCAATCCCGCCATACACATCATTTCTATTGCTAAAGTATGAGGTGAAACCATTAAGATTAAAAAATTTATTTTCTGATAAATGCAACCATATTTCTGTCAATACTATAATATGTATGTTAGAATTAAAATTCTCAAGTAACGCTTAGAATTCATACAATTTTTTACGTAAGCTTTGTATATTTAAATTTTGTTTTGCTGAATTTTGATCAAAGTTAATGTAATGGTCCACCCTTATATTGTCTTTAATGTTATCAATATTATCGAAGCTTATCAGAGATAATTAACCAAAATAAAATAAAAAAGATGTATAAGTACAAAAAAAAAATAATCAGCTGTTATATTGTCAGCTGTGTAAAATGAGTACTACACACAATTTAAATATATTATATAAATTGTATTGGTCAGCTGTTTTTGATATTAGAAAATATTTCAAGCAAAATTATCGAATAGGAATTACAAGAATTATGACTTTTAAAATAGTATTACGGAATATGTCGAGTGTTAATATACGGTTTTTAATTATTTAGAAAAAAAAAAAAAAGATTAAAAAAAGAAATAAAAAGTGAGTCATAATTTTAAGAAAAAAAATGTAGAAATTTTATATATATTATGTATTATTAAATAAGCCGAGTTTAAAAATAAGAAGAAATTGTCTTTAGAAATAAAAATTAAATGTTTTACAATTAAAAATGTAACGAAATGTGTAAAATAAAATAAACTAGTATCGCCCTGTGCTCGGGATTCGAGCTATTTTTGCTTTTAAATTTACATATAAAATTAGTTTTTTGAAATTTATAATAGACTAATTTAACACGAAAAATTATATTTTTTTTCTTATACGTAATAAAATATATTGCAACAATGTTGTCAACAATTTTTGCGCTTGAAATTTGCTAAAAAAAAATTTATAATTTTATCAGTTATAAAAACGTTGTTGTATTTTTGAATTTTATTCCTATAGCTAAAGTCGCTTTAAAGAAAGTATAATGTGGTACAGTTATTACACAAAACAAAGCGATTTAAATTCTTAATATAAATATTGTTCTAATATACAATGTTCTGAGAATTTGATTTAATTTCTAAACATATACATATACATATACGTATTTGGGTTGCTTTCATGTAAATTTATTTACATAATTACTTATTTCAAAATTTTTTGACAGAAATTTTTCGCCGTACGCGTTGTAAATATTATTTTAAAATATTTTATTTTTAAAATTTAATCGTAGCAACATAAGAAAATACAATTACAATATTTTTATACGCTTTGTCAATTTTAAAATTTTAAAACTTCGAGGTACAGTACGTCGCGTATGCTTTCATATAAATTTATTTACAATAACAACTTATTTTAAAATTTTTTGACAGAAACTGAACGCCGAACATGCTGAATTTGGTTGATCCATAAGTAACAAATCATTTTTCTTACGAAATATTATTTCTTTTTTGTGTTTCTGCAAACATATTATAGGTATTTTTTAATAAACAAATTTTTTACAAAAATATTATTTTAAATTTTCTATTTCTATTTTTCGCTTTGTCAATTTTTAAATCTGAGGTACCAGAACGTCGCGTATTTCGGTTGCTCACATGTAAATTCACGTACCTAACTATGTATTTAAAAATTTTCTAGAAATTTCCAGAAATTATGCACCATACGCGTTGGTTTTGGTTAGGTCCTAATTAACAAATCATTTAAATTACAAATTATTTTTTTAAGAAAGATTATTTGTTATTTTTTTTTAAATTTTTTTGCAAATACATATATTTTTTAAATATCATTACTTGTATCACGACTTACAAACGTAATGGCAACTATATTTCAGAAGTCGGTTTTTTATTTAACAAAAAACCGACTTCTGAAATATAGTTGCCATTACGTTTGAGAGTAATGATATTTAAAAAATATATGTATTTGCAAAAAAATAAAAAAAAAAATAACAAATAATCTTTCTTAAAAAAATTTTTTTTTTATAACTGTATTATAATAAATTGCAAACAAAAACTAAATACAGTACTTTTCGGTTATAACGACCATGATGGAACGGAAAATATTCATCGTAATAAACGAATGTCGTTTTAAAAGAATGCTGTGAATTTTGGAAAATTAGTATAAGACTTGAACATTGTAGAATATGCTGATTCTAGAATGGACACTTCGAACTCATTTGCTAGAATTTTATTTGATGTGTCAGCCTCACCTCTATGTTTATAGATGTAGATATGCTTTTTCTTGTAATGAAATTTTTTTTGTATTTTTGATGCGTTATTTTTTTTTTTTATATTCAAAAATAAATAAAAAAATACTAAATTAATCACCAAGCAACATAATTAGATATAATAATTTTAAATAAAAGAAATATCAATGTAATAAAAAACTTATATTTTTAGGTAAAATTTAATTCTTTATCAAAAAGTGTAAAGTTTATTATAATTAAAATTGAACCGAGTTCGTTATAAATGAAAACTACTGTATAAACCAAATGATTGCTTTCATTTCGAACAGCTCTCATGTAAATTCATGTACCTATTTATTTGTAAAGTTTTTGACAGAAATTATAGGTACGTCAACTTTTATTTCAGTTGAAGATTATTTTTTAGTTTTTTTTTGCGAACATATTATAGGTATTTTCAATTATTTGGAATGTATGTTTTTTTAAAAAAAAATATTATTTTAAAATATTTTATTTTGAAAACTTAATCGTAGCAACATCAGAAAAAACAATTACAATATTTTTATACGCTTTGTCAAATTTTAAAATTTTAAATTCCGAAGTACAGTACATAACATACCTACTTATTTCAAAATTTTTTGACAGAAACAGCACGCCGTATGCATTTATTCTGGTTGATTCCTAAAGAACACATAATTTTTCCTAAGAAATGTAATTTTTTTGTTTCTGCAAACATATAGCAAAAAAAAAAAAATACAGTAAAGCTCGCTTATAACGACCATGAAGAGACAGAAAATATTCGTTGTAATAAAAAAATGTCGTTTTAAAAGAATGCTGTGAATTTTGAAAAATTAGTATAAGAATTGAACATTGTAGATTGTGCTAATTCTAGAATGGGCACTTTGAACTCATTTGCTAGATTTTTATTTGATGTGTCAGCCTCACCTCTATGTTTATAGATGTAGATATGCTTTTTCTTGTAATGAATTTTTTTTTGTATTTTTGATGCGTTATTATGATTTTTTATTATATTCAAAAATACATATAAAAATACTAAAATAATCACCAAGCAACATTATTAGATATAATAAGTTTATATAAAAGAAATATAAATGTAATAAACAACTTACATTTTTAGGTAAAATTTAATCATTGGCAAAAAGTGTTACCTTTATTATAATTAAAATTGAACCGAGTTCGTTATAAATGAAAACTACTGTATAAACCAAATGTAATATGTATTGCTTTCATTTCGAACTCATTTTTTTCGTTCACTTTTTAAGATAAAGAAAAAAAAAAAACAAAAAAAAAATTTTAAAAAAATTTAAATCTCCTTGTTCATTGAATATTTGAAATAAACAAAAAAAAGAAAGACATAAGTCGGCGCATATAATAGTTTGATTGAGTTGCGAGTTACAACCGAAAATGAATTACTTTTACCCAGAAAGTCGGCGCATAATATTAGAGTCATAAGCCTCAACTTTTAAAAGCGTGACCGTTAAATTCAAATTTACGTTAAATTAAAGACGGATTTTCACCTGAAAAAACGCAATATTCTAAAAAAAAATATCATTGTCCTATGAAAACAAAAAAAACCTTTATTTTGGTTTTTGTTTCATTAAAATTGGTCAAATAGTTTGCTCTAAAAAAGGATGTTTATATTTGTATGAGAAAAAATAAGCCGATTAAATATTATGATATAATAAAAGAATACAAAAAAAAAAACATACTTGTTTTTTCATTAAGAAAAAAAAATTGGAATGTTGGCAAGTGAAATTATAGGTTAGGTATTTTAACAAAATAAAAATATAAATTAATATTGTTGCAATTTTTGTTGAAATGCTAAAATCCTCAATATAAAACGAATGTGTAAATAATATATAATTAATACAAAACAAATTTATAAAAAGTTAATTTAAAGATTTTAAATTCTAAGTTACCAATTAATATGATTTTGAATAAAAGTGATATCATTAAAATTTTGTATTTTAATAAATAAGTTTTTTAAGAATTTTTTTTTTTTTTTTGGCCGGCACCTCTACGTGCTAACTGTTCACTGTGATAGGCTAAACAGCCTGACTATATATGTGCATGTCGGAACAGGGGAGATATATTCATATATTTGAACTGATCAAATTAATTTTACATACAATTTAAAGATGAGATAGTACTACGCCTTAAAACATATAGAAATGTCTTAGATTTTCAATAGATACAGTTCTGTTATGTTAATATACTAATAATTTTGTATTTGAGTTATATGGTATTCTATATCAGTGAGTTATATTATTTAATTGAATTATTTTGTTTACATTTTTTATTTGTTTATATTGTTATATTAATATATTATTTATTAAAGATATATAATTATTAATTAAGCCATTAATTTGAACCCAAATGCGAATGGTGACAATAAATACTTAATCTTTTCTGAAAACAAAACAATACAAAAAATTAAGCAATCATAAAAATATGAGAGAGAAAAAAATAGTACCTAATATAATATATGGAGTATCATATATATATTTTCGTATTGTACTTGCATTCTATCTCATTCAAACAACAAAATAATTACTGTAGTAAAGGTTTTTATAGAATATGCAGACGGAAGAAATAAGAAATAAAAAGCAAATAAAAATCATTTGTTTATACCCATATTTTGTATTTGACCAAAATTTTTGTTCTACGTATTACTATAATCGGAGAGATATACATATCGACTTTTACTTTTTCTAATTATACTCTGTTTTTCTATTTCTTCCACTTGATTCCTCACTTCAGTTTCATGTTTAGGTGGATATCGATAAAGTTTTGAATTAATTTGTTCACTTGTTGTTGTTTTAATTTCATGTACCATTGCAGTTGTGCTGGTCAAAATATCACCTTCTTTATATAATAGTTTACTAAATTTCGAAATAAATTTTTTAATATGTTTTTCTTTTTCATTTAAATAATCCAATTGTAGATTTTAAACTTCAGTTACTTCTAATACATTAACTTCTTCTTGAATAGTTTTAGTTAAGAATGGAAGACCCACTCCTTTGGTCTTATTAATTTGTTAATTTTCTACGTTGATATCTTTTACATTTTTATTATCCAATACATACCTAATAAAAAGTCATATGACTTATTTAATTTCATAGCAATCCATTTCATTCTTGCATTTTTAGGACATTTAAATTATGTTGAACATAAGGTAGCAAAAGTTATATAAGGTTTGCTTACATCTCCTTAAACTGTATTAATGGATATTGCAGTTGAATTATTACAGCGAACTTAGAACTACAAACTTTATTTTCGTTTAAAATACTTATTGTTGAGCCTGTATTTAACAAGGCCGAATATTTTTTTTCTTCTATTGTTAAAATAGTAAAAATTTTATTTTGATCCGAGGGTAGTTTATAAAAAAATTCTCTTCAAATGTATTATTTTCATTATTTTTACTTAAGTTATCAACATCCATAGGCCTAGCTTGTCTCCTTTTTTGTCTGTCAATATATCTATTATAATATCGGTTAAACTGAGAAGGTCTATTTCTATTTTGATAAATATTATCGTTTGCTCGGGATTGGAAATTATTATTCTTTTTTTTAAAAATCGAATTTGAATTTGTATTAACACCGTTATAGTTAAATCTTTTTTTAATTTCATCATATTTATTCCTAAAATTTTTATTATTATTATTATAATTGTAATTATTTTTATTATCATTCCTAAAAAAATGTTTACTTTCACTATTTCTATTACTATTTCTATGATATAAGTTGAGATTACTCTCATCTAAATCTATAAAGCTCCTTATTATATTTCTAATTAATGTCAAATTATTTTTCGACATTATTGCATAAGCTAACGATCCTGAAGCAAGTTCTTAAATTTTCTGAACTAACATTCCACTTAATATATTAATTATTGTTTGGCAATATTCAACAAAAGCAGCATATTCTGTTACATGTTCTATCAATAATCTTAACTTTTTATCTTAATCTTTAATACTACTTACTTTTAAAGCTCCAATATCCCTTGTGATTGTCATCTGGTCTTTTGATGATCTGTAATGTAGTTTTAATTTTATTTTACAATCATTCCAATTTGCTGTACGGTTGCCATTGAGAAAATTGTTTGCACTTCCTTGGATTTTGATGTTGTAAATAATATTACAAACCTGGTCAGCTTCCGCAATATGCTCAGCTAATATTCTGGTCACTGAATCGATGAAAGATGGTAAAGTACCTGGTTGTAAAAGTTGGTATATATTGAATGTTTTTTTCAATTTTTGATCTCCTATCTTGTGGTTGGTTGTTTTGCACTAATAGCTGAGTTAGTGCTACTAAGCACTGTTTAATACGATTAGCATTTTCTGTGCCATGATATTACGATATTGATCAAATAAATTTCTCCTGGTTATTTGACGAACAATTTTGATTTATATACTTTTATGTATATATTTATTTAAAATATTTTTTTTTTTTTGTGTTCGTTTCTACATAAACCACTAAATTTTACATTTTACCATTATTTTGCCCCCACTAAAAAAAAATGTTTTTGTAATATTATTTTCTTTTTGTACACTTTAATAAGGTTTGTTTCACTAGATCTCCTTCTTCTGAAAGATATCCTACCGACTGTGCCAAATATATTTTTTGTCAAAGTTTTTATTTATCTAATATATAAAGGAGAAAATTTGTTTGTTTGTTTGTCCAGGATTCACGTGAAAACCACTGGTCCGATTGTCACAAAATTAGAAGCCCGGGGGCTGACATAGGCTTTGTCACATTTTTATAAGTCAACAGGTTGCGGCTCCACAGCCGTTTTAAGCTTTTTCGTTTTTTGGATGTCGAGCCAAAACAGTTTGACCGATTGACTTGAAATTTAGCACCAATGTTCCTCTTAACAACCGGAATTAGTTGTATAAATTTGATTGGAATAAATTAACCCATTTCGGCCTGACGGGCTTCCAAAAAATTTTGTGTTTCCGATTTGTGTCCAATTTTACAGGGTGATTTTGTAATTTTTGACTGACACAAATTTTTGTTGAGTTCGGTTAACCCGTTTGGGTACGGAGCCCAATGAAGCTTTTTTAATGTCGAGTAAAAACGGTTTGACCGATTGACTTGAAATTTAACACAAATGTTCCGCTTAGCAACCGAAATTAGTTGTATAAATTTGGTTGAAATAAATTAACCCATTTCGGCCTGGCGGGCTTCCAAAAAAGAACTTTCAGGTAAGTACAAAACAAAATATAAGTTGAAAAGCAGATTTTTAAACCTTTTCTAAACTATCAAATATATTTTATTCAAACGCTGACAATTCAAGTAAACTACTATTTACTTGGTATAATGACATAATGGCAAATTTAGTATACCCTTTTCACCTCTCAATGGAGTTGTAATTTAAGTTGATGTTATTGAAAAAAGTTAACACAAGAATGGTGTACATGTTAATTTAAAATGTAATAAAGCAATTTTTTAAAACGAGTTTTTTAGGGATTATTTTACAACAAATTTATCAAATTTTACTTGAAACTTTTCATAATTATTAAATAATTACAATAAAAATTCAAGGAGCATCAAATTGTCAAGAAGCAGAAAAAAAACGTATAGAAAAATTAGAGATAATCGTTAAAACTGTTTTGCAAACTGTTTTTTACAGTTTTTGTTTTGCAATTGGTTAAAAGAACTCGACAAAACATTTTTTTAAACATTCCCCTAATTCAAAGAAGTTTTACCTACATTAAAAAATTGGACGTTATTTACTTAAAAAAATTTTTATTTTGAATAACAGTAGGAATGATCAGTATATACATGTACGCATACAAAATTTACATTCAAATGGTCAAACCGTTACTGCTTAAGAGTAAAGTAATCAAGAAATCTGTAGAAAGCTGATGTGCCGCAATGGGTTAATGGAACTCAACAAACCTGTTTTTGAAACTTTGGCCAAGCAATATTTCGCAAAATTGGACGTGATATCCTTTCCAATTTTTGTTTTGGAAAAATTGTCGGGCGGCAAGGGGTAACAAATTCCAAGTCTGTTAATAGAGTGAACTCCATTCTCTAAGAGGAGCACATATACAAAATTTGAAGTCAATCGGTTAAACCATTTCTAATTTATAGCAAAGTAACGAAAAAACTTATAAAAAGCTGTTGGGCCAAAACGGGTTAACGGAACTCCACAAATATTTTTTTGAGGCTTTCTTTTTAACCAAAGCACTACTTCGAAAAATTGGCCGAAACTTGCTTTTTTGCAATTTGCACGCTCTCGGGCAACGCCGGGTAAATCTGCTAGTATCAAATAAAACAAAAAAGAAGTAAAGTAACAGTCAGTTGGTGTAACCGACTTATAAATACCCTACACCTATTTGGTTAAAATTTAATGAAATATCCAAGTGTCATTTTAAAACCATAAAAGCTGTTATTAGTTTCATCATAAGATATAGCTAACGAAATTAACTTTATAATACTAAAAACATTTTCTAAGTACTTTGTCTATTCAATAATACAAATTTTTACTATTTTTTTATTTATAAATATTTGAAATCAAAAAAACTTGCAATAAATTAAAATATATTTATTTCAGTTCAATTACAAAAGTGAAAAAATTTGAATCATTAAATTTTGTGATAAAAAGCTAATCAGAGCAAAATTGCAATTACTTTAAATTGTTATTTTATATACTAACAATTTAATACTTATTAGAAAAGTTTATATACGCAAAATATGCAATAAATGTATTTCTAAAATACAATTACAAATTTTAAACTTTTCATATAATTCATTTAAATATAAAAATAAATTTTACATACATGCAGCAAGTACCTTTGAACACAACTTAAGTATTTCTTAATTATATCTTTAATTATATCTTTTCTCCAATATATAAAGAAGAAAATTTGTTTGTTTGTTTGTCCAGGATTCACGTGAAAAACACTAGTCCGATTGTCACCAAATTTTAAAGGAATAATTCTGAGAGCCCGGAGGTGACATAGGTTATGTCACATTTTTATTAGTCAACAGGGTGCGGCTCCAGAGGCGTTTTAAGCTTTTTAGTTTTTTTGACGTCGAGTCAAAACGGTTTGACCGATTGACTTGAAATTTTGCACAAATATTCCTATTAGCAACTAGAATTAGTTGTATAAATTTGGTTGGAATAAATTAAATTATTTCGCCCTGACGGGCTTCCAAAAAATTCTGTGTTTCCGATTTGTGTAAAATTTTAGAGGGTGATTTTGCAGTCGAAAAGAGAGGCTGACACAAATTTTTGTTGATCTCGGTTAACCCACGTGGGCGCGAGGGCGCAATGAAGCTTTTCAATGTTTTTAATGTCGAGTAAAAATTGTTTGAGCGATTGACTTTTTGCTCGATGCATAATATCCGGCTTGACCGATTTTGATGAAATTTTTTGTGCTTATCCGGTATCTATGAGAATCGGCCAACATCTATTTTTCATCCCCCTAAATGTTAGGGGTAGTCCACCCCTAAAATTTTTTTTTTATTTTTTATGTACATATATATTTATTTTCAGTTGAATTTTGTTTTTTCAATTATTCAAAATTTTTTTGCCAATTTGGATGTCACCAATGTATGTATGTATATATGTATATTAAAGAAGACAGAAGAATAAAAATATATTTTTTTTTTCAATTATTTAAAGGTTCATGTTGAGTATATTATTTTATTTTCTAGGTATATTATTTTATTTTCTTATTTTATGGAAAGAATATTTGACACCCACAACAAGACATTATGATTTAACACCAAAAATCACTGTTAAAATCATTATTTCAAAAAAAAAAAATTCTATAAACAACAACAAAAAAACCTATTTTTTATTTGTTTGAGAGATTTCAAAGAATTTTTTCCTTTATTTAAAATTAATCTACAGTCATTTGAGCTTTTGCTTTGACTCTATGGAAACATGGACCGGGACCAGCAACACGGACGGGGGCCAGCAACGCGGACCGGGCACAGCTAGTTAATAATAATAAAAATAAAGCTTATAAAGAATCCGAATAATCATCTTTAAATTTAAATAACGTAACATTTTCCTTCTCTACATTTTTTCGTAAGTCTTTGTTTTTTATCTACTTTGCGGTTGTTTTTTAAAAATATATTTCAGTGTAAAATTGCAGTTTAAATTTAACACTGAAATTATGCTCGAATACATAGAATTTGAGATAAGTTTTTGCATAAAAAAAAGTCTACATTTCTCTCAAGAAATCTAAAAAAAACAAGGAAGTCTAAATTTTCTAGACGCAAAGGAAATAGGAAAGAAAACCGTTAAACCAAATTTAAAGCTTCTATCGCTAGTTCAAGCTACTATATTTATTTATTTCGAATATATTCTTTAAGGTGTTGGTAATAATTGGGGTGGCACGCAAACCATTATTTTAATTCATCCAAAATTTTACGGACACAAATGAAATTACAAACGAAATTCCATGCCGTTGAAGTTTTTCCATTTGCAAAGAAGCCATTCTTAAAAAAAAAGAAGCCTTCAAAAATACCGGGACAGTGGTTTGCAGGCTCACAGGGTCAACTATATAGAGGTTCGGAACAGATGCAACAGAGTTATCAACAAGCAAATATTCTTGTTCAACTAAAGGAATGTTTTTCCAATTCCTAAAAAAGGCGATAAAAGCGATCCCTATAACTACCGACCTATTTCTATTACTTCGGTCTTTTCCAAAAAATGGATTTGTTAAATGGATTGGAGATATCCTTTCGAATGGTACGATTCGGGTTCTAGTCGATGCATATTCATCTAAAGCTTTTAAAATAAATGCTGGTGTCGCTTAGGGATCTGTTTTATCTCACAGTGTTTTCCTAATATTTATAAATGACCTACTTTCAATAAAATCCAATCCAATCCATAGCTTCGCAGATGACAGTACTCTTGTTGCTTCCTATGAATTCCATAGCCGCTGTAATATTAATCATCAGATTAATGCAAAAAATTTCACTATAAGCGAATTAAACAAAGATTTAGCTAAAATCCATAAATGGGGTGAAATCAACAGAAACGATTTTAACACTAAAAAAACTCAATGCTGTCTAATCTCGCGAAAAATAGCAACTACTATTCCAAACCTTTCATTTCAAGGAAAGGAAACTTGAACATTTTGGGGATTGAGCTAAACTAAAAATTGACTTGGTCAAATCATATTTTGGAGTAGCTAAGGACGCTGCTAAGTGTTTGGGTTTCTTGTATCGCTGCAAAACTTACTTCTCCTCCTCCGATCTTCTTAATATCTATAAAACTTTTATTAGGCCGAAAATGGAGTATAATGCACACATTTGGGCTGGTGATCTCATTAGGGCGTTGGGATATCTTGATAAAATGTAAAATAGAGCTATTCGTCTTATAAATGATCCCAGTGTTTCCTCAACGCCCACTCTCCACTCCACTGTCGTACTGTTGGGTCACTGCCCTTGTTTTATAGATATCTTGTAGCGACTAACACATGTTCTGAAGAAATCAAACAACGTATGCCTCCATTCAAGATTTTCCAACGGGAAACAAGTAGGGCAACAGATGCTCGTCTGTACACAGTCGAGCTAACCAGATGGCGTAACACGGCTTATGGAAATTCGTTTGTCGTGCGCTCATCACGTCTGTGGAGCAATATTCCACCAAATGTGTTCTCCAAAGTTGATAATGTATATGTGTACGATTTAGCTATATTTAAGAAGAATATTAACATCTTTCTTTTAAATATCCCATTAAATTTTCCCTACCCCTCATAATCCAGTAATTCCAAATAACCTCCAGCATAATCCCAATTCCTTACATATCCCCACCCCTGTAACCAAACTGTACATTTTTATCACAGGCTCCCTCCTAAAGTTTGCCTCAAAAAGGGTGTGGTTTTGATGTGTTAAAATCGCACACTACCACAAAAAAACACCGCACAGTTTCAATGGGTGGCATTGTCCGAGCTCGATCATAATCAGTTATGGCGGTACTTGTATTACTCTTAACCTTGAGTTTAAATTTCATCAAAATAGCGTCAGGAGTTTTAGGGTTATCGTGTTTTTTGAATATATGTTTGTTAGGCTTTGAACTGATCAAAGATTCCAGAACCCGAATACATGGCCCGATTTCGCCCATATGCAGTACCCGCCATGTAAACAATTGGATTGTTCTATCTTAATTTTAAGTTACTAGTTTTATTAATTTCCATGATAAGCTTTTAAACCTTGGGAGGTCGAATAGAGGTACCTGAACCATCCCTCCGATTGATCATGAATTCGGAATACACGCAGGAAATTGTAAAGAACACCTTTGTGACAAATTTAAAGTTTCTAAATTTATTTCAAGTTGTTATCTTTATTAATTTCGAAGATATGCTTTAAAGTCTTCGGAACTGTGTGGATGCTCCCCAACCACCTATCCCAATTGGTTTAAAACTACAAGAACACTAAGGGAACAGGAAGAGACACCCTGATATCATTTTGAGGTTCTATCTTCATTGGTTTCGGAATTATGTTCGTTTGGCCTAAAAACGATCAGAAAGTTTGAGGATCCCAATCCCCGCCATATTTTTATTAATGGTAACCTGCAGCACAAATTTGATTAAGATAGCGCCATTAGTCGTGGAGTTAGCTTTTTTATACCCTACACTTATATATATGGTAAAAGGGTATATTAACCTTGCTATGGTGTTTGTAATCACCTAAAGGAAGCGAGCTAGATATGGAAAGTATATATATTTGTGATCAGCGTGACTTCCTGAGTCGATATAGCCATGTCCGTCCGTCCGTCCGCCCGTTGGCACGATAACTTAAAAAACAATGGAGCTATTTTGATGAAATTTTAACTGGAGGTTAGTAGGACTGAAAGTACGGCGGGGATTGCAAATGAGCGAAATCGGTCCATGGGTTCGGATTCTGGACTTTTTAATCGGTCTAAGGGCAAACGAACATATATAAAAATCACGATAACTCAACAACTATTTACGGTATCTTCATGAAATTTGTGCTGTAGGGTATTGGTAATGAAACTACGCCGAGGATTGCGTACGGTCGAGATTGAACAATGGGTTCGGAACCTAGAACTTTTTGATCGAATTTAGGCCAAACGATCATAATTCCGAAACCAATAAAGATAGAACCTATAAATTTGATATCGCGGTGTCCCTTCCTATTTACTTAGTATCCTTAACTTTTGGACCCCATTGGAGTAGTGGGTCCAATTTCCGAAGACCTTTAAGCCACACATTTCCGAAGACCTTAGAGCATATATTTAAAACTAATAAAGATAGCAACTTGAAGAAATGTAGAAGCTTCAAATTTGGGTGCATAGGGGTGTTCTTTACTATTTCTTGCGTTAAACCCTTATTTAGGATCAATTGGAGTGGTGGTTGCGTTCCCCTCTTAGACCTCACAAGGTTTAAAAGCTTATAATCGAAATTACTTAAAATAGTAACTTTAATTAAGATAGAACTTTCCAATTGTAAACAAGAATTAACTAGTATTTAAAGTACACCGCAGACTGCATGTGGGCGAAATCACCCCATGGATTCAAATTCTGGACCTTTTAATCGGTCTAAGGGCTAACGAACATATATAAAAAATCACGATAACTCAACAACTATTTACGGTATCTTCATGAAATTTGTGCTGTAGGGTATTGGTAATGAAACTACGCCGAGGATTGCGTACGGTCGAGATTGAATAATGGGTTCGGAACCTAGAACTTTTTGATCGAATTTAGACCAAACGAACATAATTTCGAAAACAATGAAGATAAAACCTCCAAATTCGGTATCAGGGTGTCTCTTTCTATTTCCTAAGTGTTCTTGAAACTTGGGACCATTTGGAGTAGTGGGTTGAGGACCAGCCACACAGTTCCGAAAACCTTAAAGCATATTTTCGAAATTAATAAAGATAGTAAGTTCAAACAAATTTAGAAGTTTCAAATTTGGCACATGGGTGCCCTTTACTATTTCCTCTGCGGCTCCTCTAATTTTGGATCAATTAGAGTGGTGGTTCAGTACCCCTTTTAGACCCCCCAAAGTTTAAAAGCTTATAATCGAAATTTCTTAAAACAGTAACTTAAATTGTGTACAAGGGTTAACTAGTATTGAAAGTATGACGGGGACTGCATATGGGCGTAATCGTACTATGGTTTCGGGTTCTGGAACCTTTGAAAAATTCAAGGGCTAACAAACATATATCTTAAAAACACCATAACTCAAAAAATAATGCGGCTATTTTGATGAAATTTAAACCCTAGGTTACTAATAATTAAGGTACCATGGGAATTGGTTCTGGTCGAGTTCGGACAATGAGTTCGGATTCGAGAAGCTTTTGATCGCTTTGAGGCCAAACGAGTTTAATTAATAAGCCAAAGAATATATTTCCTATTTCCCATGTGTCCCTAAAATTTAGACTTAATTGTAGGGGTGGTTCAGGTGCCTCCTAAGAAATCCCAAAATGAAAAAGCTTATCTTCGAAATCCATGAAGATAGAAACTTTAAATTTGATACACGAGGGTTCTTTTCTATTTCCGTTTTTATCTAATACTTCTATATTTTTAAAAGGCTAAGAATTTTACCATAATTCAATCAAAATTTTTAAATTAAAAACAAAATGTAAAATTTATTTTTATATTTAAATGAATTATATAAAAATTTTTAAATTTGTAATTGTATTTTAGATTGCACCGATTGACTGTTTCTTTACTTGTTTTATATGTTCTAAGGGCTAAGAACGATTAAAAGGTGCTGAATCAGACCCCATGGGCTGACTTATGAAATCCCCGCCGTACTTTAAGTATTAGTAACATATAGTTAAACTTTCATCAAAAGAGCTCCTTTCATATTTGAATTATCGGGTCGGACTAACATGGCTAAATCGAGTCAAGAGAACCCGCTGACATATATATATAGTTTTCCATATCTAGCTCGCTTCTTTAAGTTGGCTACACACACCATACCAATGTTAATATACCATTTTCCTATTTCGTAGGTGTAGGGTATTAAAAAAATTAATGCATATTAGCACGAACAATATTATTAGATCTTTAAAGCTGTGTTACATAATATTTTTATTTAGTATTTCTGTCTCTTTTTTAACTAGAAACAGGCAGAAAAAAAAATAAATGTATGTAAGCTCAAACAATATTATTAGAACTTTAAGAATGTAGTATATATTAGTATTGTTGTGTCTTCATGTTTAGCTGTTTAAATGTTTTATTACATACCTACTTTTTTTGTGTCTGTTAAAAATAACTTTGAATTGAATTATGATTTTAGTTTTTTAACTTTAATTTTTTTTTTTAACTAACGTTTTTTTTTTTAAATAAACTTTTATTTTGTTATAATTTTACATATGAATATCTTAACCTACAAAACAAAGTTAACAAACAAGGTCTAATAATTTTCTAATGTTTTAATATTTAAAAATTTAGATTTTTTTATGTTAAATTTAATATATAATAAGTAAAATGATTTCTGTTTTAAGGTACAAAACTATTGTAGCAAAATCTTATTCATACATCATTGTAAAGTTTTAAGAAACCAATGTTTAATTTTTTTTTTGTATAAAATTTAACTAACTTAACTTATAATTAACTGAACCTAAACTTAAATTTATCCAAACTAACCTTATTGTTAACAACCAATAATCTTTATTTAAAGTTTATCTTTTTCTGACTTGGACATTTCATATCTTAAATTATCTTCGTTAATATTTTATTTATTTTTTTTTTTTATTATATCTCCAAGCGCATTGCTCGTCTAGAGTATATTACAAAAAAAAAAAATTATTTATACTAAACAAAAATATGACACATGGCAAAGTTGTAAAACAACATAATTTACAATTATTATTACCTTTATAATTAGAATAAAGATATAAAGAAAATAAAACAAAATACTGAAGAAAAATAAAAACAAGTAAAGAAACAGTCAGTCGGTGCAACCGACTTAGAAATACCCTACACCTATTTGGTTCAAATTTAAGGACATATCCATAAGTCATTTTAACACCATAGAAGCTGTAATTAATTTGATCGTACGATATAGCTAACCAAATTAACTGTATAATACTAAAAACATTTTCTAATTACCCTATCTATTAAAAAATACTACAAATTCTTACTAATTTATCTATTTAAAAATATTAAAAAACAAACAAACTTGAAATAAATGAAAATATATTTATTCCAATTCAATTACAAAATGAAAAAATTCTAATTATTAAATTTTGTGATAAAAAGATAATCAAAGCATAATATATTTAATAATCCAAATTTTTAAAAATTGCAATTATTTTAAATGGTTAGTTTATATACCTAATAGAAAAGCTTATAAACGCAAAATATGCAATAAATGTATTTCTAAAATACAATTAAAAGTTTACACCTTTTCATATAATTCATTTAAATATAAAAATAAATTTTACATAAATGCAGCAAGTACCATTGAACATAGCTGAACCACTACAATTAAGTCTAGATTTCGGAGACACATAGGACATAGGAAATATATTCTTTGCCTTCGAAATTAAACTCGACCACAACCAATTCCCATGGTACTTTCATTACTAGTAACCTACTGTTAAATTTCATCAAAATACCGGCATTATTTTCTGAGTTATGGTGTTTGTAAGATATATGTTTGTTAGTCCTTGAACTTTTCAAGGATTCCAGGACCCGAAATTATGGTACGATTTCGCCCATATGCAGTCCCGTCATACTTTCAATACTAGTTAACCCTTGTACACAATTGGAACGCTCTATCTTAATTTTAAGTTACTAGTTTTATTAATTTCGATGATAAGCTTTTACACATTGGGGGGTCTAAGAGAGGTTCTGAACCACCACTCCAATTGATCCCAAATTAGGGGGGCACGCAAGAAATAGTAAAGAACACCCACGTGCCAAATTTGACGCTTCTACATTTGTTTCAAGTTACTATCTTTATTAATTTCGAAAATATGCTTTAAGGGCCTAAGAACTGAGTGGCTGGTCCCCGATCCACTACTCCAATGGGGCCCAAATTTCAAAGACACTTACGAAATAGGAAGGGACACCCTGATACCAAATTTGGAGGTTCTATCTTCATTGGTTTCGGAATTATGCTCGTTTGGCCTAAATTCGATCAAAAAGTTCTAAGTTCCGAACCCATTGTCCAATCCTCACCGTACGTAATCACCGCCGTAGTTTCGCTGCCTATAACCTACAGCACAAATTTCATGAAGATAGCCTAATTAGTTGTTGAGTTATCGTGATTTTTTATATATGTTCCTTAGCCCTGACATCGATTAAAAGGTCCGGAATCCGAACCGTTGGGCTGATTTCGCCCTTATATAGTCCGCGCTGTACTTATAGTACTAGTTAACCCTTGTACACAATTTGAACGGTCTATCCTAATTTTAAGTAACTATTTTTAGTAATTTCGATTATAAGCCTTTAAAATTTGGGAGGTCTGAGAGGGGTACAGAACCACCACTCCAATTGATCCCAAATTAGGGGAACACGCAAGAGATAGTAAAGAACACCCTTGTGGCAAATTGGAAGCTTCTACATTTTTTCAAGTTGTTATCTTTATTAATTTTAAAGATATTCTTTAAGGTCTTCGGAAATGTGTGGCTGGTCCCCGACCCACTACTCCAATGGGACCCAAATTCACAAGAGACTTAGGAAATAGGAAGGGACACCCTGATACTAAATTTGGAGGTTCTATCTTCATTGGTTTCGGAATTATGCTCGTTTGGCCTAAATTCGATCAAAAAGTTCTAGGTTCCGAACCCATGGTCCAATCCCGACCTTACGCAATTCCCGAAGTAGTTTCATTACTAGTAACCTACAGCACAAATGTGATGAAGATAGCGTCATTAGTTGTTGAGTTATCGTGATTTTTTATATTTGTTCGTTAGCCCTGAAACCGATTAAAAGGTCCAGAATCCGAACCCATGGGCCGATTTCGCCCATATGCAATCCCCGCCGTACTTTCAGTCCTAGTAACCTACAGTTAAAATTTCATCAAGATAGCTCCATTATTTTTTGAGTTATCGTGCCTACGGACGGACGGACGGACGGACATGGCTATATCGACTAAGGCGGTCACGCTGATCACAAATATATATACTTTTCCATATCTAGCTCGCTTCCTTTAGGTGGTTACAAACACCATACCAAAGTTAATATACCCCTTTACCTATTCTATAGGTGTAGGGTATAAAAACAAGAACAATAAATACTTTTTAGGTACGAATATGAATTTAAATATAATTTTATAGAAAAGCATTTTTGATATGTCTTTTGAGTTTATTTGTTGTCAAATTATGTCTGCTAATTCACTTAATAATTTGTTGTATGTTCTTATACCTGAGTTTAATATTGGTTCTAGCCCATTTAAGTTAAGGCCTGCGCTGAAACGTAGATGATTTGCATATCTTGTACAATATTGATGAATTTCATTATTTGTAGTAAGCTTCGCTTTACACTTTATTTTTTTACTAATAATATTATGGATATTGTTGGATTGGTTCATACATATTAGATCCTTAATTTTTAATATTCTGTACTTCTTGTGGATATGATTAGTTGAAGTTCTATGATTTAAACAAAACAGATTCTTGATGGCCTTGTTTTGTATTTTTTGTAGTGTTTCCAAATTTTTTACAAACGTGTTGCCCCATATTCCGATTGTATATGACAGGACGCTTTGAAAAATACTGTAATACACTTGCATTTTTGCTTTATTTGGAATGCGTTTCTTGATTTTTTTGAAGGTACCAGCCGTTTTTCTCAGTTTACTGATGACTTTGGTTTTTTGGGAATGCCAAGTAAGATCTTCATCGATACTATTTACCTATTACTCACGTTCAAAGAGAATTTTTAAGAGTATTCGTCGGTCCACGGAATCAAAAGCTTTCTTAAGATCAAAATATACTAAGCAGACCTTTTCCTTCTTGGAAATTGCAGACTGGATATGAGAAACCATGTCAAATAACGCTGCTGTTGCGTTTAAGTTCCTAATAAAGCCATATTGTCTATCTGAAGTTAATTTGTTCTTAATAAAGTATTCTGTAAGTTCACTGTTGACATAAGTTTCAAGAATTTTGCTAAAAACTGAAGCTATAGAAATGGGCCTGAAATTGTTAAAGTCCGCTTTGTCACCTTCTTTTTTATATAAGGGCAAAACTTTATTTATTTTAAGTTCATCTGGTACATAACTTTGATTTTTTTTTTTTGGTTTTCTTGGGAGGGAATAGAACGCTCGAAAGCCACCCAATGCAACTCGTTGGGTAGTGTGCGACTTTAACGCACTAAAACCACACCCTTTTTGAACCAAACTTTAGGAAGGAACCTGTGATACAAATGTACAGTTTGGTTACAGGGATGGTATATGAAAGGATTTTAGAATTGTGGGAGGTTATTCGGGAATTTCAGATTATGGTGGATGGGAGAAAAATAGAGGGATATTTAGGAGAAAGACGTTAATATTATTCTCAAATTTATTTAAGTCGTTCCCATACGAATTACCAACTTTAGGAAACACATTGGACATACGCATAACAAACGAATTTCCATAAGTCGTTTTTCGCCATCTTAACAATTCGACGCAGTAGGTTGAAGCATCTGTTGCACTCCTTGTTTCATGTTGGAAAACTTTGAGTGGAGGCATTAATTGTTTTATTCCCTTAGAAGAGGTGTTCGTCCCCACTAGGTATCTATAAAACAGGGTAAGTGACCAGACTGTGCGCCGATGGCTAAGTGGAGTGAGCGTTGAGGTAACGCTGGGATCATTTATAAGGCGAATAGCTGTGTTTTGTACTTTATCGAGATATCCCAGCGGCGATTGGGGTGCACCAGCTCAAATATGTGCATTACACTCCATTTTTGGTCTAATATATGTTTTATAGTAATTGGAGAGATCTAATGGAGAGAAGTAAGTTGTACAGCGATACAAAAAACCAAAACATCAAGCTGCATCTTTAGCTATACCAAAAATGTGATTTGGGCAAGTCAACTTCTGGTTTAACTCGATGCCCAAAATATTTAAATCTGTTAAGTGCTGAAAAGCATGTCCCTGAAAAATCAAGTTGGGAATGGAAGTTGCTATTTTTCGCGACGGGCTCTGAACCCCTATTGACGATCATGAAGCAAACCTTTATGAACCAGGTATTTCAATAGCTTTTGGTTTATAATTTTTTCCATTACTTTCCATTAAAATTTTCATCACTGCTCGCACCCTAAAGTAAATTCTATCAAAGGGGCAGCGAACTTCTGGAATATTTGGTGGTCTTTGAGTTGACTGTGGCAGTGCTGAGTTAAAGGAAAATTGTTTGCCAAACAAGTTCGTCTTTTCTTTTGAATCTGAAACAATTGAGTTGTTTTTATCAATAAGCGAAGGGAAAGAGGACCCGCTAGTGTCCTCCTTTAGATTTTTTGCAAAAGTCCAAACGATTTGCTATATTGAGGCATATGTAGGAATTTACGTTTCAACCCTCGGTTGAATAAGAATTTTTGCTTCCCATTTTCGGCCACTGTTCGATTTTTCGAACAGTAAAATTCACTATTTTAACGTATGTTTTTTTCTATGATACCTGTATGTTTTATATTAAACTTGTAAACAATAATAAATTTTGAACTTTTAGTTTTCCAATGAGTGTTTAAAACTCAAAATGGATAAAGTTATTCTTGAAATAAGTAAGATAAAGTTATTCTTGTTTTTTCAAATTTCGTTGATGAGCACGGACGTGTTTTGATTGACTGCTGAATTTATGAAATAAAATATTTGATTATTTATTCTTTTTTACACTATATTTATTTAACATTTTAATTGGTTTTCACAAATTTATTTTGTGGCGAAAATTTTTATTTAATTGGATATATCCAGATAATAATTAGAATTAATTATATAAAATATTATTTGAAATAAATTATAATTTTAAATTGCTTAAGATATATTTTCGGGAAAAGGTGCGATCGCGATTTGCAGTTGTCTGTTCCGGTACATTATTCCTACTACACTGAAACTAAAGAAAAAACTGAACAAACTAAACCAATCGCATAAAACAGTTTTACAATTACTATTACAAGAACAACAATCAACATATGTAATTTTATTGGCACAGTCTTCTGATTAGTGTTAACTACAATACAAACTGAAAAAGTAGTAGATTGGAGTGACCGTTTTTCCTCTGTTGGAGTAAAGTTCAATGCAGTAGATATTACTCCCAAAAGCAAAAATACTGAAAAATATAAATAAAATAAATAAAATAAACAAATAAAAATAAATAATAAAAATTAATAAAAAAATAATAAAAAATAAAATAAATAAAAAAAATAAATAAATAAATAAAAAAATAAATAAACAAATAAAATAAAATAAAAAAAATAAATAAAAAAATAAATAAATTTATAAATAAATAATAAAAAATAAATAAAAATAAAAAATTCTGCTAGAATATTTTGAATAAGATAGACGTGTTTTTTGCCGGGTCTCCTAAAATTTGGATATAAAGTAGTGAATTGTAATAAAATAATAAAAACAGTGCTTAAATGAAATTGAATTTTATGATTTTTTTATTTGCATAGACAATATTAAATTAAAATTCATATAGACAGTATTAAAATAGTTTAATAATTAAAATTAAAATATCGATAATTAAATTGTGGCGGTGAATTTAGCGGATTGTCGCGAAATCCACTTGTACGGTTTTTATCACGAATGAATTTAACGAATGAAAACTAAGCTAAATATATAAATTATCAATATTTAAAAACTTTTAGCACTGAACTAAATAATTAATATTTAATAAACTAAAACTAAATCTATTATAAAATTAAATATAATAATAAATAATTAATATTTAATAAACTTTAATTAAAAACTATCGTAAAAGTTAATATACATACTGCAAGTTTGTAAACAAAATAAGAACTGTCATCACAATCACATAGTACATAGAACATACGTAGTTCTTAAAATTTTCAACAATGTTAGCACATTCTAGGACATCAAAATAGCACTTTTTTTGAAAGAATAGTGGTAGGACATACGCTACCACTAAGAAATAAAAATTGAAAGCATTTAAGGTAAAATGTCGATGAGCTGTAAAGAGTGCGATAAAGGTTTTCGAAATGAGTCATTCATTACCTGTAGCGGTTTATGTGGTTTTGTATATCATCCTAAATGTGTGAACTTATCTCAGTACGATGTGGATATAGTTAAAGCAAAAGAAAATATTATATTTGTGTGTGATCAATGTAAGGATTACAAAAGAACTATAATAAGTAAAATTGAAGCAATACTATTAACGGTGAATGAGAATAAGGAAAAAATAGCAAAGCAAGAAACTGAGCTTAAAAATATTTTAGATGGTGTAAATAAACTAAGTGTTGATGAGAATAAAGGGTTAGATGAAATTGGAAATATTAAATTGAAAGGTCAGTTAAAGAAATTGTTTTCAGAGATTATTAAGAAATCGCAAGCTATTATTGTTGAACCAAAAAAAGATCAAAATGCAGATGAAACTAAAAAAGTGGTTAAAGCTAATATTGATCCGATTTCAGGGGGATTCAAACTAAGGGGAATGAAAGGTACAAAAAAAGGCTCCTTAGTTGTTGTTTGTGAGGATGACTTATCTGGCGGAAAATTTAAAGCAGCAGCTGAAAATGCATTAGGCGATGACTATAAAATTAATGTAGTAAAATCTAGAAAACCTCGAGTTCGTATAATAGGAATCTCTGAAGATATAAAGGAAGGTGACCTAGTAAATAATTTAAAAGTTCAAAACGATTATCTAAACAATAATGATATGGAACTCAAAGTATTTTTCAAAGGTAAACATAAATTTAATCCATATGTAGCGGTGATAGAGACCGATGTTGATTCCTATAATCAGATTATGAAGGAATGAAGTGTTAGGCTAGGATGGGACTATTGCAGAGTCTATGATGGTATATTTATAAAAAGATGCTATAAGTGTTTAGGATATCAACACCTAAGTAAGGATTGCACTGCTCCTAAAAAATCTTGTTTTTATTGCGCGAAGGATTATGATGAGAACCATAAATGTAACAAGAAATAATAAAAATTAATAAAATAAAAAAATAATAAAAAATAAAATAAATAAAAAAAATAAATAAATAAATAAAAAAATAAATAAACAAATAAAATAAAATAAAAAAAATAAATAAAAAAATAAATAAATTTATAAATAAATAATAAAAAATAAATAAAAATAAAAAATTCTGCTAGAATATTTTGAATAAGATAGACGTGTTTTTTGCCGAGTCTCCTAAAATTTGGATATAAAGTAGTGAATTGTAATAAAATAATAAAAACAGTGCTTAAATGAAATTGAATTTTATGATTTTTTTATTTGCATAGACAATATTAAATTAAAATTCATATAGACAGTATTAAAATAGTTTAATAATTAAAATTAAAATATCGATAATTAAATTGTGGCGGTGAATTTAGCGGATTGTCGCGAAATCCACTTGTACGGTTTTTATCACGAATGAATTTAACGAATGAAAACTAAGCTAAATATATAAATTATCAATATTTAAAAACTTTTAGCACTGAACTAAATAATTAATATTTAATAAACTAAAACTAAATCTATTATAAAATTAAATATAATAATAAATAATTAATATTTAATAAGATGCTATAAGTGTTTAGGATATCAACACCTAAGTAAGAATTGCACTGCTCCTAAAAAATCTTATTTTTATTGCGCGAAGGATTATGATGAGAACCATAAATGTAACAAGAGTGGATATGAGTGCATTAATTGTATAATAAATGAACAGGGATTTTAAATTAAATTTAAACACTTGCCACAATGCCTTTGATACTGAAAGTTGTGAAGTTTTTAAGAGAAAGATAAATATTGAAAGGAGAAAAATATTTTAGCAATTAAATGATAATTCAGCAACGCAAGTAAAACAGAAGTGTACCAAACGTATAAATCAAGAACAAAATAAGGAAATTTTTAAAGGTTTTTATACAAATATACAAGGGTTGATTAATAACTTCAATGAAATTGAATTAATTGGTAATAGTGGAGAACATGATTTTATATTTTTGGCTGAAACGCATTTACATGACAATGATACTGACAACTTGGTAAAGATCAATAATTATAACATAGTAAAAGTAAATAGTGATTCAAGACACACTGGTGGTATTTTAATTTATATAAAGGATCGCTGGTATTCTGAAGTATTGAAGTCCTTTATTTATGGTAGGAATCTGTGGTACATAGTAGTAAGAATAAAACTAAATTCTTTCAGCTTGATATTGACAACATTGTACAAATCACCTGACAGTGCTTATCCACAAGGAACTTTTATTAATCACTTAAATGATATGGTCGAGTATTTACATGAACTGAATGAATTGGTTTTATTAGTTGGAGATTTTAATATTGATTGGTTGGGAAGTTCTTCTTTATGTGCTGATGTTAGGCAGATTCTCAATGACTCTAATCTTATACAAATTGTGAATGAACCTACTAGAATAACGAATACGAGTAGAACTCTTATTGATTATGTTGTAACTAACCACAAGAAATTAATAACAGCTAAAATCGATAAAAATAAAAAAATTAGTGATCATGAGGCGATTGAAATAAACATTAAAGAAAACAATAATATTACCAGTATATTGCCAAAATCAATAAAAATTCTCAGATATGAAAAAAGTTTATTTCGCAATTTGATATTCGGCAGTCAAATTATGACTACATTTTGTCGGTTGGCATTAATGAAAAAGCTAACATTTTTAGTAACGAATTGGCAAGCATTGCACAACATTTATCTAGGTATACAACACTAAATAACAATAGAAATCCTTGGTTTAATCGTTTACTTCGTCAAAAAACGAGAAAATTAATTGGTACTATCAAGCAATTTCAACAGGCAATGAAACCCATTGGGATAGATATAAATTAGAGAGAAACAAATATAAGAAAGAGCTTGATAAAGCTAAGAACTCGTATATATGTAATAAAATTTTAAACACCGAACAGTCAAAAATGAGGAAAACAATAAAAATGGTGGTTTTAAATGAAGGTAAAAGCAATATCAATAATATAAGTTTTAATGGCATAATTTGTCGAAATAATATTGACATTGCAAATAATTTTAATAAATACTTTGTAAATAGCGTAATAGACATTAATAACAGTATCCCATATGTAGCATACCATAATATAATTTTAAACAACAGTACAAGTACGTTTAAATTTAAAGCAATTAATTCAACTAATTTAAAAACCACATTAAAATCAATGAACAACAAAAAGGATTTCAATGGATTAAAAGTGAAAATGATTCTTGATTCGTATGATCTTATATCACGTAATCTAATTGATATTATTAATGAATCATTATCTATTGGAGTATTTCCTGAAAACTGGAAGGAGACTGTGGTTACACCGGTGGAAAAGGTTAATAATACTAATTATGTAGTGAATTCAGACCAATCAACATGATGAATATTGAGTCGAAAATAATGGAGAAGATTGTATATGCTCAGCTTGTGGAATATTTAAACCTGAATAGTATAATCACGGAAAATCAATCTGGGTTCAGAGAAAACCATAGTTGTGAGTCGGTGCTTAATTTGGTCATCGCGAATTGGAAGCAAATTATTGATGAGAAAAAGGTTGTAGTGGCTGTGTTTCTCGATCTTAGGAGGGCTTTTGAAACGATTGATAAAAACATCCTAGTAGCAAAATTGGATGCGATAGGAATAAAAAATACAGAGCTATGCTGGTTTAAGTCATATTTGGCGAATCGCAGACAAAGGACTAAAGTTAATGATGTTCTATCCAATGCAATCGATGTGTTATTTGGGGTCCCTCAGGGCTCTGTGCTCGGGGTACTTCTGTTTCTGATCTACATAAATGACATGGTGACTGCAGTAAACTTTGCTAAGCTGATATTATTTGCGGATGACTCGCTTTTATACACTTATGGAGATTCGGTTGCAGATTGCATAGTTAAAATGAATAGTGATTTAAAAAATGTAAATGATTCGTTAATTATGAATAGGTTAAAACTTAATGTCGAAAAAACAAAATATATGATTATAAATGGTAACTCAGATGATCAAATAGTAATTGATGGTGTCACTTTAGATAAGGTTTATGAAATTAAATATTTAGGATTATATATAGATAATAGGCTTAAATTTGATTTACATGTTGATTATATGTGTAAGAAAATTTCAAAGAAAACGTATTTTTTAAGAAAGATTAGGGATAAGATGCCTAGAAAGAGTGCAATAATGGTTTATAATGCTATTATTAAGCCTCATTTTGAACTTTACTCGAGGATCATAGCATTTGTTAGCAATGAGCAAGTAAATAGATTACAGAAACTGCAGAATAGAATATGAGGATTATCTTGAAATGTGCTAGATTAACACATATACGGGACATGTTACGCTCGTTAGGCTGGTTAAATGTTAAACAGAAATTAGTGTATAATGCGTTAGTGTTAGTGTTTAAAATAAAAAATAATATGATGCCTAAATATTTATCTGATAAATTAGTTTACGTAGGTGAGATTCAGCATTATAACTTGCGAAATATTTTTAATTTTAGATCACAATTTTTCAGAACAAATACTGCTCAGAATAATTTAATGTATAAAGGTTTAAAATTATATAATGAGCTACCTGTAGATATTAAAACTCAATCTAGTCTATCATTATTCAAAAGGAAATTGTTAAATAATATAAAGAATTGTTATTTGCTTGATTAACCAAAGCTTTCAATTGTAATATAATTTATAAAATGAAGTTGATTTGAATTTTTTAAAATTTTAATGTAATATTTTTTAAGAAACTAAATAAATATATAAAATAAAAAAAAAATAAAAAAAAAGAAATACATAGGGGGCGAAAAGACCCTTATCTTTAATCATTTTTTGGAAATATTAAAATAATCTTAAAATGTATATATTCAAAAAAAGTAATAATGACATTTTGTTGTTAAAAGTCCATATTTTCAATTTCCTTTAATTAATTTTCAAGTTTTTCGCACCAGGCTCCTTGGCATTCGTACAAATGCAGCTGTTCCAAAAAATCGAACATTGGCCGCTATTTGAATTTTTCACACGTTTTAAGATTGTTTTGTATTTTTTTCATTTATGAAAGCAAATTATTGAGAGCTTGCTAAGACCTGCCAACACGTTTTGTTGGTTGCGTTATAAAACTTTTGGTTTGTTAGAAGTCTCCATGTTAAAAATACTATAGTTTTATAAGTTCCTGATCTTTATGCTATTACCCTACTAAAAATGAACAAAAATAATTTGATGGCCCCCACCTATATCAATATTGTATATATTAATTTTTTTTTCTTTTTTTAAGCTACTGCATAAATATTGACAAATATATTTAATAATTTTTATTACCTTTATTCATAAATCATAACATAACTTTTTATTTAAATCATAAGTAATTTTTAACCTAAAACAAAATGTTCTTATTTTTGTAAATTGTTCACCATACATATAACAAAATTCAGGTCTAGCAGGAGCCGTGACATTTTATATTTATGATTACCCCCATTTAAGTATTAATAAAGAAAATCATGATTAAAAGAAATATAAAAGACCCTTTCTATCGACAAAAGAGTTAAACAGTTTGTTATTGAAGAAGTAACAAGTGCAAATTTTCGAACTAAAAGTGAATTAAATTTGTTAAAAAAAATAGAAAAAGTAAGTATTTTTTTTTATAAATATAAGAATCGTGAATGGCTTTGTTAAAAATACAAAGTGAAATAAAAAAATAATCTGTTTTAAAAATGGCATTTAGAAAAGCGCTGAAAATACAAGAGACGTTTTTATTACTGCATTACCACCAAACAATGTTGATGTTCTTACAGATGAAGAATTTATTGATGATGGCCTTATTCCGATCACCGATAACGTAAGCATTCTATTTTCCCACCAACTATGTGTAACGATATCTATCTTGATTTTAGGAAAATGTAACAAAAGAAATAGCTGGCACATTCGAATACACAACTGATAACTGTTTTATGGATTTTGATGTAGATATTGAACGAGATGATATTGCAGAAGAAGGTCAACCATCAACATCTAAAGCTTCTGAAACCAAACGCAGAATCTTCTATAAGCCATTGAGTGCCTTTGGTGAACCAAAATGGAGCCATAAAAGAAGCCGTAACAAACAATTTTTATATGATAAGGCATCAGCCGCTGAATTACCGATCAATATTGCACAAGATTTGTTCAATAAATTAGAAAACAAGTCGCCATTAGAATTATTTGAACTATTTTTGATGAAGAAATTTTTGAATTAATAATCACTGAAACTAATAAATATACTAAACAGAAGAATAGTGATTTTTGTTTAGATAGTATTCACTTCAGACAGTTCCTTGGCATATTGATCTTATCAGGATATCACACGTTACCATCTATCGATGATTATTGGTCAAAGCAACCATCTCAGGGTAAAGAAATTGTAAAGCAAAGTATGTCACGAAATAAATTTAAAACCATAAAAAGCTTTTTACATGTTTGTGATAATTATGAACTAGATAAGAACGATAAACTGGCAAAGGCAAAGTGTTATTTAATTTCATGAATATTTTAATTTATATTTGATTGTTTAGGAGCGAACATTGTTTAGTGCCATAAATAGGAAATAAAATCAATTTGGAGTTTGAAGTGAGAAGCTTTCTATAGATGAACAAATGGTGCCTTATTTAGGGCGGCAGTCTTGTAAAATGTGCATTAGGAATAAACCAATCCGTTTTGATTATAAATTATGGTGCCTATGCTCTTCTGATGGGTATTTATTTTCGTGCATTCCATATGCTGGCTCAAGTGACGTTTATAATAGACAGATTGGTTTAGCTGCAGATGTTGTACGTCGACTACTTGAAAATGTTGAACATCCAAAGCAACACAAAGCTTACTTTGACAACTTTTTTACTTCATATTATTTGATGTGTTTGCTCAGTGAAAGACATTTTCATGTGACGGGAACAACTTGAGCTAATCGAATAATGAATGCACCATTAAAAACAGGTAAACAATTACAGCGAGGTGACCATGATTGTGTATTCGATACCAGGAATAAATTGTTATTCTGTCGATGGTCTGATAATAAAGAGGTTACAATTTGTTCTAACTTTGACCAAATTGAACCAACGAAACCAACAGTCAAACGTTGGAAGAAAGAAAAGAAAGATTATGCCAATTATGATCAACCGTTACTTTTGCATAACTACAACTATGGCATGGGTGGTGTCGATTTACATGACAATGCCGTTGCAAATTATCGTATTAACATCAGATCAAAAAAGTGGTATTGGCCGTTGTGGATTTACGTTTTGAGCTCCTCAATTGTAAACGCCTGGAAGCTACACTGTTTTATAGCAAAATATAAAAATGAAAAACCTACGCCACAAAAAATTTTCGTGTTTTTATATCTGAGAAGCTACTACTGACATGTGAAGAAGAATCATCTCAAGATTCTCAAGAAGAATATCAACCTTACAATTTACCAAGAGTATCAGGCACACACGTTGTTGTTTTACAAGAAGAAGGAAAATATTGCCGATGTCAGTTAAAAAAATGCGGCAAGCCAACCAAATTCATGTGCAAGAAGTGTAATATTCATTTGCATACAAAGTGTTTTGAAAAATATCACGAAAAAAAATTTTTTTTTTATAATTTTTAGCACATTTTTCAAAAATTTTTTCAGAAGTTGATTTTGTAATTTTGTAATTTTTTTAGGTTTTCAATAAAAGAATATATAATATAAATTAAAATATTAGCTTTTTTTATGATTTTGCGGCTATCAATATTTACTATATTTCAATATTTATTAAGAATTTCCTTGATTGAAAAGATAAAATCTATAAATAAAAAATATAATAATGAATAGAAAAAATGCCAAAAGGCGGCCAGTGTTCAATTTTTCGAACAGCACTTTTCCAGGCTCACGAACAAGCTAGCTCAAATCTGACAACGGATTTGAATTTTTTAGACCTTAATTATCCTAAATCTTATAGCTTTGTCAAAAATTAAGATATGTTTTTCTTTTTGGCCGAAAATGGGTTAATAACTCTCTTACATCTGTTTCGAACCACGATATAGTTGGCCCTGTCAAACTTCAACCCGCTGTTCCAGTATTGCTTTTTGGGTACGAAGTGTGAAACAAGTGAGTAGCCAGTAATAATAAAATTATCATTTTGTCCACTGACTTGTGTTTCACCAAGGGCTAAAATTGCTGGTTTTGTAGAGTTAAGATGACATTCTACGGCATGAAAATTAGCTCGTAGGCCCCGAATATTAAAAAAAATTAACTCGAAAATTGGCAATTTGTAATAACAAATAGTAAAAATAGATAAAAAAGAAAAAAAAAAAAAAGTTTAAGTTTAAAATAAAAAAATCAAAATTTTGTTAAAAAGGTATAAAATTTAATTATATTATAATTTAAGTTAAATATTGTAAGTGATTATTAAAACTTGTGCTTGTGATCGAACCACTTTTTGCAATTTCCATCGCATTGTAAATTGTTAATATTTTTATTACATTTGCCACATACGAGAATATTACATTTGTTTGACATTTTGACAGTTTTTTTTTTGCCTGGGATATACTCGATTTTTTTGCATGTAGCCCGTCTACTATAGTGAAGTAGTATAGGGACATGATCTTGGTTTTGAGTGTATCGATATTTGTCTAAGAAAATGAAATGCTCAGGGGCTTTGAAACCCGTGAGCAAAGTCTTCTTCCTTATATGTGATATTAAACCATTTTCTGGAGTTTTTAATGCTCTATCATAATGGCTTCTGATTAGTTTATCGTATTCTCATAATTTGGCTTCCTTGTACAAATATTTATTAGAATAAAAATGTTTTTATTCGGACTCAGGCTTTCTATGTTTATTAATACAAACTCTTATGCACTTTCTTTCGAATTTACGTATTTTTATACCCGTATGACTATATAGTCAAAGGGTATAATAAATCTGCCATTACGTTTGTGACGCAGAGAAGGAGGGGGGGTAGATATAGACTCAAGTGTATGGATCGGATCAGAATCGAAAAATAAATCGATTTAGCTATGTATGTCCGTCCGTCCGTCCGTCCGTCCGTCCGTCTGTCCGTCTGTCCGTCTGTCCGTCCGTCCGTCCGCACGATAACTCAAAAACTAAAGGAGCTAGGATCTTGAAATTTTCGCAAATTCGTTTTTTTGCATTAGCCGTCATCGCTATTTAAATCCAGTTATTTTGGTCCATGGGTTCGGGTAGCTGCCATACAACTCCTTTTTTTATATGATTATTACTCTGTACCTATTATAGCTGCGTGTCTGAAATTTTGCCAACAGTAGTTTAGTTTTATGGCCAAAAAGTCTACAAAATTTGGTTGGTCTAGTGGAGTGGGTTCGAGTAGCTGCCATACAACTTCTTACTTTATATGAGCATTACTCTCCACCTAATTAAGCTGGGTGTCTGAAATTTTGCTAAAACTAGTTTAGTGTATTGGCCAAAGTTTCTGCAAAATTTGGTTAGTCTACTGTAGAGGGTTCGAATAGCTGCCATACAACTCCTTATTTTATATGAGCATTACACTACACCTAATGAAGCTGGGTGTCTGAAATTTTGCCAAAAATAGTTTAGTGTAATGGCCAAAGTTACAGGAAAATTTGGTTGGTCTACTGCAGAGGGTTCGAATAGCTGCCATACAACTCCTTATTTTATATGAGCATTACACTACACCTAATGAAGCTGGGTGTCTGAAATTTTGCCAAAAATAGTTTAGTGTAATGGCCAAAGTTACAGGAAAATTTGGTTGGTCTACTGCAGAGGGTTCGAGTAGCTGCCATACAACTTCTTCTTTTATCTGAGTATTCCACTACACTTAATAAACCTGTATGTTTGAAATTTTGACAAAAGTAATTAACCGGATGACGGTCATACGGGTATCCCAGAGTTGACACAGTCTACTCTACTACACTCTTCCTCGTTTCCATTAAGCTTGCACTAATGTTTTACCGTATAGGTACCCCATAGACAAGATTTGGCCTTATTAATGTCTGGTAGCATATTATTTTAATTCTATTGCTAATATTGTTGTTGTAAAAGAGTTTTTTAGCTGCCATTAAGGAATTATTGCCTTTATATGTAACTGAACTCCAAGATATTCAACGAATTTTTGTTTGCGAGAGTTGACATAGGCGATTTAAATTTAAATTGTTCCCAATTTTTTCTAATATCTGAACTAGTTTTGCCAATTGTATTACGGAATAATATGGTTCACATTTACTGAAGTTCATTTTTAATATCCATATCTTGTAATAGTCCTGCACAATGTTAAACATTTTTTGTACATTATACTGAATGCTATTTACAGTGTCTTTCGCAGAGTATATTATAATATCATCTGCGAACGCCAGGGCGTAGTTATTGCCTTTTATTCGATCTAGCAAGAATAAAAGATTTGCTGTATAGATAGTAAAAAGGTTAGGTGCATTAACTATTGTTGCCGAAGGCCGTTTTCAAATAGGAATGATTTGGCAGACTCGTTATTTTTGCTATATACTAATAATTTGTTGTTATATAACATATTTTTAATCAGTATAATTAAGCGTGGCGGGAAGTTATATTTTATTAATTTATAGTTTAATCCATCCAACCAAACTGAATTTAAAGCCTTTTCAAAGTCAATCAGGAAAGCACCAACACCGTATTTCTTATTTATAAACCAGTAAATATCTGAGGTTAATTTGGTTATAGTATTTACAGTACCATGTTTGTGCCTAAACCCAAACTGATTTTCGGGAATAAGATTGATTGACTTTGCATAATTTGAAATTTTATCGTTTATTATGGTTTGGCAATAAACTTTTCGGTCGATAATTGCTAGGGTTGGTTGGATGTTTGCCAGGTTTTTTTAGCAATATCGTTTTTGATGTTTTCCAATTATGCGGAAAATACGAATTATTTATTGCATTATTGAATAGAATAACATATTTCAAAATAATTAGACCCTTTAAATTTTTTAAAACTATGTTTGGGATATTATCGATAGCAGAAGAAACTTTATTTTTTAAAGCTTTAAACTTTAAAGATAGCTCTGACTGGTTCGTGAATTCGCTATTTTCACCGTTTGTTCAGATGATTTGTTTGTGTTGGAGAAATTACTCAGAGTTGAGTTGAAACTTATTGATTGAGAGTTATTGAGTTGTGCTATATTATTTATGATTTAGTTATGTAGTCTGATTTTGTGAGTGCTTTCAATGTATGGGCCAAGTACATTGTAAATTTGTGATTGATCTTCTATTATAAATTTATTTGTGGTGGTTTTATTTAATTTGTTAAAGTCTATGTTATTTGGAGAGAGTAAAGTTATATCATTTTGGTCTATGTGTAGTTTTGAAATTTGATTGTTTTTGTGGAATATTTTATTTATTTCGGGGAACATGTTTGAACTATTTGTTGGAGTTATTTTTTGGAGACAAAGTTGCCAGTATTTTTTAATTTCTATTTCAATTTGTTGTTTAATTAATGTATTATTTAAGAGGTTTTGAGCAATTGGATTTATTTAGAAAAGTTTAATCCTTGTTTTTTGATGTTATGTATATCGTTCATGAGGCCCGTTATTTTTGTTCAAAAGAATTTTTAGCTTATCTGAGTAGATTTTTTTTTAATTATTTTGATTTATATTTTTTTGTATAACTTCATCCATATTTTTAAGAATTATTTCGTTCAACTGTAAAAGATGATAATCTACATTTTTGGTTAAACAAATTGCAGTTATCGAAAATTTTATTGCCATTGTTGGAGTTGTATTCGGAAAAATAGTTTGAATTTAATTTACTTTAAAATTTGCCCCAGTTTACTTTTGAAAATATGAATTTACTATGACTTGGTAGCTCCGGCAATAAAAGCTCTTCATTGTTTAGTGACATTGGAATGTAAATGGCATTATGGTCACTATCGTACGGGAGAGTTGTGAGCTTGTTTTGATTTGTTTCAACACAAATTTTTATTCTAATATCTGTTATCACTAAATCAATATAAGAATTTGCACGTGGTAGTGTTGGTGCATCAGTTAAGTGTAAATTAAATTAAAAACTAATTTAAAAATTATTCTTAACAATACTAAAAAAAAAATAATAGCCATAAACGTCAATTCACTAATCTCCAACAATAAAATTGCTTATAAATGCTATTATTTACAACATCAAATTGGAAAAATTTTTTAATGCATATGGCAACACCCCCGTCATCAATATCGATATTTCGATCATTTAAAATTATGACATAATTATCTAATGACATGTGGTTAAGTGCAAAAGTTAAGTGTTGAAGATTAGTGAATTGACGTTTATGGCTAATATTTTTTTTTTAGTATTGTTAAGAATCATTTGTAAATTAGTTTTTAATTTTAAGAGATTCAATACAAATATTTATATTATTAGAATTTTGGTTTATTTGCTTTTTAATGTAATAGCTTCATTTTGCATATTAATTAAAATGTTTTTTATTTCGATTAAAATATTGTCATTACTATTATTGGTGATTAAATTAGAGTTAATATTATTAGAATTATTATTGCTATTTTTAAGCTGAGAATTATTTTTTTTGTTCTATTTTTTGCAATATTGGAAAATGATGTATTTTTATTAATAGAATTTGAATTTATGTTTACAATATTTTGTTTTGCATTATCTCTAATTTTTTGCCGAAGCTCCATTTTTTTAATATACTGGACATTTGGTGTATGATGCCGGATGACCATGGTTCCCACACAAGGTACAGTATAATTTATCTCTTGGATCTTCAGCAGAAATTGAGAATTGTTCTGGCCTTTGATTATCGCCACATTCAACACATCTCAACTGCATATAACAATTAGCCGCTGAATGGGAGAAGCGTTGACATTTTGTGCATTGTAAGTTATGGGAATCTATTAGTTTTTCCCACCTACTATTTGATAATCTATGACATTAATTTGAATAATTTCATTTGTCCAGCTATTAGCTGAAGCTTGAACGATTTAGTGTGGAAGAGTTACTCCGTTGTTATTTGAATATTTCGTGGTAAATCGTGTAAACTTTTAAAATTTTATATTTGTTGTTTCATGTTCTTTTAAGTAATGGAGAACTTCCTCTGGTGAGTATAAATTTTTTAAACCTTTTAGAACTAAGGTTTTATTTTTCTGTTTTAGGTGTGAATGTGAAGTGCTCTATTTTACCTTTATCCAGTAAAGCACGAGCTTTTTTAAACTTTTCGATTTTGTATGTATACAGCGATGAATGGTTTTCAATATGTTGTTTTATAGCAAAAATTTTTATACCAATTTATTTTTTATAAGACATTTAATCTATCAACTGGTATCATACATATTTATTGGTGGAATTTATTTACCTTTTCCGTGCGGGAACTAAATGGTTGGTTTACTTTTCAATCTTTTTTTGTTGATGTTTTTTTGAGGTTAAGAACGTCAAATGTATCCAAATCGTCAATATAAAGAATTTTTGGCTCTGCTTTGCCGTTGTTATCTTCTTTTGTTTCACTGTATTTATCGGTAAGATCTATCAAAAAACTGTAATAGCTCGACTCGACTTTTGGTGAACTAGATGATGTTGAAGGAACAAAAATTTTTATGGCTTTACGAAGTTTTTTTTTTTATTAAATATTCAACTAAATTTTCTATTCGGCCTTGGTCGAAATTTGGTCTTTGGACTTTGGTCTAGGATTTCTTTAAATCTGACATTTATTGTCTCTTTTTATAAGTTTTTTTTTTTTTTTTTTGTTGCATTTAATAAGAATTTAAATCTTAAATATTTTTGAATTTTTATTTTTATATATATTTTTATTTTAATTTTCGCAATATAATAATATAACTTAACGCTTGACAGCTGAAATCGAAGTCTAAATGTAACAAATCGGCAAGGAGTTAATAGACATAAAAAAATATTATGTACTGAAGAAGACGAAAATAAGATTTTGAAACAAATGATAGAGAAAATGTAATTTAAATTTTCTTTTCAATTCGGCTACAATTTGGGATTTCTTGCGGCATTTCTTAAAATCATCTTTTTTTTTTTGCTGCACATATTTCAATTAATTTTTTAATTGAGTCTTCCTTCCACGCAAATTTTTTAAGTACGTATTTCATTTTTGTTGAATTTATTAAGTTTGTATAGTTTCAATTTAAATTGTATAAATGGAATATATTAAGTTTGTATTTTTTGTGTTTTTGTTTTGAATTTCATTTATTAGATGTATGTAATTTGGATCGTTTTTGTTTTTATTTTGAATTTTATTTATTAAATGTATGAAGTTTATATTTTATTTTTTATTTTGAATTAAATGTGTTTTGAAAAATAGTAAAAATTAAACTTACTGAGTTCTATATTAATCGCACCAACCCAACTTGTGTATATGACGATTTGCTCATCCTTAGTTTCCAATTGATTGTTTTGATTTTTTCGAAGCCAGGATTGCAGCAGTTTGTCTTTTCTAAAAATCAAAAAATTATGAATAACACATCTGCTTCTACAACTGCGGAAGCATTTTCAATATAATTATCAATTCCTTTCCCGATGCGTCGAAATATTGCCTTAAGATGGCCAAAAGCATTTTTAACCACTCTTCTATATATCGACAACCTGTAATTAAGCAATTTTTCACAAAGTGGAGCATGTAAATTAAATGGAAATGGCTACATTATTTCCGGGCTTAATTTATACGCTGAGCTGCCTATCAGAAAAGGTTTAACTCAAACTAAATTTATAATTTAATGATTTTTTTCAATTATTTTACTTGCTTTCATATACTTGTTCAACTAATCGTTGCACCGACCTGGGCAGCCAACATTAATATATACAAATCTATATGAAAAGTCTACAGCGGCAAATGAAATTATTGAATAAAAATCTTTACACTTAAAATAATCAGAAACGTGTTCTTTATGTGGCTTGACTTCAATATGACAGCCATCTAAATATTTAAATAGTTACATATTTTAATATGTAAATTTATTTATAATATTTATCTACTTACCTACTGCTGCATTAACTGTGGGAAGCCCATTTTCTCGAAACCACTAATATTTTTTTCATAGCTTCATCCGATAGTGGAATAAATAGGATAGATACTGTGCTTGAAGAATTTCCCATACTATTTACATAACTCATTAAAAATAACGCAAACATTTGATTTGGCAACACCAAATAAATTAGCAATTGATCTGTACTCTGAAGAAGAACACAGCGCGTACAGACCAATTGCTATTCTGTTTTTCAATGAAAATTTTTGTTCCGAGTACACTTCATTCTTGTCCATAGAACGCAGCAAAGAACATAATTCATCAAAGCTTTCCAATCCATTCTTAAATTATTTTTGAAAACAGGTTTCCATTGGCATAAAGTTAATTTCCGAAAAACGTACTAGTCGTAATCTAAAATAAAAAATTCAGTTTATTATGCCAGTAAAATCAAGAGAGATTAGTCATTACCTTTTTCCAAATAATTTTCAGTTTTTTATAAAATTTTGCAATCGTGCGACTAATCACCAATCTCTTTGCAACTAATTTATTAGCCAAAAGTTTTCTGTGCCTTTCAACCTCTTTTTATACCCTACACCTATGAAATAGGAAAAGGGTATATTAACTTTGGTATGGTGTTTGTAACCAACTAAAGGAAGCGAGCTAGATATGGAAATATATATATATTTGTGATCAGCGTGACCTCCTGAGTCGATATAGCCATGTCCGTCCGTCCGTAGGCCCGATAATTCAAAAGATAATGGAGCTATCTTGATGAAATTTTAACTGTAGGTTACTAGAACTGAAAGTACTGCGGGGATTGCATATCGGCGAAATCGACCCATGGGTTCGGATTCTGGACCTTTTAATTGTTCTAAGGTCCAAGGAACATATAAAAAAGTAAGGATAACTCAACAACTAATGGCGTTACAATCATGAATTTTATGATGTAGATTACCAGTAATGTTACTATGGCGATGATTGCGTACGAACGAGTTCGGACAATGGGTTCGGATCCTAGAAGTTTTTGATCGGATTTAGGCCAAACAAGCATAATTCTGAAACCAATGAAGATAAAACATTCAAATTTGGTATCAGTGTACCTCTTCCTATGTCCTTAGAGTCCTGGAAATTTAGGTCCAATTGGAGTAGTGGATCGGGGACCATACACACAGTCCTTAAAGCATATCATTGAATTTATTTAAAAAAATAGCTTAAAATTAAGATAGAACGTTCCAATTGTGTACAAGGAATCAATAGTATTGAAAGAACGGCGCGGACTGCATATAGGGGAAATCCAACCGTGGCCTCGGATTTCGAAACTTCTACGAATTTAGGCCAAACGAGCATGATTACGATTTCAAAGAAGTTAGAACCTCTCTTTTTTCAGTATCAGGGTGCCCCTTTCTATTCCCATAGTGTCCTCGAAAATTGGAACCAATTGAAATAGTGGGTCGGGGACCATCCACATAGTTTCGAAGACCTTAAAGCTTTTTTTTCGAAAATAGTAGAGATAGTAACTTAAAAAAAATGTAGAAGCTTTAACTATTTCCCACGTGTTCTCTTAATGTATGATCAATTGGAGTGGTGGTTCAGGTAACCCTCTTAGACCTCTAAAGGTTGAAAGGCTCGTAATCGAAATTAATAAAAATAGTAACTGAAAATTAATATAGAATGTTCCAAAAGTTACAAGGGTTAATTAGTTTTGAAAGTATGACTGGGACTGCATATGGACGAAATCGTACCATGGTTTCGGGTTCTGGAACCTTTGAAAAGTTCAAAAGCTAACAAACGTATATCTTAAAAAACCAAAACTCAGAAACTTTTCAAAACTCAGAAAATTTTGATGAAATTTATATACCCCTACTACTCCCAAGACCTTAAAGCATAATATATTCGAAATTAATAAAGATAAAAAAATCAAATTTGATATATATACTATTTCCTATTTCTGTTCCTATTTAACACTTTTATAACTGTTCAAAATTTATCATTGTATTTTAGAAATACATTTATTGCATATTTTGATTTGACTAACATTTAAAACTATCAAATTATAGAAACTTTTATTATAAATTAATATTTCGTTCGAATAACTTTAATTTTAATTCTATAGAATAATAGAATTAAGTAAATTAAGAGATAATAAGTAAATTAAGAGAATAAATTTAAAAATTATTGAAAATTGAAATAATTAACCAAGGGTACTAAATCATTCAACAATGAATGCACTACAGCTTAAAATCCTGAAAAGGAGTAATTGCTGCATGTGAGTAAAATTTTATTGAATTGGAAAAAAGTTTTAAATATGTAATTTTGTAATTGCATTTTACGAATCCATTTATCTAAATTTAATTTTTTGTTTAATTTTTTAAATAGATAAGTTAGTAAGAATTTTTAATATTTTTGAATTGATAAAATAATTAGCAAATGTTTTTAGTATTATAAAAAAAAATTTGGTTAGCCATGTCTTACGATCAAACTAATAAAAGCTTTTATGATTTTAAAATGACTTCCCATTTAATTTGAACCAAATAGGTGTAGGGTATTTCAAACTCGGTTGCACCGACTAACTGTTTCTTTACTTGTTTTTATATTTAAAAAGTTCTAAATTTGTCATTGTAATTTTAGAAAAACATTTATTGCATATTTTGATTAGTAAATTTTGTGATAAAAAGCTAATGAAAGAATTAATGATTTTAATAAACATTAAAAACTATCAAATTATATAAACTTTTATATTTATTTTGCTACAAATTAATATTTCTTTCGAATACTTTGAGTTTAATTATATAGAACATTAAAAAATAAGTAAATTAATAGAATAAATTTAAAAATTAATTAAAATTGAAATAATTGATCAAGGGTACAAAATCATTCAACAGTTAATGCACACAGCTAAAAATCAGCATGTGTGTAAAATTTTATTTTTAAATTTTATATAAATTAGCAATTGATCTGTGTTGTGAAGAACAACCCAGCGCGTACAGACCAATTGCTATTATTTTTTCCAGTGAAAATTTTTGTTCCGAGTACACTTCATTCTTGTCCATAGAACGCAGCAATGAACATAATTCATAAAAACTTTCGAGTCCATTTTTAAATTATTTTTGAAAAACAAGTTTCCATTGGCATAAAGGTTATTTTCGAAAAACGTACTAGTCGTAATCTGATATAAAAAATTCAATTTATTATGCCAGTAAAATCAAGAGAGATTAGTCATTGCCTTTTTCCAAATAATTTTCAGTTTTTTTTATTTAATTTTGATATCGTGCGACTAATCACCAATCTGTTTGCAACTAATTTATTAGCCAAAAGTTTTCTTTGGATTAAAATTTTGTGTCTTCTTAATAGAAAACGATTCTTTTTGTAATTTTTATCTAATAATAATATAATTAATTTTTGCAAATTCTTCACCATTCTCATTTATTTTTAATTTACTCGAACATAAAAATAAAAAATAAAAACACTTTCTAAAAAGTATTAACACTTGTGTTTAGTTGTACAGGTATTTCACAGGAATGATGGCGTCTATTTTGTTGTACATTTATCTATTTTAGGTATAAAAAAAATTAACAACTCTAAACAAATTAAGTATTAAATTTAAGAACAGACAATACAAAGTAGGTAAACCCTAATAAAAATATTATTTCACAGGTATAGAAACGAGTTGAATAGTTTTTTTAATAAGCTGATTATATATACATATGTCAAATATTATCGACTTAGTATTCCAGAATTAATCGTAAGCGATTGACATTTAATGTAATATTCTATGTACTTAAAAGTTTCTTTTATATTTCACTTTCAAAATCGATGATTCGCGAAGATACTAGTCAATCCATACAAATGGAACAGGTATTTAATTTTGAAATTTGTCAGAAAATATTTTACCTATCCTATTACCATTCTAGTACTAGTAATTCTACGATAATTATCATGTAAATTAATACCTGCCACTTTTTTAAATGCGTTTAAATAATTAACATTTTTGAATAAACTTGAATATAAATTAGAAGTTATATAAAAGTACTGTAGAATTAGTTCAGAAGTAAATTCGTATTTTTGCTACGCATTTTGTAAATTCGTATTTACCCTACGCATGCACGAAGTTTATACTAAAATTTGTACTATCAAAATTATGTCTATCATTCTTACTAACATTTAATTTTGTTTTTACTATAACAGTAAAGACATGTGCTCAATGTTTTTTTTTTTTTTGTTATATATTCGCATTGTCTTTCATTATAAATATTACAAGTTACAACAACAATAAAATCATGTGATCCAATATATTTTTTTCTTTTTTTATTGCTTCAGTTAATTTTTTTTTTTTGTTTAAGTAATGCTTCATCATTATACTATAGATCATTCTTTCAATAAAAATATTGTCCATATGTCAGGCGTTTGCAACCTAAAGTCATTTACAAATAATAAAAAAAATTTAAATGTTATATGTACGATATAGAATCTATGATTCACTCCTATGATTTTGACATTCATATAATTGTATTGACAGAAATATGGTTAATTAAAAACGAAAATGAATTTTAAATATAAATGGATATGTTTCTTATTTCGCAAATAGGCAAGAACCTATAGTACCTGTAGGTGATATAAATTTAAATCTACTAAATACTAATCAGGAACAAGTCTTGACATATACGAATACAATACTCTCCAATAGGTATTTAATTTATAATAACATATCATCGGAATATGCTACAAGAATAAGCAAAACGACAACAACAATTATTGACCACTTGGTTACCGATCTAGTTAGTTACTAATATAATTTTGTAATTACAAGTACATCCCCTTCTGACCATAAAATGTTTTTGTTTAATATAAATCTCAAACCCATAATAAAAGAGGAAATAGATAAAAGAACAGTGCTAGACTATGAAAAAATTTAACTAAAATATTTTTGGTCACAACTTGATTAGTATATCGATTGTGATCACTTTGCCGATCTGCATCATAAAGAATACCAAAACAATAGCGGTGAAGAAGGGGAAACACAAGAAAAAATGGATGACGAAAGGAATATTAGATAAAGTAAATCTAAGAGACTCTTACTTTAGATACTCTTGCAAATATGAAGATAACACTCGAGTTCTTAATTTATATAAAACAACGAGACTTGAAGTGAGCAAAATGATTCCCCAAGCTAAGAAAAACTACTTCTCAAAAGATCTCAATTTAAAAACAAAAAATTCCAGGAATTTATGGAATTTTTATAAAAAAATAATTTATAATACAGATGGTCATAGATCTAACACAGATATTAAATCCTTAGAGATTAATAATGAAATGTTTAGCGGTGCTAGTAACATAGCTAAAAAATTGAATTCATTCTTCGTAAACGTAACTGATGACATAAATATCTCATCTCTCTAATTAGATTACGAATACTTAAATACTACAAGGAGAAACATATACAATTAATTTAGTTTAGACATAACAAATGAAGAAGAGGTAAAACAAATAATTGACAAGCTGAATCCTACTGCACCTACTGGTCATGATAATATTTCCACAAAATTTTAAAAAAAATGTTCATCTCAATTAGCTCCAACAATAGCTAGATTAATAAATAACGCCATACAGAACTCAGTCTTCCCACATAACCTCAAATTAGCAATAATCACTCCTATATATAAAACAGGTAAAACAACAAACCCATCAAATTACCGTCCAATATCAGTCTTAAATGCACTTTCAAAAATATATGAAACAATAATAAAAAGTCGACTTTACATATATCTTTTTAATAAAAACAGCATATTGCATGAAGAGCAATTTGGCTTTGAAAGTAATTCAAACACCACCGCAGGATGTCTTAGTCTTACTATTTTTTTAACCACCAACATAATGGCAAATTTGTAGCCTGTATATTTTTAGATCTACAAATAGCTTTCGATTGCGTCGATCATGAAATACTTTTGTTAAAAATGGCCAATCTTGAATTCTCTCTTAATGCATTACGACTTTTTGAATCATATTTAACCAATAGGTCACAAAAATTCAAAATAATATATTCAGCGAGGACCTTAGAATTAAAAAAGGTGTCCCCCAAGGATCCATTTTAGGTCCAGATCTCTTTAAAATTTATATCGATGATATATCTCGTTTGGAGCTTAAAGGTTCAATCCAGTTGTGTGCCGATGATGAAGTAATTAAATATTCAGCTACAACCGAAAGCGAATAAGAAGACACATTGTGTATGATCTAAATATACTCGATTTATGGATCACAAAACATAAGCTAAGCTTAAATATAAAAAAAAAACGAAAATTGTTTTGTTAGGCAAGAAAACTTATAGTGTAAAAAATTTTTATTATAAAAGAAAAATAATTGAAACAGTAAATAGCTATAATTATCTAGGATTAATAATTGACAAAAAATTAAAATAGGTTGACCATGTCCAGCATGTTATGAAAAAAATTTCACCGATGCTCTTTTAACTACGTAGATTGCGAAAATATATTTCCACTGATGCATTATATACAATATATTCGTCGTATATAATGTCACATATGTGTATCTCAATCCGATATGGAGTGGTGCTAGTCAACAAACTTTGAGCCAGCTCGATATATTACACAAGAAATGTATCAAAATTATTAACTTCTATCTTCTAATGTATCCAACAAATTTATTATACTCAGATAAATATATAAGCTTTGAAAATATTTGTAAACGTGAGTTATATCTAACAGCATACAAAATTATAAATAATAAAATCAAGCACAACTACATTTTAAACAGAATGATAGACATACATACGCCCAATACACGAAATAGGTCGAATTTTTATTTATCGTTATTCAAAACAAATCAGCAGAAGAATAACTGCTTATATAAGTGTTTAAAATTATTTAATGATCCGCCATATGAACTTAAAGAAATTGATTCCATAATAATTTTTAAAAGCAAAGTTAAACGATATATAACAAGTAATACCTAATAATATAAGTTTGTAATATAAGGTAAAAGTAAATAATTTATATTGAACACCAAATTAGTAAACAGAGGAAAATGATTGCAGTAAAAAATAAAAGAGAAAATAAAAATAAAAAAGTAAAAATTATCTAATATATAAAGAAGAAAATTTGTTTGTTTATTTGTTTGTTTGTTTGTCCAGGATTCACGTGAAAACCCCTGGTCCGATTGTCACAAAATTTTAAAAGATTAATTCTGAGAGCTCGGGGGTGACATAGGCTATATCACATTTTTAAAAGTCAACAGGTTGCGGCTCCAGAACCATTTTAAGCTTTTTCGTTTTTTTGATGTCGAGTCAAAACGGTTTGACCGATTGAATTGAAATTTTGTACAAATGTTCCTCTTAGCAACCGGAATTACTTGTATAAATTTGGTTGGAATAAATTAACCCATTTCGGTCTGACAGGCTTCCAAAAAATTTAGTGTTTCAGATTTGTGTCCAATTTTGCAGGGTGGTTTCGCTTTCGAAAAGAGAGGCTAACACAAGTTTTTGTTGAGTTCAGTTAACCCGTTTGGGCACGAGGGTGCAATGAAGCTTTTTAAAAGATTTTGAGGTCGAGTCAAAACGGTTTGACTGATTGACTTGAAATTTTGCACAAATGGTCCACTTAGCAACCGGAATTTGTTGTATAAATTTGGTTGGAATAAATTAACCCATTTCGACCTGGCGGGCTTCCAAAAAATTTTTTGTTTCCGATTTGTAGCTAATTTTGCAGTCGAAAAGAAAGGCTGACACAAAAGAGGGGCTACAAAAAGTTTTAGTTAAGTTCGATTAACCCGTTTTCCACGAAGACGCCATGAAGTTTTCTATAAATTTTATTTGCTTAAACGATTAAAAGAATTTTATTGAAAATTTTGTACCAGCATTTTAATTATAAAACCCCACAGGGTTAATTTGGTTTTGACCTGTTTACGCATTTTGAACAAAAATTCAATGAAATTTTCAAATTTTTGGTATTAACGCCTGTTAATTCCTTTATTCAAAAATCTAATAAAGAATCCGAATAATAATATCTTTAAATTTAAATAATATAACATTTTCCTTCTCTACATTTTTTTCGAAAGTCTTTGTTTTTTATCTACTTTGTAAAATTGCATTTTTCTTCAAATAAAATCTAAAAATCAAAAAATAATTTCAAATATATTATGCTTAAATACATAGTATTTTAAAACATTTTTCCCAAGAAAGAAGCTTAAAGTTCTCTCATAAAATCATAAAAAACGAGGAAGAGCGTAGTAGAATGTAGTAGAACTTTCATCAGATTTTTAAACCTTTGCTAAACCATCGACTATATTTTATTCAAACATATAATAATACTTATATGTAAACTAGCTATGACCCGGCGTACGTTGCCCCGCCACTCAATGGAGTTTTAATTTAAGTTGATGTTATTGAAAAAAGTTAACACAAAAATTACAGATTGTGCACATGTTAATTTTAAAATCTAATAAAGAGATTTTTTTTAAACGCTTTTTTTAGAGTTATGCTTGCAAGTTTTCAACAAATTTATCAAATTTCACTTAAAACTTTTAATAATTATTAAATAATAATAAAAATTAAAATTTTAATTCAGTTAACATTTTTCGCCGAAAGCCCACCATCCTCAACTCTATTGTCCAGAGCACCAATTTGTCAAGAAGCACCACGAATAGAAAAATTAAAGATAATCGTTCAAACTGTTTGGCAAACTGTTTTTTAAAGTTTCTGTTTCGCAATCTGTCAAAAGAACACCACAAAATTTTTTTTTAAACGTTCCCCTAATAGAAAGAAGTCCTACCTACTTTTAAAAATTGAAGGTAATATACTTATAAAATTTTTTTTTTCACCAATCGTAGAAATGATAAGTATATAAATGTACGCATACAAAATTTAAAGTCAATTGGTCAAGCCGTTTCTGCTTAAGATTAAAGTAACGAATACATCTGTAAAAAGCTGCTGTGCCGCAATGAGTTAATGAAACTCAACAAGCCTGTTTTTGAGACTTTGACCAAGCAATATTTCGCAAAATTGGAGGTAATATCCTTCCAAAAATTTTTTTTTAACAATTATCGGGCGGCAATTGTCAATCGGTAAAACCATTTCTAATTTATAGCAAAGTAACGAAAAAAACTATAAAAAGCTGTTGGGCCGCAAATGGTTAACGGAATTCCACAATAATTTTTTTGAGGCTTACTGTTCAACCAAAGCAGTACTTCCAAAAATTGACCGAAACTTGCTTTTTTACAATTTGCACGCTCCCGGGCAACGCCGGGTAAATCTTCTAGTAACTATATAATTATATAGGAATTGAAATTTGTATTTAAATATCTTTATTACATATTATAATATTATTAGTATTCTAAAATTTTTTTTTTTTTATTATAAAATTTTCTGTTTAAAAAAAAAAAAAAATACATATAATACTAAGTTAAATAAATTTTTTTTTTTTTGTTCCATTATTTTAAAGTTATAAGATCAAGACAGCTTAGGCTAAGATCAATTAATAATAATTAGTTTTAAGTCTATTGAATTTTTTTTTTATAATTACTAGTTATGTTTATTAGTTTTTGTTTTTTGCACGGTAACTCAAAAACTAATGGAGCTATCTTGATGAAATTTTAATTTGGGTGAAATCTGCCCATGGGTTCGGATTCTGGACCTTTTCTAAGTACTAAGGGCTAACAAATATATAAAAAAAATAAGGAGAATTCAACAACTAATGGCACTGCCTTCATTAAATTTGTGCTGTAGGTTACTAATAATGTAAATACGGTGGGGATTACATATGGTTGAGATCGGACCATGGGCACGGATCCTAAAACATTTTGATCGAATTTTGGCCAAACATTCATAATTCCAAAAACAATGAAGATAGAACCTGCAAAATTTTGTATCAGTGTACCTCTTTCTATTTCCTTAGCGTCCTTGAAATTTAGAACCAATTGGAATAGTGAGTCGAGGATCATCCACACAGTTCTGAAGACCTTAAAGCATATCATTGAAATTAATAAAAAACGTAGCTTAAAATTAAGATAAAACGAACCAGTTGTATACAAGGGCTTGATAGAACGCCTCGGACTGCATATAGGCGAAATCCGACAATGCGTTCGGATCCTGGAACTTTGTCATCGAGTTTAGACCAAACGAGCATAATTCCGAATCCAAAGAATATAGAACCTACAAATTTAGTATGAGGGTGTTCCTTCCTTTTCCCTTAGTGTCCTCGAAAATTTGAACCAATTAGAGTAGTGGGTCGGGGACCATCCACATAGTTTCGAAGACCTTAAACCATATTTTCGAAAATAATAATTTTTATTACATATTATCTATATTTTATTGAATTATTACCATAGGCAATATATAATTAAGAAATTGTGTACTACACTTAAGTTGTAAAATTTATTTTTATATTTAATAAGTTCTAAATTTGTCATTGTATTTTAGAAAAATATTTATTGCATATTTTGAGTAAATTTTGTGATAAAAAGCTAATGAAAGAATTAATGATTTTAATAAACATTAAAAACTATCAAATTTTATAAACTTTTATATTTATATTGCGACAAATTAATATTTCTTTCGAATACTTCGAGGCTAATTATATAAAACATCAAAAATTAAGTAAATTTAGAGAATAAATTTAAAAATTATTTAAAATTGAAATAATTAATCAAGAGTACTAAATCATTCAACAGTAAATGCGCTACAGCTAAAAATCCTGAAAAGATGTAATTGTTTCATGTGTGTAAAATTTTATTTTTAAATTTTATATACATTAGCAATTGATCTTTACTCTGAAGTACAACCCAGCGCGTACAAAACAATTGCTATTCTTTTTTCCAGTCAAAGTTTTTGTTCCGAGTACACTTCATTCTTGTCCATAGAACGCAGCAAAGAACATAATTCATAAAAACTTTCCAGTCCATTTTTAAATTATTTTTGAAAAACAAGTTTCCATTGGCATAAAGTTAATTTTCGAAAAACGTACTAGTCGTAATCTAAAATAAAAAATTCAATTTATTATGCCAGTAAAATCAAGAGAGATTAGTCATTGCCTTTTTCCAAATAATTTTCAGTTTCTTATTTAATTTTGCAATCGTGCGACTAATCACCAATCTGTTTGCAACTAATTTATTAGCCAAAAGTTTTCTTTGGAATAAAATTTTGTATCTTCTTAATAGAAAACGATTCTTTTTGTAATTATTATCTAATAATAATATAATAATTTTTGCAAATTCTTCACCATTCTCTTTTATTTTTAATTTACTCGAACATAAAAATAAAAACACTTTCTAAAAAGTATAACCTGTGTCCCGTTGTACAGGTATTTCACAGGAATGATGGCGTCTATTTTATTGTACATTTATCTATTTTAGGTATAAATAAAATTAACGACTACTAAACAAATTAAGTATTTAATTTAAGAGCAGACAATACAAAGTAGGTAAACCCTAATAAAAATATTATTTCACAGGTATAGAATCGAGTTGAATAGTTTTTTTAATCAGCTGATTATATATGTATATGTCAAATATTATCGACTTAGTATTCCAAAATAATTTGTAAACGATTAATATTTAATAATAATATTTAATAGTATTATTCTAATTAAAATCGGAGTTTGTGAAAAAGCCATTAACTTTGGAGTATGTACTTAATATTTCACTTTTAAAATCGATGAATTGCAAAGATACTAGTCAATACATACAAATGGTACAGGTATTTAATTTAAAAAAAAAAATAAAATAAAAAAAATATTTTTTTCAATATATACTTTTCTTAAGGTCACCAAAAATGTAGCCACCTAAAATGTAGAAAATAAAAAATTTAAGGTAGATCTTGGGAATTTGTTACTGTTTTAATATAAAAATAAATTGCTGGTATAAGAAACAGTTCTTTTAATGCTTGAAAACTTTTAAGCTTAAAAATTTCACTAACCAAAAATTGATGGCAGATCTTTTGCATTTAAAAGTGTTTTAATATACAATATAAAAGTAAATTGCTGAAATGAAAGATAGTTCTTCTTTTTCTTAAAATTAATCCATAAAATTTTTTTTAAATTTTATACATATATATACATACGAGTATATATTATTACAAATTAATAAAATCATATTTCGTAATGAACCGTTACATTTTGTATTACGCAGATTATGCTTCGATTCTAATATACACATACAGAAAAGTAAACAAAAACAAATGACTGATAAATTTTTGTTTCATTTTAAAAATTTGAAGATGAATAAGTTACGTATTTTACTTTTTGCATGTTTCGTATTTTATAAAATGTTGAGATCATGGGTTCAAATTCGCTTCTTGGTGAATTTTTTTTTTTATTTAAGTACCTACTTGTATAAATTTTAAATTTATGAAACAAAAATGTACGGACTGACTTAAAAAAAACCCTAAAAATTTTTTATATGAAACTTATCGTTTATTTATATAATTATTTGGTCTATTTTTTTATATTATCAAAGTGAAGTATTTTAGTTTTTAAAGTTACAAATTTTTAAAGAAACTATACAAATAAATTAATTTTAAAGAAATTAATTTTATTTTTTTTTTATTATTTCTGTTGAATTTAAAAAAAAAACAAAAAAATTTTTATCTTTGAAAGAGGATCGAACTCAAATCTATTTACACTCTAAGCCACTTTACTAACCACTGAACCATACAATTCTTACAAATTTGTAGTCAGATTTCTAATATAAATGTATCACTAACTGACAGAATGAAAAACAAAGCCAAAGACAGAGGCAAGTTCAATTAAAAGTATATAATAAAAAAAATTGATATAATGTATGTAAGTAACATGATAGTTATCATCATATATCATATATATAATACACAAGTGTTGGCGAGACCTTGCCAACATGTAAAAAAATATTGCACATCAAAATTATTAAAAAATATACTTCACACAATAAATAATGATAGCAATACTTATACCTTTAAATTTATTCTTTTGCATCCCATACACGATGGACCTGTTTTGTTGTTAAGCATCCCTGACACGATGTTTTCAACTTGGTACGAGTACTAGCGAAGTTGAATAAGTTGCATTACACGTACAATTGGGAAATTTTTATTCATTCCTTAACACAAAATTGTAGAAAAATACCTACCTACACTTTCATAACAAAATACAAACCGATTTTTAAGAAATAGTGGCAAACAGATCAGAGAACCATAATGTTTAATTTGAATTATGAGTGTAGTATAGAATAGTTTTACGGGCTATCAATATTTTTTTTTGTGTAAAAAAAAAGTACAATTTTACTTAAATTTAGTTACATTTGGTTCGATTTTAGAAAATAAAAACATATTATCGTATAATTGATTTGTCGTCTTAAAAAAGGTCTTAATTTGGAACTGCACTACGTATCTAAACTTGACAGCGCGAATTGAAAATTTTTTAAAAGATTTATTTTTATTTATTAACTGAAATAAAATCAACGAATGCTTTGATTGCTTGAATGTTTTAAAATACATACAAATAGAGCATTTCCAAATTTTGTTGTTTTATAAAATGACAAATCAGTTATAATATGATTTCGTTGTGTAAGACTAAAATCAAACCAACTATGAGTAAATTTAAATAAAATTGTACTTTAGTCTTATACAGAAAAAAATATTAACATCTAGTGCTACAAGAATAGTGCAACGCACAATAAAATTTTCTATTGAAAGAATTGTATTGTGTAGCGAAGAAGTGTTTACAATTTAATGTATGTTGTATTTACATTTTAATGATTTTCTGATAGTTTTTGAAAGTAAAGCATCTCTTATAAAATTTAAAATATAAATTGATTAAAAAATTAAAAATATAATATTAAATATAACATACGCATTTGAATCATTTAAAAACTTTGAATTTTAATAATATTTTAAATAAAAATATAATAAGGATAGAAATATAATTATAGAAATGATTTTGAATACCATAGAAATTTTTCATTCTGTCTATAATTTAAATAAACTAAATAAAATAAAAATATACCAAAAGTCACTCAAAATCAAATTTTATTTAATTTTTCTGCAAATTGGTCAGTACAACAATTTAGCGCTAGATGCTACAGCGCTGCCATTCAGTACAGGGCAACATCATTCTGAACGCGACTATTGCTTAAATTTTTTCAAAGATTTAAGTAACAAAAAAGTGTACAAAACAAATATAATATTATCGGAGTAGGTTACATGTAAACAAAGGAAAAACGTCAAATTGTCAAAGTGAAAGGACGAAATTTTCCCGCTTCTAAATAAAATAATAAATTTTATATAAAAATTAAAAAAAAAAAAATATATAAAAAGTAAACTAAAATAAAAATCTACTAAGGAAATAATAAATAAAAAAAATCATAATAAAATCTTAAAAAGTTTTATATTTCTACCGGAAAACAATTTGGAAAAACAGTGCAATCAAAATGGTACGCCAATGTTCAGTATGTAATAAACAATTCTACAAAAATTACAAAGGGCTACAATGTAGTGGAATGTGTACAGAATTTTTCCATCCTCACTGTGCTTTATTGGCTGATGAAGTTTTTGTAGCCGTACAACAAGGGAATGCAACGTGGAGATGTAAAGAATGTCCATCCATCCACAACGAATCAATTATTATATGTGGCGATAGTGATGAAAATGAAAATGGAATCTCTGATTCACCTAAGACTTCTATTAATACTTGTATCGAAGGTAAATTGAATACCGGTAATGATGCTAAAAAATATTCAAAAACCCTTACTCACCAACAACTAGTCACATCGCTTTATGAAATTCATAAAACCTTATCGTTCTTCAGTATGCAAATGGATAAACTTATTCAATCTAATAAACAAATTTTACAAGAAAATAAATTGTTAAAAGAAAACTTAAAAGCTACAGAGGAGAGATCAAATAAACTGGAAAAACTTGTTCATAGACTACATGGAAAACTAGATGAAAATCTGCAACAAAAATATAAAAACAACCTTATACTTACTGGCCTTTCACCTAAAATGAATTCTCCTATTGAATGTGTGGAAAAAATCATAAGCATAATAAAAGCTGACGTCAACATTGAGGATATAGATAATATCACTTGTTTAAATACCAACCTTAAAAATAACCAAGAAAAGGTTCTGTACTTTCTGCAATTGAAATCCGAAAAAATAAAAGAAGAACTCTTAAATAAAAAAAAATAAACGCAGAACATCTTTTCACAGCTGCAATTGGTTTACAAGTATCTGAAAACAAGGAAATATTTTTTCAACACCATTTCACCCCTCTGCAAGCTAAATTATACTATGAAGCCAAGCAGATCAAGAATTCAAAAAATCTCAAATACCTATGGATTAAAAACAATGAAATTTTCATCAGACAATCTGAAAAATCTAAGTTATTTAAAATTAAAGATTTTGAAGATATTAATTTTATTAAAACTAAACTTGCATAAACATAGTCTATATAACTTTTTATATAAGTAAAACATACAAATTTTCTTTTCTAAGATTTTATTAATTTTCTTTAATTGGCTTTCATTAATTTTGACTTGTTTTTCATACTTTTATAATTTTTTTATATTATTTTACTTAACCTATAAAATCTTATGTTTAAACTTAAGAACATTATCAATATTATTAACTCTTGTTTATTTTTTTTTGCATTATTTTCGTACATCATCATTATATAAATTTCAAATCAACTATTTATTTAAATTAAAAAATTAAAATTTACACTTCTTTCTTGCACGCTTATTACATTACTAAATATTTCAATAAGTTTTTCTATTTCTCTAATTACTTTCTTTTTATATTCTACCCTACTTAACCTATAAAAATCTTGGGAGTTCATTTCTACGTTCCTTAATAATTTTGATAAATTTTTTTAAAATCATTAACTTTACTCACACACTTGTCTGTATTAAAATTTTGTACTTTTTTTATTTTTAAAGATTATTTCAATTACAATTTAGCATCCAAAACACGTATAATCATATTTATTATCAATTTAAACACTAAACCGAAATCTAGATTATTGATATTTAATAACATATTTTATAATATTAAAATTAGTTTATTTCCTAGGTCAAAACTTAAACTATTTACACTTACAAGCATAGCATATGCAAATATTTATTAAATAACTAATGCTAATCATAAATCATTGACATCTAAATACATATTACTTTCTATTAATGGAACACTATTAACTTACTTATTAAAATTATTTATATTTAAAAGCGAATTACTTGCAAAAAATTATTCAATCACTATTGCTAAATTTAAAACATTAATATTACAAAATATATTTTATACAATAGTCAACTTAATCTCTAGTTTTAAATCTAAATTAGCTAAATTTTATAATACACTAATAATAATTTATGCCTATCGCTTCCAAAAAAAAAAGAATAAAATACTACTCGTTCATTGTACTTTACAACACGCACGATTCTTACTAATTATATTAACATTTTATTTTGGTTCAAAAATTTTGACAAATCCCAAACAGCTGATCAAAATAATACTCATGCATACAAAAAATTTTGTTTATGATATTTTAAATTTCTCACTCTCCATAGTAAATTTTTTTAATAAGATAACTGTTTTCAAATTATTGTAGTTTTCTTTCAATGCATTTAAACCAGACTGATAACATTGAAAACAAACATAAGGGTGGCCCACTACTTAAATTATAATACTTATTTAATGAGGTCAAATTATCAGAACAATTTTAATATTTTGTATTTGAATATACAAAGCCTTCGAAATAAATTGTATCAAGTAGAAGCCTTAATCAATAGTTTTAAATGTGATATACAAGTTGTGGTCTTAAATGAGATTTTGTTAATTGATTCTGAAAAAAAAATTTTCCATATACCAGGATATGATGAACCGTACGTTGCCACACGTGATGACTCCTATGGTGGTGTAGCTATATACATCAAAAAGAATATTGTTCACAATCATATAGTTGCAGAGGAGTTTGAGAATAGTAATATATTAGGAATCAAATTAGTTAAAGAGAATATTAATATTATAGCTGTATATAGATCACATCAAACTAGTATTTCTAATTTCATTAATAGAATTGATGAACTAACCTACAGTTATAAAAGATCTATGGTAATAGGCGATATGAATCTTAATTTATTAAATGTCGACAGGTCTGAAATTCAAACATATTATAATACTTTATTGAGCAATGGCTTTTTAATTGGTAACAACACTTCCGAAGAATATGCAACTAGGGTTGGAAATAATTCCAAAACGATAATTGATCATTTTGTTACAGATGTTCTTGATAGGAAATATTTTTTCCATATCTTGGACACTGACTTATCTGATCATCAAATGTTCTTTATCAGCTCAGATCATAAACCCTTCGTAAGTACTAATACCCAATATAAAACAATCTTGAATTATTCGAATATTAGGACTAATAGTATTTGGAGTAACCTTAATTCATATAATGATTTTGATGAAATTATTGATGATTTGAGTTTATTGATAAAAAACAATACGCAACGAATTGAAATTAATCATACTAGACGAAAAAATAAAGAGTGGATCAATGAAGATATTCTAAATGAAATGAAAATTAGGGACTCTTCTTATAAATTTAAGAAAAAATATCCAGGTGATTCGTATGTTCATAGTTTGTATGTTAAATATCGAAATAGAGTTAAAGTGCTAATAAACGAAGCTAAAAAAAAATTCTATTCTGATAAATTTTCACTGCAAAAAAGCAACCCAGGAAAACTTTGGCACTTATATGAACAAACTATATTTAATACTGACAATTTTGACTTTTTGTCAAAGTTATTGCTCAGAATAATAAATTGTTAGAAAGTGAAAAAGAAATCTCCGAGACCTTTAATAACTACTTTATTAACGTCACTAAAGAGATTGATATACCGGAAAATAACTTTGATTATTTATATATGAATCAGTTTAGTCGCAACATCTTTTCCAATTTACATTTAGAACCAACGAACGTTGAGGAAGTCAGATTAACAATCACTTCGCTAAATTTTTCGGCAGCTACGGGTTATGATAATATTTCTTCCAAGTTTATTAGGAAATTTTCCGAGCAATTGTGTCCTATTTTGGTAAAATTTATGAACAAATCCTTTCTTACTGGTATTTTTCCAAAAAATCTTAAAACTGCCATTGTAATCCCAATTTTCAAAAATGGAAATAAAACTAGTTGCTCAAATTATCGTCCTATATCTATTCTGCCGGCCTTTTCAAAAATCTTTGAAAGTATTATTAAACATAGGTTAAACTCTTTCATGAATAATAATAGTATCTTAAGCGATGAACAATACGGATTTGAAAAGAGTTCTAATACTACCGCTGCCTCACAAAGTTTAACTGATTTTATATCTAAAAATAGAGACTCGGGAAAATATGTAAGTTGTGCCTTCTTAGACTTACAAAAGGCTTTTGAGTGTGTCGATTATGATATTTTACTATATAAGCTTTCAAAATTCAATTTTTCAACATTCAGTTGGAATTCTTTAAATCATATCTGCGAAACCGGAAACAAGTAGTTCGCATAGGAAACTTTTGTAGCTCGGAGAGAACAATTATCAAAGGAATCCCCTAAGGCTCTATTTTGGGTCCAGACCTTTTCAAAATCTACATTGATGATATTACTCGGAGATTTAACAATGGTAGCCTCCAGCTGTATGCAGACGACGCGGTTCTTAAATATGCGGAATGTAGTGAAATTAATTTAATTAAAGCAATGCAAGCTGACATTGATTTAATCCAAGAATGGCTAACTAAGCACCGCCTTAGTTTAAATATTAAAAAAACAAAAATAATGTTCTTTGAACATCGATCAAGTAATACCAGACCAAATTTTCTCTATAGAAATGTAATGATTGAGGTTGTAAATAGTTTCAATTACTTAGGTTTGGTACTCGATAGGAATTTCAACTGGAATAGTCACATAGAACATATAATAAAAAACATAACGCCGTATATATTCATTTTACGTAGACTGAGAAACTTTCTATCGTCTGAAGCGTTATACACAATCTACTCGGCTTATATCAAATCGCACATCAGCTATCTTAATCCAATTTGGAATAGAGCTCCGAAGGTTTATATGAGCAAGTTGGAGACCTTACACAAAAAGTGCATTAAAATTATTCGCCATCTTCCATATTTACATCCAACGAGCATGTTATATACTAGTCAGTATACTAGTCTGACGAATATCGGTAAACTTGAACTCTACCTTCTTGGCTTTAAAATAATAAATAACCAAATAAAACATAATTTTATTCTTAATAGAAGAATCGAATTATATAACTATAATACGCGTAACAAATCAAACTTTTATTTAACACTATTTAGAACCAATAATCAAATTAATAATTGCTTATTTCATTGTTTGAAGGCATATAATGAACTCCCACAAATTTTTAAGACAATTGATAATATTCCGGAATTTAAACATAAGATTAAATGCATGTTGCTAGAAGTCAATTAAAAATTGTAAGTTTTTCTTTAAACAACGGTAAATAAATAGATAATAAATTTTGTAAATGAAATAAAAAAAAAATTTTAATAAAATAATAAAAAAAAAAAAATGAAAGAAAAAAAAAAAAAGCAAAAACAAAATAAAAATAAAATAAATGTAAGCTTAAATACAATTGTACTCTATTTTACTCTAAATTATAAATGGCCATATATAGCTTATGCTAAGGCCTCATAAAATCTAATTTCGTTAAGCTTAATCATTTTTATTGTAACACTTTGTAATTTGAAGTTTTAATAAAGAAAAAAAAAAAAAAAAAAAAAAAAAAAAAACTTAAACAAGTGAGGAAAAAAACAAAGGTTTTTAATAAGCACATTTTTAAAAAAATATACGGTTTCTTACTGAGCATTTTATCATTTATTTTTATAAAAATATATATAAAAATAAATGTTAATAGCTGCGAAATATAACGTTGGAGCTTCAATGTTACCGTTTAATTTTGGAAAAACTTACACTGGTGAATAAGTTACTGTTTAATAAACACACAAAAGTTTTAGTTTTTAAGACCTAGTAGCTCTTCAATGGGCAAGGTTCCCGAATTTTTGTTTAATCCCCCTCCTGTCCTCACCCTTCTATTTTTTTCGAATTTAGGGAATCAATTGCGAACTCCACCAAAATTTAGAATTTTACCTAGAATTTTATTATCTATTCTTCAATTTAAAGAGACCCTTTCAAATTTAAGAAAAGCCTTTTACATCTTGGTCTTATATTTTTGTGAAGCCTATAAAAGCAGCTCGCTCATACCGTTTTTAGATTGAAAATACATTTAACAGAACTTTTGTTATACTAATTTAAATATAGGGCTTTTTTGGAATTTTCGGGGCTGTAGCATTGGTACCTTTCCAAATTAAAAAAAAATTTTGACACATGTTGAAATATAATTAAATATATTTCAATTTTGTATATTACTAAAAAAAAATTTTAACAGGTATTCAAGTTACATGTGTTTGAAAATAGCTAAATTTCAATTTTCGAGCCCTTATAGGCCCTAAACAGGGGGCGTGATAACCGACTGCTACTAATTTCAGAGGACCTAACTTTTCCCAAATATTCCACCTTGAATCGTTTACAAGATATGTGGGGCCAAAAATTTTGCAAAAATTAGGTTTCGCATAGTTGTAAATTTTAGTACCACATGGCAACTCTAAACATTTGCCTTTTAAAAATTGATAAAGTTCATAAAAGCAGCTATAACAATTTAAAAATAGGGTTTTTTTCAACTTTGGGGGGCTTTAGCTCCGTAACGGGTGAGGCTATAGAAAAACATTCTCCTACGAAATTATTTTTTTTGTAATACCTACCCGTGGTTAAAATTTCTTTACTCTATTTCAAACGGTGTAAAAGGTTTTGTAAACATACAGACAGACGGACGGACGAACAGACAGAGTGAAACTATATAGGCACAGTAGTCGTTATACTGTCGAGATAGTTGAACTGAATAATGTATTCAACTGTAGCTGTTTCTGCATCTGAGGCTGGCTTCTCAAGGAATTTTCTCTTCTCTGTTCTGGAGGCTCGTTTTACTCTTTGTATTGTTCTTTGGTGACAACTCTGCTCTCTAGATTTTTATTTGTTTCTATATTGAGTTTATATCCCGTAATCTCAAAGACGGCTTTACTAAATTTTACGGCTTTAAATTTTTAGTACGGATTATTTTTCTAGATTTATTGAAAATTGTGAAGTTTTTTATTGTTAAGGACCCTGAATTATTTTTTTTGAATGATTATTTGCGTTTTAAATAAATTTTGAGCAGATTTACGTTTTCGTTAGTTTCTTTTGTTGAATTGATTTCAATACGGGGTAGTGGGTCATCATTTCCGTTTTGAATTTCCTTTTTATATTTTATTTCATAATCAAACTCTGATAGTTTAAGACGACATCTCACGAGTTTTGAATTTGGTTCTTTTATTGAAAACATTGTAATGGCTTGTGATCCGTCTCTATAATAGATTTCCAGCCAAATATATATGGGCGAAAGTATTTTGTGGCCCTTACCACACCTAATAATTCTTTCTCAAGAGTACTGTAATTGTGTTTTTGTTCGTTAGTGCGCGACTTGCTAACACATTGGATGCCCTTCTTGAGAAAGTATGGCACCTAAAGCGTACTGACTCCCAATCGCTGGGACAGTGAATGTTTTGTTAAAGTTGGGATCATGAATTAGCATTTTCTTTAGCAATTCGAAACTAGATTTATATTCAGTGTCGTTTATATATATTTTTGAATTCTTTTTACGAAATTTTGTAATTGGCTTAGCTATTTTCGAGTAGTCTTTTATAAACGAGTAGAGTAAACGAGTAGTCTTTTATATCCTGTAGTAGCATGTTAAGCCAAGGAATTCCTTTATTTGTTTCAGAGTTTTCGGAATTGAAAGTTTTTCACACATTATATTTTCTTACGGTGTGGTTCTATCCTTTCTAAGTGACAACATCCCTTAAAAATTTAGTTTCTCTTTTGAAAAATTCAGATTTATCTAGTTGTACCTTTAAATATACTTCTTTCAATCTTTTAAAAATATTGGTTAAGGAGTTTAAGGGTTCTTCAAGTGAAGAAGAGAAAATTATAATATCGTCCATGTCTGCAAGGCAGATTTTGTTTATAAAGTCTTTGAGAATATAGTTTATTAGTGTTTGGAACGTTTTTGGGGCTGTTTCCAACCCGAATGGCATACCTACAAATTCGTAGTGCTCATCTTTGACTCTCAAAGCTTTTTACAAACATCCTTTTTATCAATCTCTATTTGAGGAAAGCCTTTTGCTTGATCTAGAGTTTTAAAGTATTGGCATCTTCCCAACTTTCCCAGGGTGTCATCTATATTAGGAATAGGGTATATGTCGTCTACTGTGACCTTGCTTAATTTACAATAATCAATGACGAGTTGCCACTTAGGTTTTCCACTGGCATTCTTCTTCAACGGAACTATCCATACGGGGGCTGACTAAGGTGAAAATGGGAACATAGTTTGTCGTACGAATTTCATATGCTTAATAATATTTGTAAAGGAAAAATCAGAATTTTCTTGGTAAAAGATCTTTAAAAATGATTTTGTTACTTTGTATAGCACCTGTTCTCATTTGACGAATATATTTTTATGGTCGAGTTCTTCGATAAGGTTAAAGTTTTCAGAGCTTACTACTTGAGTTATGATAGTTTTGATAATTTTGTTATTGTTAGCAAATTTAAAATTAGCCTCTACTTTATAATTTTCAACATTATATATGCACTCGCAGAGAGTGACAGTGCCATCTAGGGAGTTCTGCTACTCTAGATGAGCTGGACCTTCTCTTTGTTGGACTGGAATAGACAATGCATAGCTTCCTTTTGCTTCTATTTTATAATTAGAATTTTCTTGTTTATATGAAAAATGTAGTTTTATTTTATTATCATTAATAATAATGTATATCACCGTGCATACATATATAACATCGGGTATATTAAAATTGTTCCTCCGTTTGTAACGCATCAATCTAAACGAGCAAGATATAGTGTCAAGGGTACGTATCGGATCAGCATCGAAAGTAAATCGATCTAGCTATGTGTGGCTGTCCGGCCGTCCGTCCGTGTGTCAGCACGATAACTCAAAAACTAAAAGGGCTAGAGTTTTAAAATTCACACAAAGTCATAAGGTCATTTTTAGACAATTTCTAGGTTGTCAATTGTTTTTGGTTAAAATCGGACCAAGGCTTTCGGGGATGCCATACAACTTCTTTGCACCAATACAAGTATACTACAAGGATGAAAATTACACATGGTTAGTTATATAACGAATCCCGTACTTATATGAAGTTTCAAAATTTTACTGCCCCATTTTCGGGCAGGTGTCATACAAAGTTTTCAATTCAATAACTGTGAATCTAATGAAGTTACGAAGTTAAAATTAAAATTGGGGTGATATAGTAATAGGGCAAGTTATTTGGCAAAGAAATTTGTTTGTTGGTTTTTTTTTTTAGGTAAACATTTTTGGTATAATGAATTAAAATTTTTTTTTTTTTTTAAGAAAATATTATGGGATAATGAGTTAAGTTTTTTAAACTTTTTTACTTTTTTAAATTTTTTTTTTGTAATATATATAATAGTTTAAGAGAAATAAATAACGGTTTATTTTATTGTATACATCATAGTGGCTATACACGGGTATCTAAAAGTTGACAGGGACAACTATATTCTTCCTCGTTTATTATTAATATTTCTTTTTCGTAATTTATATTTGACTTAAGGGGTATTAAAAAGTTTTTTCCTATTAAACCATCGTATGTTTTTTCCTATTAAACCATGAAAAGGGAAAACTTAAAATTCAGTTTTTGTATCTGAACTATCGAATTCTTTGAATAACGACTTTTTAAGTTATTTGAATTTTTTGTTGAACCGTTTTTAGTATGATATTTCTATTTTCTTAATATTTTGGATGACAGAGATTGGGGTTTATTATTGCAATTTGTGGCAGTTTGTTCCTATAAGGGTTTTGGGGTATATCTTGGTGGTTTGAATTTTGATTTCCCTGATTTGGATAGGAATAGTTCTATTATTGAAATTATTGTAATTATTTCTATTTTGCATGTGCTGATTTCTATTTTGACTAAAGTTACTAATATTACTACAAGAATGGTTATAATTATTGGTTCTAATTTTGTTGTTATTATAATTATTAAACCTGCTATTATTATACCCTACACCTATAGAATAGGTAAAGAGGTATATTAACTTTGGTATGGTGTTTGTAACCACCTAAAAGAAGCGAGCTAGATATGGAAAAGTATATATATTTGTGATCAGCGTGACCGCCTTAGTCGATATAGCCATGTCCGTCCGTCCATCCGTCCGTCCGTCCGTCCGTAGGCACGATAACTCAAAAAATAATGGAGCTATCTTGATGAAATTTTAACTGTAGGTTACTAGGACTGAAAGTACGGCGGGGATTGCATATGGGCGAAATCGGCCCATGGGTTCGGATTCTGGACCTTTTAATCGGTTTCAGGGCTAACGAACAAATATAAAAAATCACGATAACTCAACAACTAATGACGCTATCTTCATCAAATTTGTGCTGTAGTTTACTAGTAATGAAACTACTTCGGGAATTGCGTAAGGTCGGGATTGGACCATGGGTTCGGAACCTAGAACTTTTTGATCGAATTTAGGCCAAACGAGCATAATTCCGAAACCAATGAAGATAGAACCTCCAAATTTAGTATCAGGGTGTCCCTTCCTATTTCCTAAGTGTCTTGTGAATTTGGGTCCCATTGGAGTCGTGGGTCGGGGACCAGCCACACATTTCCGAAGACCTTAAAACATATATTTAAAATTAATAAAGATAACAACTTGAAAAAATGTAGAAGCTTCCAATTTGCCACAAGGGTGTTCTTTACTATCTCTTGCGTGTTCCCCTAATTTGGGATCAATTGGAGTGGTGGTTCTGTACCCCTCTCAGACCTCCCAAGTTTTAAAGGCTTATAATCGAAATTACTAAAAATAGTTACTTAAAATTAGGATAGACCGTTCAAATTGTGTACAAGGGTTAACTAGTACTATAAGTACAGCGCGGACTATATAAGGGCGAAATCAGCCCAACGGTTCGGATTCCGGACCTTTTAATCGATGTCAGGGCTAAGGAACATATATAAAAAATCACGATAACTCAACAACTAATGAGGCTATCTTCATGAAATTTGTGCTGTAGGTTATTGGCAGCGAAACTACGGCGGTGATTACGTACGGTGAAGATTGGACAATGGGTTCGGAACTTAGAACTTTTTGATCGAATTTAGGCCAAACGAGCATAATTCCGAAACCAATGAAGATAGAACCTCCAAATTTGGTATCAGGGTGTCCCTTCCTATTTCGTAAGTGTCTTTGAAATTTGGGCCCCATTGGAGTAGTGGATCGGGGACCAGCCACTCAGTTCTTAGGCCCTTAAAGCATATTTTCGAAATTAATAAAGATAGTAACTTGAAACAAATGTAGAAGCCTCCAATTTGCCACAAGGGTGTTCTTTACTATTTCTTCCGTGCCCCCCTAATTTGGGATCAATTGGAGTGGTGGTTCAGAACCTCTCTTAGACCCCCCAATGTGTAAAAGCTTATCATCGAAATTAATAAAACTAGTAACTTAAAATTAAGATAGAGCGTTCCAATTGTGTACAAGGGTTAACTAGTATTGAAAGTATGACGGGACTGCATATGGGCGAAATCGTACCATAATTTCGGGTCCTGGAACCCTTGAAAAGTTCAAGGACTAACAAACATATATCTTACAAACACCATAACTCAAAAAATAATGCCGGTATTTTGATGAAATTTAACAGTAGGTTACTAGTAATGAAAGTACCATGGGAATTGGTTGTGGTCGAGTTTAATTTCGAAGCCAAAGAATATATTTCCTATGTCCTATGTGTCTCCGAAATCTAGACTTAATTGTAGTGGTTCAGCTATGTTCAAAGGTACTTGCTGCATTTATGTAAAATTTATTTTTATATTTAAATGAATTATATGAAAAGGTGTAAATTTTTAATTGTATTTTAGAAATACATTTATTGCATATTTTGCGTTTATAAGCTTTTCTATTAGGTATATAAACTAACCATTATAAAATAATTGCAATTTTTAAAAATTTGGATTATTAAATATATTATGCTTTGATTATCTTTTTATCACAAAATTTAATAATTACAATTTTTTCATTTTGTAATTGAATTGGAATAAATATATTTTCATTTATTTCAAGTTTGTTTGTTTTTTAATATTTTTAAATAGATAAATTAGTAAGAATTTGTAGTATTTTTTAATAGATAGGGTAATTAGAAAATGTTTTTAGTATTATACAGTTAATTTAGTTAGCTATGTCTTACGATCAAATTAATAACAGCTTCTATGGTGTTAAAATGACTTATGGATATGTCCTTAAATTTGAACCAAATAGGTGTAGGGTATTTCTAAGTCGGTTGCACCGACTGACTGTTTCTTTACTTGTTATTGTTATTATTTAGATTACTTTGGAAATTTCTATGATTTGGTTGGCTATTCCTATTGTTATTGCTATTATTATAATTATTTGTATTTCTAACATTTCTAGCATTGGTATTGTTATTATTATACCATACACCTATGAAATAGGAAAAGGTATATTAACTTTGGTTTGGTGTATGTAACCACCTAAAGGATCCGAGCTAGATATTCTATGAAATTATTGTTTTTGCAATATCTACCCGTGATTAAAAATATATTTATTAGTGATCACTGTGACCTCCCGAGTCGATATAGCCATGTCTGTCCATCCGTAGGCGTGATAACTCAAAAACCAATGGAGCTATCTTGATGAAATTTAACTGTAGGTTACTAGAACTTAAAGTACGGCGGGGATTACATATGGGCAAAATTGGCTTATGGGTTCGGATTCTGGACCGTCTAATTGTTCTAAGGGCCAAGGAACATATAAAAAAAATAACTCAACTAACAACAACTAATGGCGTTACAATCATGAATTTTGTGATGTAATGAGACTATGTTACTAGTAATGAGACTATGGCGGGGACTGTGTACGAACGAGTTTGGACCATGGGTTCGGATCCAAGAAGTTTTTGATGGAATTTAGGCCAAAAAAGCATAATTCCGAAACCAATGAAGACAAAACCTTCAAACTTGTTCAGTGTGCCTCTTCCTATGTCCTTAGAGCCCTGAAATTTTAGGACCAATTGTAGTAGTGGGTCGGGGACCATCATCTGAAGATCTTAAAGCATATCGTTGAAATTATTTAAAAAAATAGCTTACAATTAAGATAGAACGATCCAGTTGTGTACAAGTGTTCACTAGTATTGAAAGAACGGCGCGTACTGCATATAGGCGGTATCAGGGTGTCCCTTTGTGTTCCCTAAGTGTCCTCGAAAATTGTAACCAATTAAAATAGTGGGTCGGGGACCATCCACATAGTTTCGAAGACCTTAAAGCATATTTTCGAAAATAATTGAGATAGTAACTTCAAAAAAATGTAGAAGCTTCAAATTTGGCACAAGTCTTTTCTTTACTATTTCCTACGTGTTCCCTTAATGTGGTCAATTGGAGTGGTGGTTCAGGTAACTCTTTTAGACCTCTAAAGGTTGAACGGCTTATCATCGAAATTAAAACAAATAGTAACTTAAAATTCATATAGAATGTTCCAATTTTGTACAAGGGTTAATTAGTATTGAAAGTATGACTAGGACAGAATATGGGCGAAGTCGTACCATGGTTTCGGGTTCTGGAAGCTTCAAAAAGTTCAAGGGCTAAGAAACATTTATCTTAAAAAAACCGTAACTCAAAAACTAATGACGGTATTTTGATGAAATTTAAATTCTAGGTTACTAGTAATGAAAGTAACATGGGAATTGGTTCTTGTCGGGTGCAGATTCTAGAAGCTTTTGATCGAATTTAAGTCAAACTAATATCATTTCAAAACGAAAGAAGAAAGAACATAATATTTGGGGCACATGTGTTTCTTCTTATTTGTTTTGTGTACGTGAAATTTTGGATGAATTGGAATAGAGGCTTGCGTACCACCCCCACTACTCCCAAGACCTTAAAGCATAATATATTCGAAACTAATAAAGATAAAAAAATCAAGTTTGATACACTATTTCCTATTTCCGTTCTTATTTAACACTTTTATATTTTTAAAAGGCTAAGAGTTTTACTATTAAAAATATTATGTATTGTATTTTATAACTATATTTATTTTAGAAATACATTTATTGCATATTTTGAATATTAAATTTTGTGATGTTTGTGAAAGCATTAATGGTTTTTATTAACATTTAAAACCATCAAATTATATAAACTTTTATATTTATATTATTACAAATTAGTATTTCTTTCAGGATTTATAGTTATAAATTAATATAACTTTGAGTTTAATTATATAGAACATTCAAAAATAAGTAAATTAAGAGAATAAATTTAAAAATTATTTAAAATAGAAATAATTAATCAATGGTACTAAATCATTCAACAGTAAATGCACTACAGCTAAAAATCCTGAAAAGAAGTAATTGCTGCATGTGTGGAAAATTAGAAAATGTTAATTTCGTTAGCTATGTCTTACGATCAAACCAATAAAAGCTTTTATGGTTTAAAAATGACTTATGAACTTCCCATTAAGTTTGAATCAAATAGGTGTAGGGTATTTTTAAGTCGGTTGCACCGACTGACTGTTTCTTTACTTGTTTTGTTTGTAATGTGAAACCGTAATAAAATTTAAAATAAAAATTAAAAAAGAAGAAACATTATTAGAATTTAGTTTAAACGTAAAAAAGAGTTATATTATATTCTTCATTTTAGGTTTTTGCGGGTTAGTAACCTTATCACATTTATAACAAATAAGGTTATTTTTTGTAATTTTACCATTCAGCCTTTGTAATTATTAAGTTGTAATTAAGTTGTAAATACCTATATCAAATTTATTATTTGTTAACTAAAATTAGTTTATTTTAAATTCTTTATATTTTATGATCCGCTAAACCTTAATATATTTTGTTCTTGAACTTTTTTTCTAGGGTATATTGAATAAGGTTTACTTAATTAAGAATAAACTATGAACCTTTTATTTAATATAGGCCCTTTTGTTTAATATAAAATAATTTCTAGTAAAAATAACTTATCTGGATTATATAAAGTAGGATAGGGATCATATTTTAAACCCCTTTTTCCAAAAAAAGCATCCATTGTAACAAAGTTTTTTTCAAAATGAACAGCACAAACTACATATTGTTTGTATATTTTCTCATTTGTTAATACCCTTAACTTTTTGTTGAGTGTAATAGATTTCCATTTCTCAAAATTTTGTAGATATCGTTTTGGAAATGGAAATCTATATTTTTTTATTTTATTGTCACACAAAGGAACGTATAACCACTTTTTATACCCGTGAATACATATATGGCATCGGGTATATTAAAATTGCTCCTCCTTTTGTAACGCTGCGATCTAGACGAGCAAGATATAGTGCCAAGGGTACGTATCAGATCAGCATCGAAAAGTAAATCGATCTAGCAACGTGTGTCTGTCCGTCCGTCCGTCCGTGTGTCAGCACAATAACTCAAAAACTAAAAGGGCTAGAGTTTTGAAATTCACACAACTTCATTTTTAGATAATTTCTAGATTCCCTATTGTTTTTGGTGAAATTAGGGCCAAGACTTCCGGGAGCTGCCATACAACTTGTTTATAACTAATTATACTACGAGGATAAAAATTACTACGGTTAGTTTTATAAATAACTAGCTAATACCCGGTGCGCGTTGCTGCGCCTCTCAACGGAGGTTTAACTGAAGTTGATGTTACTGCAAAAAGTTAACACAAAAATTACACACGGTTTACACATGTAAATTTTAAAATGTGTGAAAGCAATCTTTTTTAAAACGATTTTTCTAGGATTATTCTAGTAATTTTTGAAAATTTCTGTAATTCAAAGCAGTACGAACTACTTTCCAAATTTTGACGTAATTTACTACCAAAAAATTTTTTTGAAAAATCGCAAGACCGACTGTTAACAGACTCAACTCCATTTTCAAGTTGCTTCACACATATAAAACTTGAGGTAAACCGGTCAAATCGTTTCTACTTTAGAGTTAAGTAACGCAAAAATCTATTAAAAGCCACTGTGCCCCACTGGGTCAACGGAACTACACTTTCTCTTTGGGCAAATCAGTATTGCGCAAAATTGGACGTAATTTAATTGCTTCCAAATCACTCAACAAAATTTTTTTGGGGCTTTCTTTTTAGCCAAAGCAGTACTTCGCAAATTTTGACAATATTAGCTTCCAAAATTATTTTGACCAACCGTCGGGCCGACATGGGTTAACAAATTCCATATCTGTTAATAGTGTCAACTCAATTCTCACAGGGGAGCACGTATACAAAATTTAAAGAAAATCGGTCAAACCGTTTTTAATTTAGAGTTAAGTATTGAAAAAACCTATAAAAAGCTGTTGGCCCCAATGGGTTAATGCAAGTCAATAAAATTTTTTTCTGGGTTTTCTTTTTAGCCAAAGCAGAATTTCATAAAATCGGACAAAATTCGGACCCAACATTTTTTTTGACACCCCGTCGGCCCAACATGGGTTAATAAATTCCAAAACTGTTAATAGTGTCAACTCAATTCTCAAGGAGCATCACGTATCCAAATTTTGAAGTCAATTGGTCGAACCGTTTCTAATTTAGAGTAAAGTATAGAAAAAACCTATAAAAAGCTTTTGGGCCGCAATGGGTTAATGGAACTCAACAAAATTTTTTTTGGGGATTTCTTTAAAGGTAAAGCAGAATTTCGTAAAATCGGACAAAATTTGGACCCAAAATTTTTTTTGACCACCCGTCGGCCCGACATGAGTTAACAAATTCCAAAACTGTTAATAGTGTCAACTCAATTCTCAAGGAGAATCACGTATACAAAATTTGAAGTCAATCGGTCAAACCGTTTCGAATTTAGAGTAAAGTATTGAAAAAAGCTATAAAAAGCTGTTGGGCCGCAATGGGTTAATGGAACTCAACAAAATTTTTTTTTGGGCTTTCTTTAAAGCCAAAGCAGAATTTCGTAAAATCGGACAAAATTTGGACCCAAAATTTTTTTTGACCACCCGTCGGCCCGACATGGGTTAACAAATTCCAAAACTGTCAATAGTATCTACTCAATTCTCAAAGAGCATCACGTATACAAAATTTGAAGTCAATCGGTCAAACCGTTTCGAATTTAGAGTAAAGTATTGAAAAAACCTATAAAAAGCTGTTGGGCCGCAAAGGGTTAATGGAACTCAACAAAAATTTTTTTGGGGCTTTCTTTTAAACCAAAGCAGAATTTCGTAAAATCGGACAAAGTTTGGACCCAAAATTTTTTTTGACCACCCGTCGGCCCGACATGGGTTAACAAATTCCAAAACTGTTAATAGTGTCTACTCAATTCTCAAAGAGCATCACGTATACAAAATTTGAAGTCAATCGGTCAAACCGTTTTCATTTTAGAACAAAGAAGTTTAAATACTTGCACCACAGCCCCAACTTGGCGGTCCGTTAGAGCAAAATTTTTGGGCCACGATTTCTTTCCGTACCCAAAAACCCCTATATACAAATTTTCATGAAAATCGGCTGGGCAGTTTAGGAGTCTATTCGCTACATACAAACAAACAAACAAACAAACAAACAAACAAACAAACAAACAAACCCACAAACATTCCCTTTTATATATATAGATCCGGTACTTATATGTTTTTTTTTTTTTTTTTGCGGAATGGAACGCTCGAACGCCACCCATTGAAACTGTGCGGTATTTCGTTGGATAGTGTGCGACTTTAACGCACCAAAACCACACCCTTTTTGAACCAAACTTTAGGAAGGAACCTGTGATACAAATGTACAGTTTGGTTACAGGGATGGGATATGAAAGGATTTTAGGATTGTCGGAGGTTATTTGGGAATTTTGGATTATGGAGGATGGGGAAAATTTGGAGGGATATTTAGGAGAAAGATGTTAATATTCTTCTTAAATTTATTAGTAAGTGGAGTGAGCTAAGTGGAGTGAGCGTTGAGGTAACACTGGGATCATTTATAAGACGAATACCTCTGTTTTGCACTTTATCGAGATATCCCAGCGCTGATTGGGGTGCACCAGCCCAAATATGTGCATTATACTCCATTTTTGCTCTAATATATGTTTTATAGAAATTGAGGAGTTCTAATGGAGAGAAATAAGTTTTACAGCGATACAAAAAACCCAAACATCTAGCTGCATCCTTAGCTATACCAAAAATGTGATTTGACCAAGTCAATTTCTGGTTTAACTCGATGCCCAAAATATTTAAATCTTTTGAGTGCTGCAAAGTTTCTTCCTAAAAATCAAGTTGGGAATGGAAGTTGCTTCGCGAGATGAGACAGTATTGGGTTTTCTTCGTGTTGAATTGAACACGATTATTTTCACCCCATTTGTGAATTTTTGCTAAATCGTTATTTAGCTCTAATTTTTTGCTGTTGGATTAACCTGATGATTAATGTTACAGCGGCTATGAAATTCATAGGAAGCTGCAAGGGTGCTGTCATCTGCGAAACTGTGAACTGGATTGGAAGGTAAAGATAGGAGATCATTAATGAATATTAAGAAGAGGGTGGGAGAAAGAACAGAACCTTGAGGGACAGCAGCGTTTAGTGTAAATTTGTCAGATGATGAACCATTGACCAGAACTCGAATCGTACGATTCGTAAGGAAATCTCCAATCAATTTGAGAAAGACTCTACCTAACACTATAGCTCTGCACTTTGCTAACAAAGCAGCATACCATACACGGTCGAAAGCTTTAGAAATATTCAGTGCTACCACATCAGATTCACCAGAATGGTGAAGACTAATATTGAGCTTTTCACAAAGGTAAGTCATGAGATTGCCAGTTGAACGACAGGCTCTGAACCCGTATTGACGACCATGTAGCAAACCCTAATGATCCAGATATTTCAATAGCTTTTGGTTTATAATTTTTTCCATTTCTTTGGAAAGGACCGAAGTTATAGCTATAGGGCGGTAGTTAGAGGGATCGCTTTTATTACCTTTTTTTGGAATTGGAAAAACGTGCGCAATCTTCCATTGGGCAAGATGAATACCCGAAGTAAAAGATAAATAGAAGAGGTTGCGTAAAGATTTTGAAATGGTAGAGTAGGTTTTTTAAAGAACCATCGTTGGGATTCCATCGGGACCGGCTGATTTGTTTATATCTAGATTCTTCAAGACTTTTATCACTGCTCGCGTCCTAAAGTAAATTCTACCAAAGGAGCAGCCAACTTCTGGAATATTTGGTGGTCTTTGAGTTGACTGTGGCAGTGTTAAGTTAAAGGAAAATTGTTTGCCAAACAAGTTCGCCTTTTCTTTTGAATCTGACACAATTGAGTTATTTTTATCAATAAGCGGAGGGAATTGAGTTATTTTTATCAATAAATTTTTTGCAAACGTCCAAAACGATTTGCTATTCTTAGGCATATGTAGGAATTTGCGTTTCAACCCTCGGTTGAATAAGAATTTTTCCTTGTTAATAACTCTCTTGCATCTGTTTCGAACCACGATATAGTTGGCCCTGTCAGACTCCAACCCGCTGTTCCGGTATTGCTTTTTTACGAATGGCTTTTTTGCAAGTGCGATTAAGCCATGCTCTGGATTCTTGTTTAATACTTTTCATAGAGGAGGAATATCTTTTTATTTTTGCTGTTAATAATTAATTTACTAATATTAATATTTTTGCTATTATATTAATAATTATTTACTACATTTACAACAAATATCTAATTTTCTTTAGAGGAGGTTCTGTAGCAGGTTATATTTTTTAATTCATCTGTCAAATTACTGTATGCTCTTAAACTAATATACACACAATTATTTTTTTAGCGTATCTGTTCGGAACAAAAAAAGATAAAAGTTACTCCGGCTCCTAGTGTTATGATTATGTATGTCAAAATTATGATTTATTAAAAAGTTGTGTTTAATTAAATTGTTAACTATTTTAAAAGCTCGGAAATATATTTCTCCCTTGCAAATATCTTTAAAACTTAAGTATTTAGACGAATAAAGTAAACTTGAAGGGTATCTAATTGGAAAATCATTAATTGTTTTTATCGCTCTTTTATTTATTATATCTAATTTTTATACCCGTGCATATATATATGAACATCGGGTATATTAAAATTACTCCTCCGTTTGTAACGCATCGAAATATACGAGCTAGATATAGTGTCAAGGGTACGTATCGAATCAGCATCAAAAAGTGAATCGATCTAGCTATGTGTGTCCGTCCGTCCGTCAGCACGATAACTCAAAAACTATAAGAGCTAGAGTTCTGAAACTTTCACAAAGTAATTTTTAGACAATTTGTAGGTTCTCTATTGTTTTTGGTTAAAATCGGAAAAGGGCTTCGGGTAGCTGCCATACAAATTTTCGATATTATATGAATATTTGCAAAATTAATAACTAAATATAAACCAAATATAAAAACAAACAAATTGTAGTTTAATTTTAAATCGATTCATGGTGTAGTGGTTAGGACATGTTACTTGTAGCAAAAGTGTCTCAGTTCGAATTCAGGCTAAGGAAACATTTTTTTTTTTTTTAAATTCATTTTTTGTTACCTATCTATTTTCTTTTTAATAAAATATATGTATTTATTTTATGTATGAAAAATTTTATTTTATAGAAAATTTGACAGAAAACTCTCATTTATATTAAAAATTATTAATTTTTTTTAATATTTCTATAAAAAAAATTCAAAACTGTTATTTAAAACAAACAATTGATACCATAGCAACTACAATTATTTAAAAACTGTTATTTAAAACAAACAATTGATGCCATAGCAACTACAATTATTTAAAAAAAAAATTAAGATAAATAAAAACTCGTTTTGTAGGCAAATTATTTATTGTTCTATGGTGTAGTGGTTAGAACATGGGACTAGTAGTCAAAACGTTTCGGTTCGATTCCTGGCTGGGGCAAAAATTTTTTTATTTTTTTTTTAATTTATCTTAAAACTCTCATTTATACATTATTTATTTTTTTTTAATACATTTTTAAAAAAATTCAAAACAGTTATTCAAAAAAAACAATTGATACCATAACAACTATAATAGTTTAAAAAAAAAATTGGGATGAATATAAAGTCGATGGCTTAGTGGTTAGGACGTCGACCTTTTAATTGAAAAGTGTTGGTTCGAATCTCGTTCAGAGCATATTTTTTTTTTAAATTCATCTTTTTTTTTAATTCATTTTTTTTTATTAATTTTTTTTGTAATTAAATATAAGAAACAAATATTTTGAATTTTCTGTCAAACAGTTGAATTGCAATATATGAAATTCTTATTTATTCAATACACGCACGGGTATCTAAAAGTTGACAACGGCGTTTTTTACGAATTCCAATTTACGAAAAATTTTTTATTCGTTTAATGTATATTTGTGAAGTGCTTCATATAGGGTTTAAGTAGATTTAATTTGAAGAAATATAGGACAAATATATAACATATAATGCTTTTTTATTTAAGTATTTTCTTAACCTTTTTAAGACAAAAACATATGAAACAACCTTGATTTATGTGCTCTTGCCATTTAAGTCTGCTATCGATACTGAGTCCTAAATAATTAAAATTCTCAGCCCCTCGTCAACATACCCCATTTGCATTTATTAAGTAGCTACTTTAGAATTTGAGCGTATAACTGATATTGATCGGTAGTTTGAAGAATTTGTTTTTACTCCAGCTTTATGTATAGTTGTAACGGTAGCAAGCTTTAAAGATTCAGAAAAACAACCAGATTGAAAAGCATATTTTATAAATTTTTCTAGTATTGGTCTAATTTGATCGGAAAATTTCTTTAATATTTTAGATGATATACTATCATACCCAGTTACGCTACCTGATATATATGCCTATAGTATACTCACTCCTTTTAAGGAAAAAGGATGTTAAAACTAAATCCTCGTGAATATTTTTTGAAAAAGATGTTTAGTAATTTTTATAAATAGTCTATGTTGAGACATTTAAAATTTTTGTGACATGAATAAAATATATACTCATTGTATTTAAAATATCTAAAAAGTTAGTTATTTTAGTATTATTGTGGTCAATTTCACTTAATACACATCTATTATTATTACTACTATTATTGTACATAATTCTTTTGTATAGACTCCAAAGTTTTCTAGAATCGTTCGGATAACTAGCTATGATGTTATATAGAAATTATTTTTAGCCTGTTTAATTTTTCATTTTACTTAGTCCCTGTACTTTTCAAATAGCTCTTTAACTCTTATATCATTTGGATATTTTTTTTTATACTTAAAAAAAGATTCACGAATTTTTATATTACGAATTATATATTATTTATCAACTCATGTTTTTTCCTTACTTTTTCTGATGAGATGACTTCAGTTTATTTATTACTTTTCCTGATAATGCTTTATTAGAATCATTATATATTCCTATAATCCACTAAATTTTGCCATAGATAATCACTTGAAGGTTTATTATAATTCCAAATAGTATTTTTAAAATTAGTTTTTCTTTAAAGACTCTTAGATTTGCACTTACAAAAAGCAGGTGATGATCAGATAACGAAGTATCAGAAATATAAAAGTTGTAACTATATAATATATAAAGTAACTATATATAAGTTGTAACAATTAAATCTATGCTAATCATCAATTATAGTTTTGGAAGTATTACCAACTCTAGTTGCGAACCTATTGTTTAAATTATTGCATACTATAAACCCATTACAGAGTAATGTGTTTATATATTCTTTCTCCTCATTACTATTTTAATTTAATAAAATTATGGAATTTTTATACAAAGAAGATCATGTAATTTTTTCAATAAAATAATATATTTGTTTGATGAGACCTATAAACACATAATATATTAAAATTTTGCCTTAACATTTTTACAATCAGAATATTTGAGCTACAGAAGTTTTCTTCAAATATCCAGTTACTGCTTAAGATAGCTACATATATTGCAGCGCCTCCATACAATTTTAATTTAGAAAAATAAGGCAGTATATCCCGGAATATTATAGAATTGGTTGCTTCTTTTAGAAGCTTAATTCCAGCTAGTACATATAATACATGTTACACTGTGAACTATTAATTAATACTTCTAAGTTAGTTAATTTATTTCGAAAGCTTTGCATATTTAAGTAGATTACATTAAGGTTGTTTTTATAACTCAACATTATATTTTTATCTAGCCCTATAAAATGATTAACTTTAATATTTGTATCAATATTAAACATTATTATAGTCATATACTATATAAGTCAGATTTTATTATTAAAATGTAGTGCCTACTTGCCTATGTAACTACTAAATTAAACAAGTGATGAAAAAAACCAAGGGTTTCTAAAAAAGTACATTTTCAAAATTATATTGTGTTAAAAACTCAGTTTAATTTTGGAAATATATACTATGGGGGAATAAGTCACTGCTTACTTGTAAAAATAGTAAATTTTTAATTTTTAAGTCCTAATAGCTCTTCCATGGGGAAGGTTACCAAATTTCTCAAGGATCTAATCTGACTCACCACCCTCTCCCTCCCTCCATTTTTTTAGGTTCTAGGAATTAAACCAAAATTTGGAATTTTACTTAGAATTTTACTATCTAAGAAAAATGGATAAAACTGAGAGACACTTTCTTCAATTTAAAGATTCGCTTTTGAATTTAAGAAATACACTTAATATATGTTAAAATATAATGTTGGACCTTTAAATTTTGTATAATAATAGAAAAAAATTTGGACAGGTATTCAAGTTACAGGTGCTTAAAAAAAAGCCAAATTTCAATTTTAGACCCCTTACAGCTCTTAAAAGGGGGGCGCAACAAAAAAATTTTCTTAACCGACACCTACTAATTTCTGAGGGACTAACATCTCCCAAAATTTCAAGTTTCTAGGTTGAGGCGTTCAGAAGTTATGTGGGGCCAAAAATTTTGCAAAAATTGAGTATTGGATAACGGTAAATTTTAGTACCCAAGGCAAACCAATGAATAAGTTTTTTAACAGTTTGTAAAGTTTATAAAAGCAGCTATCTTTTGACGTTTCCAGATTGAAAAACTACCTCATAGAACTTTTGTTATAACGTTTTAAATAAAGGGTTTCTTCCAAATTCGAGGGGCTGTAGCTTCGTAACGGGTGGGGCTACAGAAAAAAGTTCTTCCATGAAATTATGTTTTTTGCAATACCTACTCGTAGTTAAAATTTCTTCTCTCTACTTCAAACGGTGTAAAACTTTGTGTAAACATACGGACAGACAGACGGACAGACAAAGTTAAAATTAAGAAAAACCTTTGACACTGGTTGAAACTTCCGTTTTGGAGCTTTCAATTTTGTATATAAATAAAAAAAAATATTGATAGGTGTTCAAGCTATAGGTGTTTAAAAGCTAAATTTATAGCAAAATTTAAGGTTTTTGACCCCTTACAGCTCCTAAACAGGAGGCGTAACAAAAAAAAATTCTAAACTGACTCCTACTTATTTCTAAGGATCTAGCTTCTTCTAAAATTTCAAGTTTCTAGATTGAGCCGTTCAGAAGTTATGAAGAGCCAAAAATTTTGCCAAACTTAGTATTAGATAACGGTAAATTTTAATACCGAATGGTAACCCTATACATTTGGCTTTTACAAGTTCGTAAAGCTTATAAAAGCAGCTGTCTTTTACCTTTTTCAGGTTGAAAATATACCTTATAGAACTCTTGTTATAACAATTTAAATATAGGGCTTTTTACGATTTTGAGGGGTTGTAGCTCCGTAGCGGGAGGGGTAATAGAAAAAAGTTTTAACATTAAATTATTTTTATTGCAATACCTACCCGTTGCTGATATTTTTTTGTCAATCGTACGTAAAAAAGGGAAGGACGGACGGACAGAGTGAAACTATATAGGTACATTTTTACAAAATTTTTTGAAAATGTACTAAAAATGAAATAAGGGGAGGAAAAATTTATCAATTTTTTAATTGATTAGTTATTTTTTTAGCAGTTTAGAAGTTTTAACCACTAGTAGGTATTACAAAAAAAATAATTTCGTAGAAGAACTTTTTTCTGCAGCCCCACCCGTTACGGAGCTGCAGCCCCACAAAGTTGGAAAAAGCCCTATATTCAAATTGTTATAACAAGAGTTCTATTAGGTGTATTTTCAATTTGAAAACGGCAAACGATAGCTGGTTTCATAAACTTTATAAATATTTAAAAGGCAAATGTTTAGGGTTGCCATACGGTACTAACATTTAACATTACACAAAACTCAATTTTTACAAAATTTTTGGCCACACATATCTTCTAAACGGTTCAAGCTAGGGTCTTGAAATTTTGGGAGAGGTTAGATACTCAGAATATAGTAGGAGTCGGTTAACAAAATTTTTTTGTCAAGCCCCATGTTTAAGAGCTATAAGGGCTCGAAAATTGAAATTTTGCAATTTTTAAGCACTTGTAACTTGAATACCTGTCCAAATTTTTTTTTTGTGATGTACATAATTCAAAGCTCTATAATTATATTTAAACATGTGTCAAAGGTTTTTCTTAATTTTGAAGGGTGACGAAGCTACAGCCCCTGCAAATTCATAAAAAGCCCTATATTTCAATTGATATAACAAGATTTCTGTTAGGTTTATTTTCAATCGAAAAACGGTAGAAGAGAGCTGCTTTTATAGGCTTAACAAAAATGTGTCGCTTAAATAGGGTTGCCATACGGTACTAAAATTTAACATTACACAAAACTCAATTTTTACAAAATTTTTGGCCACACATATCTTCTAAACGGTTCAAGCTAGGGTCTTGAAATTTCGGGAGAAGTTAGATACTCAGAAACTAGTAGGAGTCGGTTAACAAAATTTTGTTGTCAAGTCCCCTGTTTAGGAGTTATAAGGGCTCGAAAATTTAAATTTTGCTATTTTTAAGCACTTGTAACTTGAATACCTGTCCAATTTTTTTTCATTAATATACAAAATTTAAAGGCCCAACATTATACTTTAACATATTTTAAAGGTTTTTCTTAAATTTAAATGCGGTTCCGTAAATTGAAGAAAGTGTCACTCAGTTTTACCCATTTTTACTTAATTCTATGTAAAACTCCAAATTTTTGTGGAATTCACAATTTAATTCCTAGAACCTAAAAAAATGGAGGTGGACGGAGAGGGGAGGGGGAGTTAGATGAAGGTAGATCCTTGAGAAAATTGGAAACCTCCCCATTGAAGGGCTATAACAAATTTAAAATAAAAACTTTACTGTTAGCAGTAAATTTTATAATTAAGCAGTAACTATTTCCAAGTAAATATTTCCAAAGTTAAACTCAATATGTAATACAATATAAATTTGAAAATGTGCTTTTTGAAAAACCCTTGGTTTTTTTTCATCACTTGTTTTAATATCTTTGTAGATATGTTAAAAATTTTAAAATTGTGATTTTAAAAAAAATCTCGACTTCTGTCAACTTAACTATTATTTTGTACTTCTTCAACTTCAGTATAATATAGTACTAAATGCTAAACTTTTGAATTATGATAGGTATGTTAAATTTTGTTGTACATATTATGCTCTATGAATAAGCTTTTTAATAAGGATACAGAATACATACAACATAATTCAAATCGTAATAAAATGTTTAGAAAAGAGGACAAGTTTCTATATGTAGGACAGCATTAACTCGAATTTTGGCTACTTGACTTCACTAAATATGTATATGTATTTGTTTAGAAAAATTATCAAATTTACAGAACATTATATATTAGAACGCTATTTATATTTAGAATGTAAATCGCTTTTTTTGTGTAATAACTGTACAAAACTATACTTTCTTTATAGCGTTAAGCTAGAGGAATAAAATTTAAAAATACTTAAAAGTGCAACAGAATATTAGCTGGTTTATATATTTCGAAATTAATATATATTTGAAAAAATAATCGAAGCTCATAAAAACCAATCTATAGTAAATTTGAAACTTTAAATATATTTTAAAGTATATAATAAGTGTATTAGGTGCATTTTTAAGTATATTTATGTTTAAAACTATTAATAAAAACAGTAAATTAAAATTAAGATCGAACGTTTTAAACGTGTACAAGGGTTCATTAGTATTGAAAGAACGGCACGGACTGCATATAGGCGAATTCCTACCATGGGTTCGGATCCTGGAACTTTTTCATCGAATTTAAGTCAATCAAGTATGATTCCGAATCCAAAGAGTATAGAACATCTAAATTTGGTATTAAGGTGTCCCTTCCTATTCTCGTAGTGTCCTCGAAAATTGAAACAAATTGGAGTAGTGAATCGGGAACCATCCATACATTTCCGAAGACCTTAAAGCATATTTTCGAAAATAATAAAGATAGTAACTTCAAACAAATGTAGAAGCTTCAAATTTGGCACAAGGGTCCCTTAATTTATGATCAATTGGAGTGGTGGTTAAGGTAACTCTCTCAAACCTCCCAAATTTTAAAGGCTTATCATCAAAATTAAAAAAAATAGTAAGTTAAAATTAAGATAGAACGTTCCGATTGTATAAAACGCTTAACTAGTATTAAAAGTATGATGGGGATTGCATATTGGCGAAGTCGTACAATGGTTTCGGGTTCTGGAACCTTCGAAAAGTTCAAGGGTTAACAAACATATATCTTAAAAACACCGTAACTCAAAAACTAATGACGCTATTTTGCTGAAATTTAAATTTTAGGTTACTAGTAATGAAAGTAACATGGGGATTGGCTCTGGTCGAGTTCGGATAATGAGTTCGGATTCTAGAAGCTTTTGATCGAATTGAGGCCAAACGAGTGTTATAATATTTTTGTCGCAGATTGTCAAAGTCTTTTCCTAACACTTCTGATCAGCCAAATATAATTTGCCTGATGCAAAAGTTCCTTCACTTTATTAATCAAAGCAGGAAGGCTCTGCTTATCCACAGGCTATAACGCCTATTTGCTTTATTATTAAATATATTGGAAATAATCATGCATAATAAGAAAGCATGATTATTCTAATAGGTTATATAAAATATTGAATATTTATTATATGATATTTATTTATTCCAAGCAAAAGATCTGCAGGAATAAAATATATTAAATAAAAAAATATATTGTTATATTTCGAGTATGATTAACTCTGATTTTTATTTGAAAAGTACAGGGTTTATATACAATTTTTGATTCTATTGAATCCATAATAATTTTATCTAGAGCAATAAATTATTGTAATTTATTGTTTAGTTACAAAGAATTTCTATTAAAGAAAGTATCATAATATTCTTGACCTAATTCATTTCCATGTAAAGATCAATAACCAAAAATATGAATTATAAAAAAAACTATATGAATCATTATCATTCGTTATATTCACAACAAATATTTAAAAATGAAATTTGATCATACTAAAACAAAATTAATATATTTGTATGTACATGCAATGCATTGCACTTGCATTCATACAAATATTAGCGAACAGATGTTCCCACTTGAAATTGTTGACCTATGTCAGCATTTTTTATCTACATTAATGTTAACTAATAATTATTATTTTTGATCGTTTACATTTGTGGAAATTATTTTATTTACAAAATCTTTTCATGTATTTGGTCAAGATATACTACATCCTTCCCCCAAAGAAAAAAAAAAAAATTAGTTTATATTTCTTAAAATTTAAACGAATTTTCTCATAATTTAAAGCAATATTTAATTTTTAAAGTTTTTTTTTTTTTTTTTTTAAATTTATGCTATATTTTTATTTAAAGTAATTTATATTTTGATTTAAGATTTAAATGAGTTAAAAAAATAATTTATCTTTGATTTTACATTTATTTAACATTTTTATTTTTATAGTAATTTATTATATTTATAGCTTTTCTAGATTTAATTATATTATTATTATGTAATTCTATTTTTTTATTATCTATTAATATTGTGCTATTTGGACCATTTTGTGCAACAATTTTGAATGGTCCTTTAAAGGGTACATTTAATTTTTTTCTATTTCCTACTATATATACATAGTCATTAATTTTAAAATTTGCTTTATTAATATCATTTTGTTTTAATTTATTATTTTCTTTATTTTTAATAAGATAATTTTTTGCCTTTTCATTAGCGTACTTTAATTTAATTTTTAATTCATTTAAATAATCTTCTAGATTATAAATGCTATGTTTATTATTTAATATTTCACATGAAAGTGTACATATTTTTCCATAAACCAACTCATAAGGTGAGTAGTGTGTAGTACTATGTGGTGTTGAGTTGTAAAAGTAAGTGTAGTATGGTAGGTATTCGTCCTTTTAAACTCATTAAATAGTCATTTAGTACTCTGGGATTTCTTTCAATAGAACCTAAAGTTTCATGATGATAAGGTGTTGATGTTACTTTTTCAATATTCAAAAATTTGCAAATATTATTTAACAATTCATTTGTAAATTCTGTACCTTTATCGGTTTTTAATTTTTTAAAACATCCATATATAAGTATGAATCTTTCCTCTATTGTTTTTGGTACTGTTGCGGCATCTTTAGTTTCTATCGGGTACGCTTCGATATATTTTGTTAATTCACATTGTAAAGTAAGAATATATCTATAATTATTTGATGGTTGTAGTGGTCCAACAGTATCTATAGTTATTGTTTCAAATGCTGTTGTGGGTGTATCTGTAATTACATAATTCTCTTTTGTATATTTAGTTGTTTTTATTTTATTACAGACTTCGCAATTATTTATGTAATTTTTAACCATTTTATTCATATTTTTCCATACATATTTTGGTTTTAGTTTACTTATGCATTTACTTATACCACAATGTCCACCATACATTGTGTCATGATAGTCTTTTATTAATTCATACATTTTTTCTTTGTTGTTAATTTGTATTGGAGGTTCATATATTATTATTTTTAAACAATCTGTAGTTTCAGAATTGTTTTGCAGCTCATTAAAAATTTTTTTAAATTCTCGGATATCCATTATTTTAAATATATCATCATTATCTGCCAAGGCTAATTCTTTAATATTTAAATTGCTTGTTTTGAATAATAGGTTCCTCAGAACCAATTTTATCTCTGGTAAAGATTTTTCGCTATATTCTGCAATTATTTTATGTTTTGCTGCTAATTTAGTTTTAATTTTTTCGTTTTGATTTCTGGTACCAGATGTTAATTTTCTTTCAAATTTCAATTTCTTTAAAAACCTTATGTCTAATATTGATGTTGCATTCCAAATGTGAAGGTGATCAGTCTTCATATCTGTATTTAACGTGTTGATGGATTCTTCGTTATTATTTTTATTTATTTCATTTAAATTTTCCTCCTCTTTATTTTTCATTGCTCTTGTTATTATATTTATATTGTTTTATTATTCATGCTCATTGGTAATATTATATCTTGTTCTTGTTGTGATATTACTAGTGTGCATGTTTCATAATCTATTTTACATTTATGTTTATATAGGAAATCTCTACCTAAGATACCATCTGTTGATATGGTAATATCTTTTTCAATAATATGGAAATCATGATTAATTATTTGGTCTTCTATTATTAGCTCTAAATTTGTTTCACCCTTAGTATAAATTTGTTTATTTGTAATGCCATTAATCTGGCATATTTCATCATTTATTAATTCTTGATTTATAATATTGTTTTTACATATTGATATATCTGCTCCTGTATCTATTAATAGAGTCAGATCATAATCATTTTTTGTTCTTACTTTAATTAGATTTGTGAATTTATTATTGCTGTTGATGTTAATTATCTTCTTCTGTTGGATTGGCTTTGCACATTCCTTTGCATGTTGTTTACATACCCCGGGTTTTTTCGGCCGGGGCCGCTGAAGTTTTCCTGCTTGTTATTATTATTGTTATTATTATTATAGTTGTTGTTATTTTGTTGCATGCGATTGTTGTTATTATTAAAGTTGTTATTGCGGTAATTGTTATTGCCTCTATTATTGTAGCTGTTATTATTGTAATTATTATTGTAATGTCTTCTAAAATTGTTTTGTCTATTGAATTGACCTCTGAAATTATTTGTTCTAAAGAACATGACATTATTTTGCTGAGGGTAGTTATTGTGATCACTTTCAACAGCTATTTGAATCGCTTCTGTCAATGCTTTAGGTTTTGATGGTATAACTATCGCTCTAAATGTTTCATTTAGGCCATTTTTGAATGTATTTAAAGCTAGTTGGTCATTAAGCTTTACTATTATCCCTCTATTCTCATTACCTTGTTCTGCAATTTGTAATTCATTTAATTGTGCTATGAGTGTTTCTATTTTTGTTGCAAAGTCATTAATATCTTGATTCACTTGATTTATTCTTGTTAGTTCAGTGAGAATCTTTGCTGAATTTTTATTCGATTTGAAATTTTTTGTTAAAATGTCTTTTAATTTTTGTACTGTAGTTATTTCTTCTTCATTAATTAATCTATTTTTGACTTTATCTGAGAACTTGATGGCTAAAATTAATTTTATTAATTTTGTCTTTTCAGTTTCATCTTTCAAGGTGTCAGCATAGAATTCTTTGCATTTCCATTTATCTTGGTCTTATTTTTTATGTTGAGCCGTTCACTACACTATATATCCAGGTAAGTGCAGGGTCGCCATGTTATGAAATTTTGGTCGTTGATTTTCAAAGTCTTTTCCTTACACTTCTGATCAGCCAAATATAATTTGCCTGATGCAAAAGTTCCTTCACTTTATTTATTAATCACAGCAGGAAGGCTCTGCTCATCCACAGGCTATAACGCCTATTTGCTTTATTATTAAATATATTGGAAATAATCATGCATAATAAGAAAGCATGATTATTCTTATAGGTTATATAAAATATTGAATATTTATTATATGATATTTATTTATTTCAAGCAAAAGATCTGCAGGAATAAAATATATTAAATAAAAAAATATATTGTTGTATTTCGAGTATGATTAACTCTGATTTTTATTTGAAAAGTACAGGGTTTATATACAATTTTTGATTCTATTGAATCCATAATAATTTTATCTAGAGCAATAAATTATTGTAATTTATTGCTTAGTTACAAAGAATTTCTATTAAAGAAAGTATCATAATATTCTTGACCTAATTCATTTCCATGTAAAGATCAATAACCAAAAATATGAATTATAAAAAAAAACTATATGAATCATTATCATTCGTTATATTCACAACAAATATTTAAAAATGAAATTTGATCATACTAAAACAAAATTAATATATTTGTATGTACATGCAATGCATTGCACTTGCATTCATACAAATATTAGCGAACAGATGTTCCCACTTGAAATTGTTGACCTAAGTCAGCATTTTTTATCTACATTAATGTTAACTAATAATTATTATTTTTGATCGTTTACAATTGTGGAAATTATTTTATGTACAAAATCTTTTTATGTATTTGGTCAAGATATACTACACGAGTATAATTTCGAAAGCAAAGAAGATAGAACCTTATATTTGGGGTACGTGTTTCTTCTGATTTGTTTAGTGTACGTGAAATTTTGGATGAAATGGAATAGCAGTTTGCGTACCACCCCCACTACTCCCAAGACCTTAAAGCATATATTCGTAAATAATAAAAATAGAAACTTCAAATTTGATACACTATTTCCCATTTCCGTTCTTATTTAACGCTTTTATATTTTTAAAAGGCTGTGAATTTTACTATAAAACATATTATGTATTATATTTTATAAATCGTCGCCTGAATTCTCTTTTGCTCCATATGCCTCAAGGTATATTCCGGGTAAATCGAAAAAGAAAGTTTGGGAGTTAAAAGGCAAAAATTGATCCGATAAACTACAGTCGAAATTTTAACGTAGAGTTTGTTGATTTTTTAACTAATCATATGCTAAATTTTAGGCATTGTCCTCAAATACTTTTCGAGATATTTGATATTTTGTCAGAAAAGTCATTGTGGACAGTTTGCTCCATACAAATCGATTACAAAATAGTTTTCTCTGTGCGTATGGAGCAAACATGCATTGATCTTCTATTATAATGGTGCAAATAAGAATTAAGAAGGGTGACAAAAATTTATGTAAAGTCTGGAGATGAAGCAAATTAGGTTAAAAATCGATTACGACTAACACGAGAAATATAAATTAAAAACCTAAATTTCTTTTTTAAGAAATATAAATTAAAAACCTAAATTTCTTTTTTAAATGGTAGTAGAAACAAAAAAATTAAAATTATCAAATTTAACTTAGTTTTTTATGTTAATTTTTATTTAATATTATTTTTAAAATCAATCATGTAATTATATACTTCAATTATAACAATATGAACATAACAGCCATTTCACAGGATTTTTATAAGCGAAATTAAATAATATTATTAATTTTAATATAAATATTGCAATCAAAACTAAAAAAACAAACATAATAGTAATTTCCCAACTTTTTAATATTTTTGATAATTTAATTTATTTTAAGAAATTTAATAAATAATTGTTTTATTCAAATATCATAGTTTTTGTACTAAACACATAATATACATAATAATTATTGTATCAAAATATAACTTTATAAAATATACATATTTTTAAACTGATCCAAAAATATTTCAATTAATTTGTAATGTTTAAAATTGCTTTAAAATAGTTTTGATCCGGTAGAGGTAAAAAACGTATTAATGATTTTAAATCATCTTTTTTTTCTTTTGACAAAATTGGTCGCTACTGCAAAACTGGAGGTTTACAAAGAAACAAATTTAAAGGCGTAGCTAAAACTTTTTTATTTGCTAGTTTTTTTGATATCAACTTTTTTAAAGTCCAAATTTGAAAAAGAATCCTTGTATTCCATCAGAAAAGGTTCTGATTTTTGATATCGAATAATATTTGTTTTTGAAAACGGAAATTTAATAAAACTTAATTTTGCTGCAGGTACAGTATATGATACACAATTATTTTGTTGTATTTGCAAAATATCTAGTTTAATTTTAGGATAATTTAAATTTAATAATTTTAGTAAATAAACTGGACTATGTATATCGAGATTTTTTAAATGTTTTTAAATCAATGAATGCACACAGTCAACTTCTTGCAACAGTGAGTGGCCCGGCTCAGAAAATTTTCGGACCAATTCTAAGAGACTATTAGAATTTTGTAAAAAATATTTTAAGGCAGTTGCCATTATTTTATTTCGATTTTGTGGTATACAACTATCACTCCAAAAAGTAATTTTCTCAAATTTGAGTTATTGAGACAAATTTTATTTAAAAGTTTTATTATAGCGTTAGTGTATGTGAATATTATGTGTAACTGTACACAAATAGGGGAAATAATAAAAATTTGTTTTCCATGTTTGCTTCGGTATTGAAAATATAATAGTAATAATGACAATTTTAAATACCTATGGAGCAAATAAGTACTCAATATAATGGTAATTATATAAGCCTCATAGCGCATGGTAATGTGTATAGAGCAAATGAGAATTAACAATGTTAATACCTTTTTTTCCATACAAAATTGCTCCATAAACAAAAAATTTGCTTAAGGAGCAAATAAGCACTACAAAATCAAAATAATGTGTCTTATGGAACAAAATGCACACTGTATATCTCGGAAACTAAAGCAGATAGGAAAATTCTAATAACAGCATTAGAAAGAGATTGTTTTAAAACCTACAGAACCACCCCTAAGTCAAAAATTCAAAAAGGGGCGTATGGGGCAAAAGAGAATTCAGGCGACGAAATTAAAAACAAAATATTTTTTTAATAAACGACGAAATTTCTTTGTTTAATTTTTATTACATCATATCTATATTTTATTGATTTAATACTATTATATGAAAAGTTCTAAATTTGTCATGGTATTTTAGAAATACATTTATTGAATATTTTGATTATTAAATTTTGTGATAAAAAGCTTAGGAAAGCATTAATGGTTTTAATTAACATTAAAAACCATAAAATTATGTAAACTTTTATATTTATATTATTACAAATTAAAACATTATTATTATTATTATTAATATACTAGTATCGCTCTGTGCTCGAAATTCGAGCTATTTTTGCTTTTAAGTTAACATATAAAATTCGTTTTGTGTAAAATTTATTAGACTATACATAATAAAAATTATGCCAACAGTGTTGTCAACAATTCTTGCGCTTGAAATTAGCTTAAAAAAAATTTATATTTTTTCTTAATTATTAAAACGTTGTTAAGTAGCGATTTTTGAGTTTTATTTCTATAGCTTAAGCCGCTTTAAAGATTATCCTCTCTTTTTAGTACAGTTAAATTATATTAAAATTCTAAATACATATAAATATTATTCTAATAAACACATATATTATACATATATTATCAATATAAAAATGGACGAAATTGGACAAATATAAGAACAATAGGAAATTTAGTCCACACAGCATCGAATCGGGAAGAGTATGCTAATGTAGTTGCCAACATCCGTTAAATCATCAAAATTCGAAGGTACACGCTTACATCCAGTAGTGAATTGGCAGTGGAAGAAGAAGGAATACATATTTCTAAACATATACATATATTTATTGAAATCAAGAACCCAAAATTCGAGTTAATGCTGTCCTTCATATAGCAAACTGTACTTTTTTCTAAACATTTTAGTACGAATTGAACTATGTTGTACGTATTCTGTATCCTAATTAAAAAACTCTATGAATACATAATATGTACAACAAAATTTAACATATTATAATTCATAAGTTTAGTGTTTAGTAATATATTATATTGAAGCTGCGAGAAGTACTAATAATAGTCAAGTTGACCGAAGTCATTTCATTCAATAAAAGAATAAATTTTTCCTACCCTTTTTTCATTTTTAAATTTAATAGCTACATAGTTAAATTTTTACTACAAATGTATGCCTATTTAAAGTTCTGAAAACATGTGAAAAATGATTCTAAATTCCTTAGTTTACTTTATACCTTTTTGTCTAGTTTATTTATTTAATATTTCCTAAGTATTATTTAAGTTTTTTATTGACAAAAATATATTTCTATACATGGTCATGAGCCAGGACTCATAAGTTTCTTAAAACAAATAAATATTATTGCTTTTATTCCTTTATGAGGAGTAAACTCTTTTCTACTATCAACTATTGCCAGCTACTCCAGCCCTTGTAAAAGAGTATATGACGGAGTAGATAAATAATTTCTGGCAGATGGCTTTCATTAAAATTGTCTTGAATAGGTTATGTTAAATCATATTTTTTATTTGATAACCAATAAGCACTTACCCCCTTCCATTTTAAAAAATATTTTTTATATTTATATCAGCAATAAACCTTAATTTTTTCACTTTATTAATATTTAAATACTATTAAATATAATTAACTTCTCAAATGACAAGTAGTTTTAAAATGTATATATGACGATTAATCTGACAATTATGTACTCCTGAAACAAAAATTAGCGTTCCATTTACAAACTACGCCTATCTAATCTTCATGTACACTTTTTGATATATAAAATTCGTTCGTTTTGTCAAAGTAAAACTAAAAATAGTTTTTATATTATAAAATAACATTATTCGATGTTGAAAGTGTGAAATAAACTTTTCCATTATTAGAATGAAATCAAAACATACGACGTACAATTTTTATACGGCAGTACGTCAATACGTCTGTCTACATATCCATTATCGGTAAATCGATACGCACGTACAATATTTAATTTATGAAAAATATTTATTTGAATGTTTTAATTTAGTACCTACAAAAAATATTTTTAATTTCATATTATAGGAATTGTGAATATAAGATATTTTTTAATAAAAATTATTGTAAAAAAATATTATTTTTTAAAACATAAATATAAGAAAAACCAATAATGATATTTTTATACATTTTGTCAATATTTGTAAATTTTAAAAATCCGAGATACAGTACATTGCGTTACGCGTATTTTCGCTGCTCTAATGTAAATTTATGTACCTACCTATTTATTTCTCAATTTTTTGACAGAAATTATACGCTGTACGCTTTTATTTAGGTTGGAACCTAAGGAACAAATAACTTTTTTTGAGAAAGATAATTTTTTTTAGTTTTGCAGACATATTGTATTGTATGTATTTTCAATTTATTTGAATATTTGTATGTTTTAAACTAAATTATTTAAAAAAAAATTTAATTTTAAAATATTTTATTTTTAAAATTTAATCGCAGCAGCATAAGAAAAAACAATTACAATATGTAAACTTTTTTGTAAAAACAAAAACTTTGTCAATTTTTAAATTTTAAAACTCTGAGGTACAGTACGTCAGCGTATGCTTTCATGTAAATTTTTTTACATAACTAATTATTTCAAAATTTTTTGACAGAAACTGAATACCGTACATGCTGATTTTGGCTGATCCATAAGAAACAAATAATTTTTCTTAAGAAATATTATTTTATTTTTAAGTTTCTGCAAACATATTATTGGTATTTTTTAAAAAACAAATATTTTACTAAGATATTATTTTAAATTTTCTATTTTTATTATTCGCTTTGTCATTTTTTAAATCCGAGGTACCAGTACGTCGCGTATTTCGATTGCTCACATGTAAATTCATGTATCTAACTATTTATTTCAAAATTTTCTAGAAATTTCCAGAAATTATACACTTTATGCGTTGATTTTGGTTAGGCCCTAAGTAACAAATCATTTAAATTACAAATCACTTTTTTAAGAAAGATTATTTGTTTTGTTTTTTTAACTGTTTTGCAATTATTTATATATTTTAATATCATGACTCTCAAACGTAATGGCAACTACAGAATATATTTCAGAAGTCGGTTTTTTATTGTAAAAAAAACATAACAAAAAGCAATAATAATTTACGATTTACAAAATTTTTTTTTTTTTATAACTGTATTCAAATAAATTGCAAACAAAAACTAAATACAGTACTTTTCAGTTATAACGACCATGATGGGACGGAAAATATTCGTCGTAATAAACGAATGTCGTTTTAAAAGAATGCTGTGAATTTTGAAAAATTAGTATGAGACTTGAACATTGTAGAATGTGCTGATTCTAGAATGGACACTTCGAACTCATTTGCTAGAATTTTATTTGATGTGTCAGCCTCAAGCCTATGTATAGTGCTTTTCCTTCTATTGAAATTTTTTTTTGTATTTTTGATGCGCTATTGTAATTTTATATACCTATAGAATAGGTAAAAGGGTATATTAACTTTGGTATGGTGTTTGTAACCACCTAAAGGAAGCGAGCTAGATATGGAAAAGTATATATATTTGTGATCAGCGTGACTTCCTGAGTCGATATAGCCATGTCCGTCCGTCCGTCCGTAGGCACAATAACATAAAAAATAATGGAGCTATCTTGATGAAATTTTAAATGGAGGTTACTTGGACTGCAAGTACGGCGGGGATTGCATATGGGCGAAATCGGCCCATGCGTTCGGATTCTGGACCTTTTAATCGATCGAAGGGCTAACGATCATATATAAAAATTCACAATAACTCAACAACTAATGACGTTTTCTTCATCAAATTTGTGCTGTAGGTTACTAGTAATAAACTACTTCGGGGATTGCGTAAGTTCGGGATTGGACCATGGGTTCGGAACCTAGAACTTTTTGATCGAATTTAGGCCAAACGTGCATAATTCCGAAATCAAAGAAGACAGAACCTCCAAATTTTGTATCAGGGTGTCCCTTCTTATTTCCTTAATGTCTTTGAAATTTGGGCGTCATTGGAGTAGTAGGTCGGGGACCAGCCCTACATTTCCGAAGACCTTAAAGCATATCTTTAAAATTAATAAAGATAACAACTTAAAAAAATGTAGAAGCTTCAAATTTGGCAAAAGAGTGTTCTTTACTATCCCTTGCGTGTCCCCCTAATTTGGGATCAAATGGAGTGGTGGTTCAGTATCCCTCTTAGACCTCTTAAGTTTTAAAAGCTTATAATCGAAATTATTAAAAATATTAACTTAAAATTAAGATAGAACGTTCAAATTGTGTACAAGGGTTAACTAGTGCTTAAAGTTAAGCGTGGACTGCATAAGGGCTAAATCAGCCCAAGGGTTCGGATTCTGGACCTTTTAATCGGTTTCAGGGCTAACGAACATATATAAATAATTACGATAACTCAACAACTAATGACGCTATCTTCATAAAATTTGAGCTGTAGGTTATTGGTAATCAAACTACGGCGGCGATTGCGTACGGTGAGGATTGGACAATGGGTTCGGAACTTATAACTTTTTTAACGAATTTAGGCCAAACTAGCATAATTCCGAAACCAAAGAAAATAGAACCTCCAAATTTGGTTTCGTGGTGTCGCTTTCGATTTCCTTAGTGTCCTTTAAATTTGAGCCCAATTGAAGTAGTGGGTGTGGACCAGCCACTCAGTTCCAAGGACCTTAAAGCATATTTTCGAAATTAACAAAGATAGTAACTTGAAACAAATGTAGAAGCTTCAAATTTGGAACATGGGTGTTCTTTACTATATCCGGCGTGTCCCTCTAATTTTGTACCTTTCTTAGACCCCCCAATGTGTAAAAGTTTATCATCCAAATTAATAAAACTAGTAACTTAAAATTAAGATAGAACGTTCCAATTGTGTACAAGGGTTAAGTAGTATTGAAAGTATGACGGGGACTGCGTATGGGCGAAATCGTACTATAATTTCGGGTTCTGGAACCCTTGAAAAGTTCAAGGACTAACAAACATATATCTTAAAAACACCATAACTCAAAAAATAATGCCGCTATTTTGATGAAATTTAAACTCTAGGTTACTAGTAATGAAAGTAGCATTGGAATTGGTTCTGGTTGAGTTTGGTCAATGAGTTCGGATTCTAAAAGCTTTTGATCGATTTGAGGCCGAATGAGTATAACTTCGAAACCAAAGAATATATTTCCTATTTCCTATGTGTCCCCGAAATTTAGGCTTGATTGTAATGGTTCAGCTATGTTCAAAGGTACTTGCTGCATTTATGTAAAATTTATTTTTATATTTAAATGAATTATATGAAAAGGTGTAAATTTGTAATTGTATTTTAGAAATACATTTATTGCATATTTTGCGTATAAGCTTTTCTATTAGGTATATTAACTAGCCATTTAAAATAATTGCAATTTTGAAAAATTTGGATTATTAAATATATTATGCTTTGATTAGCTTTTTATCACAAAATTTAATAACTAGAATTTTTTAATTTTGCAATTGAATTGGAATAAATATATTTTCATTATAACAAGTTTTTTTGTTTGTTTATTTTTAAATAAATAAATTAGTAAGAATTTGTAAATTTTTAAAGAGATAGTGTAATTAGAAAATGTTTTTAGTATTATAAAGTTAATTTGGTTAGCTATGTCTTACAATCAAATTAATAACAGCTTTTATGGCGTTAAAATGACTTATGGATATGTCATTAAATTTGAACCAAATAGGTGTAGGGTATTTCTAAGACGGTTGCACCGACTGACTGTTTCTGTACTTGTTTTTATATTCAAAAGTAAATAAAAAACACTTAATTAATCGCCAAGCAACATAATTAGATATAATAATTTTAAATAAAAGAAATATCAATGTAATAAAAAACTTCCATTTTTAGGTAAAATTTAATTCTTTGGCAAAAGTTTATTAAAATTAAAATTGAACCGAGTTCGTTATAAATAAAAACTACTGTATAAACCAAATGTATTGCTTTCATTTCGAACAGAACTAATTTTTATTTTCACTTTTTAAGATAAAGAAAAAACAAAAAAAAATTAAAAAAAAAATTAAATCTTGTTCATTGAATATTTGAACTATACAAAAAAAAGAAAGATATACGTAGGTCGGCGCCAATAATCTTTTGATTTAGATTTAGCTGCGAGTTACAACTGAAAATGAATTACATTAACACAGAAAGTCGGCGCATAATATTAGAGTCATAAGCATCAACTTTTAAACGCGTGATCGTTAAATTAAAGACAAGAAAAATCCAGAAAAGGGATATTTATATTTGTATGGGAAAAAATAAGCCGGTTAAATATTATTATTTGTCTAGAATGAGGTGTATCAAACGCATTCAATTAAATGTGTTTTGTTGGATGTGTTCAATTATTAAAAAATAAAATATTAATGTTTTGTTGAATGTGTTTTATGTTAGAAAATAAAATATCATAAATTATCGTATGCAGGCTAAAAAATATTTTATTAATTTTTAATAAAAAAAAAAATTTTTTATGAACTTAAATTTATTTATTAGTTTATGAAAAAATTGATTTCAGTTTTAAAAATCATATAAGATTTTCTGGGAATTTTAAATAAATAGTAAATCATTTTGGTATTAAAAACTAAGACTATGCTTCACATGAACAGTTTTGTAGTAAGTCTTCATTAGTTTCAGTTAAAAACTGAAATAATGGCGAAGGCCAAATGTACGCTTTGTTGCGTTGCTTGCTTTTTACTTTGGAAAGTAAATAAAGCAAGCAATGTTTCAAAGCAATTTCAAAGCTTCCCTCATCTCATCCCTGAAATAAAGCCAAATGAACTGCACCATAGTAATCAAAGCAAATATATTTTTTTTACTTAATTAGGTAGGTATAATAAAAAAAATCAAAAAATGAATTTGCATTTAATAATGCAAAACTCAATTCATAATTCATAATTCAATTTTATATCCATAGAAATATGTACCTATTAAACATGTTGAGTAGGTACATTGTAGAATGTTGGCAACATACAAGTATTTCGATTTGAATCTAAGCAAAGGTTATGAAACAATATACAGAGCTTAGCAACATTTTAAAAATATGTCTACATAAAGTAATAGATGGAGAAATAGATCATTATTGAAACAAAATAAACCTATAAAAAAATTTCAAATCTTTTAACAAACAAATTTATCGAATTTAAATTTAAAAATTTAAAATTTAAACAAGTACGTAAGTGAATAAAAAAAATTAATTGAAATTAAAAAAATAAAATTCACCAAGAAGGGATTTGAACTAAAGACCCCGAAATTTTATCAAATTTAAAACATACAAAAGGTAAACTACATTACTTATTATTCATCTTCAAATTTTTAAGAAACAACAAGAAGTTATATAAGTCATTTTTTTTTGTGTATCAATTACTAGAATCGAAATATAATCTACGTATTACAAAATGTAACAGTTTCGACTTTATTTAAGAATTAAGAAAATAGCATTGATATACAATAATTCTAATTAGAAAAAGTTTTTCTTTCAATTGACATTCCGTCATTCTGTGACGGGCCAACAGCTAGTTAAAAAATAAGTAAATTTAGAGAATAAATTTAAAAATTATTTAAAATTGAAATAATTAATCAATGGTACTAAATCATTCACCAGTAAATGCACTACACCTAAAAATCCTGAAAAGAAGTAATTGCTGCATATGTGTAAAATTTTATTGAATTGGATAAAAAGTTTTAAATTTGTAATTTTGTAATTACATTTTACGAATCCATTTATTTTAAGATTATTTGTAGTTAAATATTTTTAAATAGATAAATTAGTAAGAATTTTAAGTTTTTTGAATTGATAAAATAATTGTAAAATGTTAATTCCGTTAGCTATGTCTTACCATCAAACCAATAAGAAAGAAAGAGTTATATTATATTTTTCATTTTAGGTTTTTGCTGGTTAGTAACCTTATCATTTATAACAAATAAGGTTATTTTTTGTAATTTTACCATTCAGCCTTTGTAATTATTAAGTTGTAATTAAGTTGTAAATACCTATATCAAATTTATTATTTGTTAAATAAAATTAGTTTATTTTAAATTCTTTATATGTTATGATTCGCTAAACATTAATATATTTTGATCTTGAACTTTTTTTCTAGGGTATATTGAATAAGGTTCACTTAATTAAGAATAAACTATGAACCTTTTATTTAATATAGGCACTTTTGTTTAATATAAAATAATTTCTAGTAAAAATAACTTATCTGGATTATATAAAGTAGGATGGGCATCATATTTTAAACCCCTTTTTCCAAAATAGTCATCCATTGTAACAAATTTTTTTCAAAATGAGCAGCACAAACTACATATTGTTTGTATATTTTCTCATTTGTTAATACCCTTAACTTTTTGTTGAGTGTAATAGATTTCCATTTCTAAAAGTTTTGAAGTTATTGTTTTGGAAATGGAAATCTATATTTTTTTTATTTTATTGTCACACAAAGGAACGCAACACCACTATTTATTTACCATATCTACTATAAATGGTAGTTTTCTTCACTAAATTTTTTTTAATTATAACTTTAATTATAACAAAAATTTAATTATAAGAACTCACCGTTTATATAATGGCGAAATTAGTAAAACTAACAAAAACAAGTGATGAAAAAAAACCAAGGGTTTTTAAAAAAGCACATTTTCAAAATTATATTGTATTACATACTGAGTTTAACCTTGGAAATATATACCGTGGTGACTAAGTTACTGCTTACTTTTAAAATTTACTGCTAACAGTAAATTTTTTATTTTAAAGTTCTAATAGCCCTTCAATGGGGAAGGTTACCAAATTTCTCAAGAATCTAACTTCAACTCCCCCCCCCCCCCATCCTCTAATTTTTTAGGTTCTAGGAATTAAATTGTGAATTACACAAAAATATTGAATTTTACTTAGAATTTTATTATCTAAGCAAAAATGGGTAAAACTAAGAAACACTTTCTT
>OY720441.1:123351615-123373394 GCA_963082915.1 Dolichopus griseipennis | reverse complement strand
CATTTTGAAAAAAATTTGTTACAATGGATGCCTATTTTGGAAAAAGGGGTTTAAAATATGATGCCCATCCTACTTTATATAATCCAGATAAGTTATTTTTACTAGAAATTATTTTATATTAAACAAAAGTGCCTATATTAAATAAAAGGTTCATAGTTTATTCTTAATTAAGTGAACCTTATTCAATATACCCTAGAAAAAAAGTTCAAGATCAAAATATATTAATGTTTAGCGAATCATAACATATAAAGAATTTAAAATAAACTAATTTTATTTAACAAATAATAAATTTGATATAGGTATTTACAACTTAATTACAACTTAATAATTACAAAGGCTGAATGGTAAAATTACAAAAAATAACCTTATTTGTTATAAATGATAAGGTTACTAACCCGCAAAAACCTAAAATGAAAAATATAATATAACTCTTTCTTTCTTATTGGTTTGATGGTAAGACATAGCTAACGGAATTAACATTTTACAATTATTTTATCAATTCAAAAAACTTAAAATTCTTACTAATTTATCTATTTAAAAATATTTAACTACAAATAATCTTAAAATAAATAGATTCGTAAAATGTAATTACAAAATTACAAATTTAAAACTTTTTATCCAATTCAATAAAATTTTACACATATGCAGCAATTACTTCTTTTCAGGATTTTTAGGTGTAGTGCATTTACTGGTGAATGATTTAGTACCATTGATTAATTATTTCAATTTTAAATAATTTTTAAATTTATTCTCTAAATTTACTTATTTTTTAACTAGCTGTTGGCCCGTCACAGAATGACGGAATGTCAATTGAAAGAAAAACTTTTTCTAATTAGAATTATTTCTAATTTCATTACATACATGTGCAAATATTGTATATCAATGCTATTTTCTTAATTCTTAAATAAAGTCGAAACTGTTACATTTTGTAATACGTAGATTATATTTCGATTCTAGTAATTGATACACAAAAAAAAATGACTTATATAACTTCTTGTTGTTTCTTAAAAATTTGAAGATGAATAATAAGTAATGTAGTTTACCTTTTGTATGTTTTAAATTTGATAAAATTTCGGGGTCTTTAGTTCAAATCCCTTGGTGAATTTTTTTTTTTTAATTTCAATTAATTTTTTTTATTCACTTACGTACTTGTTTAAATTTTAAATTTTTAAATTTAAATTCGATAAATTTGTTTGTTAAAAGATTTGAAATTTTTTTATAGGTTTATTTTGTTTCAATAATGATCTATTTCTCCATCTATTACTTTATGTAGACATATTTTTAAAATGTTGCTAAGCTCTGTATATTGTTTCATAACCTTTGCTTAGATTCAAATCGAAATACTTGTATGTTGCCAACATTCTACAATGTACCTACTCAACATGTTTAATAGGTACATATTTCTATGGATATAAAATTGAATTATGAATTATGAATTGAGTTTTGCATTATTAAATGCAAATTCATTTTTTGATTTTTTTTATTATACCTACCTAATTAAGTAAAAAAAATATATTTGCTTTGATTACTATGGTGCAGTTCATTTGGCTTTATTTCAGGGATGAGATGAGGGAAGCTTTGAAATTGCTTTGAAACATTGCTTGCTTTATTTACTTTCCAAAGTAAAAAGCAAGCAACGCAACAAAGCGTACATTTGGCCTTCGCCATTATTTCAGTTTTTAACTGAAACTAATGAAGACTTACTACAAAACTGTTCATGTGAAGCATAGTCTTAGTTTTTAATACCAAAATGATTTACTATTTATTTAAAATTCCCAGAAAATCTTATATGATTTTTAAAACTGAAATCAATTTTTTCATAAACTAATAAATAAATTTAAGTTCATAAAAAATTTTGAAAAAGGGTGTTAAAACTAAATCCTCGAAAATATTTTTTAAAAAGACATTTAAAGTTTTTGTGACAAAAAAAAATTAATTATTTTAGTATTATTGTGGTCAATTTCACTTAATACACATCTATTATTATTACTACTATTATTGTACATAATTTTTTTGTTCGGATAACTAGGTATGATGTTATTTTTAGAAATTATGTTTTGTACTTTTCATATATTTCTTTAACTCTTATATCATTTGAATATTTTTTTTATACTTAAAAAAAGATTCACGGATTTTTATATTATGAATTAAATATTGTATATCCACTCATGTTTTTTCCTTACTTTTTCTGATGAGATGACTTCAGTTAATTTATGTACTTTTCCTGATAGTGCTTTAATAAAATCATCTACATTCCTTTAATCCATTAAATTTTGTCATATATTATCACTTGAAAGTTTATTATAATTCAAAATAGGATTTTTAAAATTAGTTTTTCTTTCAAAACTCTTAGATTTGCACTTACAAAAAGCAGGTGATGATCAGATAACGAAGTATGAGAAATATAAAAGTTGTAACTATAATCAATTAAGTCTGTGCTAATCATCAATTATAGTTTTGGAAGTATTACCTACTCTAGTTGCGAACCTATTGTTTAAATTATTGTATAAGTTAACAACGTTTATAATTATTTTACCACAACAATGTTTCTCAACAAAGTTTATAATGAATTATGTTGCCCAAATGTTACGATGTTGCCCATTGAGAAATTAATGTAAACAATTATATAAATTAAATGTATTTCCCTTAGTAAGCATAATTTTATGACATAATTTTTATTACGGTTCAATATTAATATTGTTATTATGAATTTGAATTTTTAACCGTACTAAAATACTACAAAAAGTAATTTTTAACTTTTATAAAATAAGCATTTCTTGTTATAAATTATTTTGTATTGATTTTTATGAAAATAAGCGTTTCTTTGCAATTACTTTTCTTTGTAATAATTTGTACTGAATTAAATTATTTTAAATTATAGATTTTTGTAAAGTAAACTTCTCTTTGTAATACTTTCATTTTCTTTGTTTCAAGATTTCGAAATATGGAAATATTAAATTTTATTGTAAACTAATTAACTAAAAAAACATATTTCGAAATTGAGTTATGATTTTTAATAAGGAAATGAAATTAATTTTGAATATTTGAACTACTTTGCCAAGTATAAATACTGGTAATATTATAAGAATTTATTGTATTATTAAACTAGAACTAGAAGAATAAAGTTAAATATTAAATAAAAAGTATTTTTTTCTTTTATTTTAAATTTTTATTTTAATAAACGGTAACTTCGTTTAACTGGCGCCCGAGCAGGGACCCGCTTAGTTGTTAATCGTCGAAGGTTTTAGTAAAAATAATTTGTGGAAATATTTTATACCGTGATTAAGCCTTTTTTCTTCGCAACCTAGAGTGAGGCTGCTCTAGGCACGGTATAAATAATTAATTCTAATATAGAAGATTAGTAAAAAAAAAAAAAAAATTTATAAAGTGTTAAAACAAGTTTTTTTGCTGAAAAAAAAAAAATTCCAACAACGTGTTGATCCAGGCTAGTCAACCCCAATAGAAGTGATAAGAAAAGAGGCTCCCTGCAGTTCCAAAACGGAATAAATCATCCAGTTGACTAGGAATATCACGAGTGGGTTCAATATGAAATTAACTTTTTTAATGTAAGTCAATAATTAATATTAATATAGTAAGTAATAAGATCTTTTATTGTAATGTCTGATACTGAAGACTTTACTGCCCACTACATAAAATTGATTGGGCAAATTAAAAAAGAGGAAAAAATAATTCCAATAAATAATGTTAACAAAAAGAAATTACTAAAAATAAGAATAAAACAAGTAAAGAAACAGTCAGTCGGTGCAACCGACTTAGAAATACCCTACACCTATTTGGTTCAAATTTAAGGACATATCCAGAAGTCATTTTAACACCATAGAAGCTGTTATTAATTTGATCGTAAGACATAGCTAACCAAATTAACTGTATAATACTAAAAACATTTTCTAATTACCCTATCTATTAAAAAATACTACAAATTCTTACTAATTTATCTATTTAAAAATATTAAGAAACAAACAAACTTGAAATAAATGAAAATATATTTATTCCAATTCAATTACAAAATGAAAAAATTCTAATTATTAAATTTTGTGGTACAAAGATAATCAAAGCATAATATATTTAATAATCCAAATTTTTAAAAATTGCAATTATTTTAAATGGTTAGTTTATATACCTAATAGAAAAGCTTATAAACGCAAAATATGCAATAAATGTATTTTTAAAATACAATTAAAAATTTACACCTTTTCATATAATTCATTTAAATATAAAAATAAATTTTACATAAATGCAGCAAGTACCTTTGAACATAGCTGAACCACTACAATTAAGTCTAGATTTCGGAGACACATAGGACATAGGAAATATATTCTTTGGCTTCGAAATTAAACTCGACCACAACCAATTCCCATGGTACTTTCATTACTAGTAACCTACCGTTAAATTTCATCAAAATACCGGCATTATTTTTTGAGTTATGGTGTTTGTAAGATATGTGTTTGTTAGTCCTTGAACTTTTCAAGGGTTCCAGGACCCGAAATTATGGTACGATTTCGCCCATATGCAGTCCCGTCATACTTTCAATACTAGTTAACCCTTGTACACAATTGGAACGCTCTATCTTAATTTTAAGTTACTAGTTTTATTAATTTCGATGATAAGCTTTTACACATTGGGGGGTCTAAGAGAGGCACTCCAATTGATCCCAAATTAGGGGGGCACGCAAGAAATAGTAAAGAACACCCTTGTGGCAAATTGGAAGCTTCTACATTTGTTTCAAGTTACTATCTTTATTAATTTCGAAAATATGCTTTAAGGGCCTAAGAACTGAGTGGCTGGTCCCCGATCCACTACTCCAATGGGGCCCAAATTTCAAAGACACTTACGAAATAGGAAGGGACACCCTGATACCAAATTTGGAGGTTCTATCTTCATTGGTTTCGGAATTATGCTCGTTTGGCCTAAATTCGATCAAAAAGTTCTAAGTTCCGAACCCATTGTCCAATCCTCACCGTACGTAATCACCGCCGTAGTTTCGCTGCCAATAACCTACAGCACAAATTTCATGAAGATAGCCTCATTAGTTGTTGAGTTATCGTGATTTTTTACATATGTTCCTTAGCCCTGACATCGATTAAAAGGTCCGGAATCCGAACCGTTGGGCTGATTTCGCCCTTATATAGTCCGCGCTGTACTTATAGTACTAGTTAACCCTTGTACACAATTTGAACGGTCTATCCTAATTTTAAGTAACTATTTTTAGTAATTTCGGTTATAAGCCTTTAAAACTTGCGAGGTCTGAGAGGGGTACAGAACCACCACTCCAATTGATCCCAAATTAGGGGAACACGCAAGAGATAGTAAAGAACATCCTTGTGGCAAATTGGAAGCTTCTACATTTTTTCAAGTTGTTATCTTTATTAATTTTAAAGATATGCTTTAAGGTCTTCGGAAATGTGTGGCTGGTCCCCGACCCACTACTCCAATGGGACCCAAATTCACAAGACACTTAGGAAATAGGAAGGGACACCCTGATACTAAATTTGGAGGTTCTATCTTCATTGGTTTCGGAATTATGCTCGTTTGGCCTACATTCGATCAAAAAGTTCTAGGTTCCGAACCCATGGTCCAATCCCGACCTTACGCAATTCCCGAAGTAGTTTCATTACTAGTAACCTACAGCACAAATTTGATGAAGATAGCGTCATTAGTTGTTGAGTTATCGTGATTTTTTATATTTGTTCGTTAGCCCTGAAACCGATTAAAAGGTCCAGAATCCGAACTCATGGGCCGATTTCGCCCATATGCAATCCCCGCCGTACTTTCAGTCCTAGTAACCTACAGTTAAAATTTCATCAAGATAGCTCTATTATTTTTTGAGTTATCGTGCCTACGGACGGACGGACGGACGGACGGACGGACGGACGGACGGACATGGCTATATCGACTAAGGCGGTCACGCTGATCACAAATATATATACTTTTCCATATCTAGCTCGCTTCCTTTAGGTGGTTACAAACACCATACCAAAGTTAATATACCCCTTTACCTATTCTATAGGTGTAGGGTATAAAAACTGAAAATCTAAATTAGTCTTTCCGGTAACAAGTATCCGCATCTGTACGGTGTACGGAGAAAAGGAAACTCTAATTGTATTCAGTTAACTGACAGTAATTTGGCCATATCGATAATAAAAAAGTAAAAATAAAAAAAAAAAGAAAGAAAGTAAAAAATAAAAATAAAATAAAGAAGAGCGCTATAAAAATAAAAAAATAAAATTTAGAATTTGAGTAAAAATAAAAAAATAAAAATAAAATAAAGAATTGGCCGTAATAATTAAAAACTAAAGATAAAGAAAAAGCGGTATAAAAATAAAAATTTTTTGAATAAAAACTAAAAAATAAAAAGAAAGTAAATAAAATAAAGAATTGGCCATAATAATAAAAAAAAAAAATAAAGCGCTAAAAAAATAAAATGTAGAAAATCTAAATCTTTGCTCTGTTAATGACTAATTTTTCAAATATTACTAAAAAATTAACAATTAACAAAATTTATTTTTGATTTTTCCTATAACTTTTGATAAACAAAATTTATTATTTTTTTTTTTGAAAAGTAAGTAAATTAAATTATAATATTAAATTATAATTAATAATAAATTTAAATTTAAAAATATATTGATATCAAAATTAAAATAAGAAAGTCGCAATTTCTATTATTGCGGGAAATTGAGGAAAAACAGAATAAATAAAAATCTAAAATTTTTTTTTTAATTTTTCTTGATTAATAAATAAAGAAAACTAAATTTAAAGAAAATGATAAAAATAAATAAATTGTATTACTATTTCTAAAGTTATTGAAATTTATATACAGAAAATATTTAAAATTTTAAAGGTAGGTACATATTTACAAAATCTCTGTGAAGAATAAGCAAATATATATATAAGGTATATTTAAAAAAAAAAATATCGTCATTGATTTAAATTGTGATATTTAACACTTTTAATCTTTTACTGTTTTTTGGAAACTTTATTATACCATCGTTTTGTTCACAGAAATTTTTTGTTTTAAAAAAAAAAAAAAAAAAAAAAATAAAATTTTTTTTTAAGTTTTTACATTTAGCATTTTTCTTTGATAAATTTGTTTTATATTTTGTATCCTCTGTTCTGTCTTAGAAATTTTTCCTACTTGGCTTCTCTTATCTAAAGTAAGTATTGTGAAATTTTCTTTTTCTTCTCAAAATGTCGCAACAACCAACCCCACCTGTTCCCTCTGGCTCTGCTGGTACTGATTCAAACATAAATCCAAATGCAGCATCAACGCCAAAAAAAGTTTCAGAACAAACTATTCTCTTTGATCCGAGACTTTTGAGAGATACAATTTTAGAGATTATCCAAACAGAGAAAAGGAGGATCTCTGCACAAAATACCCTTTTTGATCCTGATATTTTCAAAAATACCATTATAAACATAGTACAAACGGAAACACAAAGGGCCATTAGAGAACGAGTAGCGACCGAGTCACCAGAGATTGAAAAGATGGACCAAGAAATCGATTTTCAATTGGATCAATCACTCTCTGGTATGGATGTAATACCAGATATAATAAAAAACCAAAGAATTTTCAGGGATAAGAAAAAATATTAAATATCTAAATATTACGGAATATTAACGGCTATTCGAAGTAAAATAATAGGTAAAGCAAACACTACGTTAGAAGCAAGTAACATACCACTAAATTGGGATAGCATTATCAGATGCCTAAATGAGCATTTCATGGATAACAGAGATATAACAAGCTTGGAATATGAAATGACTAGCATTAAACAGAAAGGAGATTCAATTGAAACTTTTTACAATAAGATCTCTCATCATTTAAAAGCAATTTTAAATAAATTATCTGAGATAGATATATGTAAGAAATCCTTTGAATTTACGGCTGCAAGTTATAGGAAAAAAGCTTTAGATACTTTTATAAGAGGGTTAAAAGGGGACCTTCCAAGATTGCTTACTAGTCGGGAACCAACAGATTTAAAACACGCGTTACAAATATGCATAAGATTAGAGAATGTGGATAATCAGGATAGAAGTCAACCGCAGGTATCTCCTTCATACTATCCTCCGGGAAGATTTGGTCAAGGTTATCTAGGAAAAAATAGCAAGCGTTTTTATCCTAATAAGAGTTTTCAAAGTGAAAATTATCATAATAATAACAAATATAAAAATCCCTTTAATAGGAATTTCCAACAATCTCGACCCTCAAAGATGGAACCGGAATCAACAAGACATCAACAATATAAAAATAGCTATAACAACTACAATAATAACTATAACAACAGCTACCAGAAACCATTTATAAGGAATGCGCATTATAAAAGTTCATCACCATCAAACGCTCATTCGGCGAATAAAATGCAACAAATACAATGTTCAGAACCATTCAAAGCTTGTGAAACAAAAGATAAAGAACAATGTTGTACTAAATGTACTAGTAATACTGAAGAAGAAAAAAACCACAATAATACTCCTTTTTTAGATTAAATTCTTCCTCGCTGCCTTATATTGAACATATGGCGGGGAATGGTGTAATATTAAAATTTTTAATAGATACTGGCTCAAACAAAAATTACATTAATTCTAAACTAATAAAAAATCCAATACCAAACAAGGAAAAATTCTTTATATTAACAGAACTTGTGACATTTGATGGAATCATAGGGAATGATTGCTTAAAGGAACTCAAGGCGGTTATCCATACAAATGGAAATTTTATTAATTTGGATAATAACAATAATATTGAAACAACATATCTCAGAGAGTGTCAATAACATCGACATAAGAACAGATCATTTAAATAACGAACAAAAAGAAAAACTCGAGGTTTTAGTTGGAAGACACTTGAATTTATTCTCCGAACCTAATGTAAAGAACTTTTACATGATGGTATAATCAGGCTATCCAGGTCTCCTTATAACTCTCCAGTTTGGATTGTACAGAAAAAAGAGGATGCATCTGGAAAAAGGAAATTTGGAATGGTGATAGATTATAGGAAACTTAATACCATTACAATTGCAGATAAATATCAAATACCGGAAGTAAATGAAGTATTGGCTAATTTAGGACAGAATAATATTTTTTCAGTTATAGATTTGAAAAGCGGATTTCATCAAATACCATTAAAAGAATCTGATATTGAGAAAACTGCCTTCTCAGTAAACAATGGAAAATATGAATTTACTAGATTACCTTTTGGACTTAAAAATGCTCCTGCGATATTTCAAAGTACTTTGGATGAGATCTTAAGAGAATACATAGGAAAAATATGTTATGCCTATATTGACGATGTAATCATATTTGGAAGAAATGAAAAACACCACTTTGAGAATTTAGAAATAATTTTTAAAACATTGGAAAAAGCTAATATGAAAATTCAACTGGATAAATGTGAATTTTTGAAAGACGAAGTAGAATTTCTCGGATTTGTTGTCACTTCAAAAGGTATTAAAACTAAAAAAAATAAATTAGGAAAAAGGTAGAAGCAGTTTACAATATACCAATACCAAAAACATTAAAGGATTTACGATAATTTTTAGGAATGTCAAGTTATTATAGAAGAGTTATTTGCGATTATGCAAAAATTACAAAACCCTTGACATCCCTTTTAAGAGGGGAAGATGGACGTGTGTCCAAAAATAAATCAAGGAAAGTTTTAGTACATTTAAATGAAGAAGCTATCGAAGCCTTTGAAAGAATAAAGAATTGCTTAATATCCGAAGAGGTATTATTAGCACAGCCTGACTTTTCAAAGGCGTTCGAATTAACAACCGACGCATCAAATTATGCAATTGGTGGAGTATTATCACAAGACAGGAGGCCGATAATGTTTTTATCACGGACTCTTACGAAAACAAGCACTATCAAGGTTAATTCCTGAAACTGAAATCCACAACACAATTACTACTCATAAGGATAACACAGATAGTACGATCTTTAGTAATAGGTTGATACAGACTGTTGAAACACCTATTAATGTATTTAAAAATCAAATTATACTAACAGTTAATAAAAGTGAAGATTATCAATTTTCAACTCCATTTAAAACATATAATAGACACAAATTTATAAAAAAAAATTTTACAGAAATAGATTTAATCAACATATTAAAAAAATATCTAAATCCAAATATTATAAATGGATTGATGGGCAAGTTGAAAGATTTCATTCAACATTGACAGAAATAATGCGCTGTCTTAAGGCAGATAGAGTAAATCGTAATTTTGAGGATCTATTGGTAAGAGCAGTCAATGAGTATAATTTTACTTTTCATTCTACAACAGGAAAAAGACCTATTGAATTATTTTTTGGCAGAACCACAAATATGACTCCAGAGGAGTTTGAAAAAACCAGCTATAATAATATAGAACAAGTAAAGAAACAGTCAGTCGGTGCAACCGACTTAGAAATACCCTACACCTATTTGGTTCAAATTTAAGGACATATCCAGAAGTCATTTTAACACCATAGAAGCTGTTATTAATTTGATCGTAAGACATAGCTAACCAAATTAACTGTATAATACTAAAAACATTTTCTAATTAACCTATCTATTAAAAAATACTACAAATTCTTACTAATTTATCTATTTAAAAATATTAAAAAACAAACAAACTTGAAATAAATGAAAATATATTTATTCCAATTCAATTACAAAATGAAAAAATTCTAATTATTAAATTTTGTGGTACAAAGATAATCAAAGCATAATATATTTAATAATCCAAATTTTTAAAAATTGCAATTATTTTAAATGGTTAGTTTATATACCTAATAGAAAAGCTTATAAACGCAAAATATGCAATAAATGTATTTTTAAAATACAATTAAAAATTTACACCTTTTCATATAATTCATTTAAATATAAAAATAAATTTTACATAAATGCAGCAAGTACCTTTGAACATAGCTGAACCACTACAATTAAGTCTAGATTTCGGAGACACATAGGACATAGGAAATTTATTCTTTGGCTTCGAAATTAAACTCGACCACAACCAATTCCCATGGTACTTTCATTACTAGTAACCTACCGTTAAATTTCATCAAAATACCGGCATTATTTTTTGAGTTATGGTGTTTGTAAGATATGTGTTTGTTAGTCCTTGAACTTTTCAAGGGTTCCAGGACCCGAAATTATGGTACGATTTCGCCCATATGCAGTCCCGTCATACTTTCAATACTAGTTAACCCTTGTACACAATTGGAACGCTCTATCTTAATTTTAAGTTACTAGTTTTATTAATTTCGATGATAAGCTTTTACACATTGGGGGGTCTAAGAGAGGCACTCCAATTGATCCCAAATTAGGGGGGCACGCAAGAAATAGTAAAGAACACCCTTGTGGCAAATTGGAAGCTTCTACATTTGTTTCAAGTTACTATCTTTATTAATTTCGAAAATATGCTTTAAGGGCCTAAGAACTGAGTGGCTGGTCCCCGATCCACTACTCCAATGGGGCCCAAATTTCAAAGACACTTACGAAATAGGAAGGGACACCCTGATACCAAATTTGGAGGTTCTATCTTCATTGGTTTCGGAATTATGCTCGTTTGGCCTAAATTCGATCAAAAAGTTCTAAGTTCCGAACCCATTGTCCAATCCTCACCGTACGTAATCACCGCCGTAGTTTCGCTGCCAATAACCTACAGCACAAATTTCATGAAGATAGCCTCATTAGTTGTTGAGTTATCGTGATTTTTTACATATGTTCCTTAGCCCTGACATCGATTAAAAGGTCCGGAATCCGAACCGTTGGGCTGATTTCGCCCTTATATAGTCCGCGCTGTACTTATAGTACTAGTTAACCCTTGTACACAATTTGAACGGTCTATCCTAATTTTAAGTAACTATTTTTAGTAATTTCGGTTATAAGCCTTTAAAACTTGGGAGGTCTGAGAGGGGTACAGAACCACCACTCCAATTGATCCCAAATTAGGGGAACACGCAAGAGATAGTAAAGAACACCCTTGTGGCAAATTGGAAGCTTCTACATTTTTTCAAGTTGTTATCTTTATTAATTTTAAAGATATGCTTTAAGGTCTTCGGAAATGTGTGGCTGGTCCCCGACCCACTACTCCAATAGGACCCAAATTCACAAGACACTTAGGAAATAGGAAGGGACACCCTGATACTAAATTTGGAGGTGCTATCTTCATTGGTTTCGGAATTATGCTCGTTTGGCCTACATTCGATCAAAAAGTTCTAGGTTCCGAACCCATGGTCCAATCCCGACCTTACGCAATTCCCGAAGTAGTTTCATTACTAGTAACCTACAGCACAAATTTGATGAAGATAGCGTCATTAGTTGTTGAGTTATCGTGATTTTTTATATTTGTTCGTTAGCCCTGAAACCGATTAAAAGGTCCAGAATCCGAACCCATGGGCCGATTTCGCCCATATGCAATCCCCGCCGTACTTTCAGTCCTAGTAACCTACAGTTAAAATTTCATCAAGATAGCTCTATTATTTTTTGAGTTATCGTGCCTACGGACGGACGGACGGACGGACGGACATGGCTATATCGACTAAGGCGGTCACGCTGATCACAAATATATATACTTTTCCATATCTAGCTCGCTTCCTTTAGGTGGTTACAAACACCATACCAAAGTTAATATACCCCTTTACCTATTCTATAGGTGTAGGGTATAAAAATTAAAAGCTAAATAGGTTAAAGATTTGGAATTTCATAACAAAAAAAGAAAACACATAAAACAGTATAAAATAGGACAAGTGTATATGTGAAATTTAATAAAAGGTACTTAATTTCAGCGTGTATTTGAAAAGTCCAAATATTGGATTACACAAATTCGCAGATAGTTACTATTAATATTGGACATGCAAAAATAGAGGAAGGAAAATTCAGATTAATACATATCATCGAGATAGGAAAATTACAGGAAACGTTAGATGACATAAAATCTTACAACGTTGATGTATCACATCCCTTATACAGGTATCTAAATCATGAAAGTCAACAAACTCAGGAATTGCTAGATGAATTTGAAATTAAACGGAAAAAACGGTCCATTAACATGCTTGGAACCATTTGGAAGTAGATTGCTGGAACCCCAGATCATTCTGATTTCGTCATGATTAAAAGAAAAACAAATGGGTTATTGGAAAATAATAATGAACAAATAATTATAAATAAAATCCATACCGATAGAATAAACGAAATAACTAACATTACTAATAAAATTTTAGAAAAATTGAAAAATTAAAGCATTATTGATAATGAATCAATTCTTCAGATTCAATATAAATTAAAATTAATTAAAGAAGAGGTTATAAATATTAAATATTCTGTTCACTGGGCAAAAGTTGGTATAATAAATTCACTTTTACTCTCTAAACTTGAAATTAAATCTGTTATTGACTTATTAAATAAAGAGAATATGCCATACTCTACATCAGAGGAAGCATTAAATTTTTCTAATATTAAAATTATCTCAAACGGATCTTGCTTATTCTATATTGTTGAAATACCTATAACTAAATCTGCTAATTTCGATGTAATTTTAATTAAACCAGTAAAAAAAGATAAAATTGTAACACAAATTGATTTTAATAAAATTTTAATGAATCAAGAAAACATTTTTGGAATAGTAAATGAATGTAAAATTGTTAATTCAATAACTATATGTAATAGGAATAATATTGTAAATTTAATAAATTCAAATTGTATACCTAATTTGCTCAAAGGGGAAACTCAATGTGCAATGTTACTAACAATCAACATATTCCAACAGTTGAGGAAATAACAACAGGTACCTTATTACTTAACCAATATAAGGGGGTAATTACAATAGATGGCAACAAAAAGAATATCAATGGAACATTCTTTATAATATTTCACAATTCAACAATTGAAGTAGGTGAATAAACGTTTAGATCAGAAGAAGGTATCGAAGTGAAACCACTACCAGCTATTTTACAGACTAACTCAACCATTGAGAAATTGCATGAACATTTATCCTTAGAACTATTAAAGGAGATTAACATTAACAATACTACAACAATAAAAACGATCGATGATGATAGACAACAAGTTCAATACATCACCTACAGTTTTACTACAATTATTATAATAATACTATTATCATTGGCAATGATTTTTACTAAACGAAGCAGCAAGTTAATTATTAATGAAAGAAGTCAACAAGCAGAGAACAAAAGCATTAATGATCAGAATCAGTCTACGGATGAGGACATCGTCGGATGAGGACATCCGAATTTAAGAGGGGAAGAGTTAACAACGTTTATAATTATTTTACCACAACAATGTTTCTCAACAAAGTTTATAATGAATTATGTTGCCCAAATGTTACGATGTTGCCCATTGAGAAATTAATGTAAACAATCATATAAATTAAATGTAAATAAATTAAATGTATTTCCCTTAGTAAGCATAATTTTATGACATAATTTTTATTACGGTTCAAATTAATATTGTTATTATGAATTTGAATTTTTAACCGTACTAAAATACTACAAAAAGTAATTTTTAACTTTTATAAAATAAGCATTTCTTGTTATAAATTATTTTGTATTGATTTTGATGAAAATAAGCATTTCTTTGCAATTACTTTTCTTTGTAATAATTTGTACCGAATTAAATTATTTTAAATTATAGATTTTTGTAAAGTAAACTTCTCTTTGTAATACTTTCATTTTCTTTGTTTCAAGATTTCGAAATATGGAAATATTAAATTTTATTGTAAACTAATTAACTAAAAAAACATATTTCGAAATTGAGTTATGATTTTTAATAAGGAAATGAAATTAATTTTGAATATTTGAACTACTTTGCCAAGTATAAATACTGGTAATATTATAAGAATTTATTGTATTATTAAACTAGAACTAGAAGAATAAAGTTAAATATTAAATAAAAAGTATTTTTTCCTTTTATTTTAAATTTTCATTTTTATAAACGGTAACTTCGTTTAACTTATACTATAAACCCATTACAGAGTAATGTGTTCATATATCGTCGGCTGAGTTCTATTTTCGGACATACGCCATTTTCAAGATTTTTGACTTAAGACCGAATTCTAAGGTTTTGAAGTTAGCTCTATCATTGTATCTAATCCGCTTTTAAGTATCTAGCTTAGTTTAAAAGTTACGAAGAGGTAAGTTTCGTCCATATCCACATTTTGACTTTTATTTAAAAGCAAATTCGGACATATACAAAATTTTTGTATATGTCCGAGAGTTTGCATGAAATCTTCGATAATTTTATTGCTAGTGCTTAAAAAGGCTATATTAAGTGGTTATGGAAATAGCCTAAGATATTTTACTGTGCACGTAATTTTTTAATTCGGCTATTTGCATTATTTTACATATACTGCGTTTATTACCTATGGATTTGGCTGAAATTATTACGTTTGTATTGTAATGCTTAATTCGCCCATTACACATGTATTTTACATACACTGCGCTTATCACCTATGGATATGGCTGAAAATATTACGAATAAATATTAATATACAAAACATATTTTAAATTTTTTTTCTATATAGATGTTGAAAGAGATTCTGTCAATGAAAGTAATCCTCGAAGCATACCATCTTCTTCAAGTTTTTATGGTAAATATAATATTTAAGTACATAATATTTTATTTTAATATTTAATACTATGAGAATTTTTTATTTATTTTATTTCTTCAATACAACAAAACAGCTTCTGATAGTTATATGACCCCAAAATTAGTGAGAAAAAGAATTAGAAAACCGCAATTATGGAAGAAAAATATACAAAAAAAATTACGGGAAGCCGGATTATCGTAAAAAACAAAAAAGATGAAGAAGTTCAACCTAGATATATGAAACTACCTTGTTCATATGCATGCAATTTTTTATGTTCAAAAATATTTTCTGAAAAAGATAGACAAAATATATTTGAAAGTTTTTGGAAACTCACTGACGATGAAAAGACAAAATTTTATCTCAAATTTGTAAAACGACGTCGTTGTGTTATTTCAGCAAAAAAAAGATATTCGTTTAAATACTATTTAGCATCACCTCATATTCGTAGAGTATGTAGACTATTTTTTTTAAACACTCTTTGCATTAATAAAGCTCGAATTTATTATTGTTTTGAGAATTTGTGTGATGAAACATCTGGTTGTCCCTTACCAAATACGAGAGGAAAGCAGTGAAAAAATGTACTGATCCAGAATTATTAGAAGAAGTTAGAAAGCATATTTTGAGTTTCCAAGTGATAGATTCGCATTACTGTCGACAAAGCACACAAAAAACATACCTAGAAACCGGATTGAATTTATCAAAAATGTACCAATTGTATGTCGAAAAAGTAGAGCATCCTGTGAAAATTAATATTTACAGAAAAGTATTCAACACCGAATTTAATATTAGTTTTCATAAACCAAAGAAAGACATGTGCGATAAATGCGTTCTTTTTAAATTAAAGGAAAAGACTGAAACTGCAACTGAGGAAGAAAAATTACTTCATTCCACCCACTTAAAACAAAAAGTTTCACTGATCAAAAACATGCAATTTTAGCTTATGATCTACAAAAGGTATTTGGGTTGCCAAAAGGCAATGCTTCCCTTTTCTTTTATAAAAGAAAGTTAAAAACTTTCAATTTAACTGGTACACTAATACTGCCAAAAGTAAATAAATTAACGTACTGCTGTATTTGGACGGAAATACATTCTGGACGTGCTGGAAATGATATTTCTAGTGCCTTATTAAAAATTTTAGAGCAAGTTGTTAAAGATTACCCACAGATTGAAAAAATAACTTTATGGAGCGATGCATGCGTCCCTCAAAATCGCAATAAAATTAATACTACAGCTTTGAAATTGTTTGTTTATTCGCATCCAAATATATTAGATCTCAAACAAAAATTCTCGGAGCCGGGGCATTCCAATATACAGGAAGTTGATGTCGTGCATTCAGTGCTAGATAGATATCTTATTAATTTGGAAATATCTAGCCCATTACATCTCATAAAGTTATTAACTAAATTTAAAGCTGAAAAGGTACAACTTAAAATTATACAAATGACACAAGCAGATTTTTATGCATTTTCTACCATAGCAAATAAATTAAACTTTGATAAAATGCCATTTTTTCAAATTAAATCAATTTCTTATGAAAACAGCTGATTAAATTTAAAAGATCTTTTGAAAATGTAAATCACGAAGTTGTTTCTTTAAATATGAGTGCCACTAAGAAAAGATTGGCTACTCCAAAAAATATTTTTAAAACAATTCCACAAAATTTTTCGGAAAATAAAGTTTCGGCTGCTAAAATAAGAGACATTAAAGAGCTTTTTCCATTTCTGCCAGAGGTAGATAAAAATTATTTAACTGCTCTACTGAATGTTATCAAAAAAACGAAAAAGACTGACACAAAATCAAAAAAAAAAAAATTAATCTAAAAAAATGTTAAAATTATGAAATTTCTAGCATTATAATGAAAATAATATTGTCTTCAATTTGATTTGATTTTTTTTTTCATATAATATATTTTGTTTTATATAATAATATATTTAATTAGTTATTATGCATAATATAAGACATTATTTAATTTTGAGAGAGTATGTACAAAAATGAATAGTTTTAATCATTTTAAATATTGTTATGTGAAAAATATTGTTATGTTTTCGTTTTTTAATTTTATGTTAAAAAAGGCTAAGAAAAAGGCTGTTTAGTTTTTTATTTAAATCATTTTGTTTTATTTAATTGAATTTATAATAAAAAATATAAATTATCTAATATATAAAGAAGAAAATTTGTTTGTTTGTTTGTTTGTTTGTCCAGGATTCACGTGAAAACCACTGGTCCGATTGACATCAAACTTTAGAGGAATAATTTTGGGAGTCCGGGGGGTGACATAGGCTATGTCGCATTTTTATAAGTCAGCAGGTTGCGGCTCCAGAGCCGTTTTAAGCTTTTTCGTTTTTTTGATGTCGAGTCGAAACGGTTTGACCGATTCACTTGAAATTTTGCACGAATGTTTTTCTTATTACACGGAATTAATGGTATAAAGTTGGTTGAAATAAATTAACCCCTTTCGGCCCGGCGGGCTTCCAAAAAATTTTGTGTTTCCGATTTGTGTCCAATTTTACAAGGTGGTTTTGCAGTCAAAAAGAGAGGCTGGCACAAATTTTTGTTGGGTTCGGTTAACCCGTTTGGGCACGAGGGCCCGCTGAAGCTTTTTCAATGTTTTTGATGTCGAGCCGAAACAGTTCGACCGATTGACTTGAAATTTTGCACAAATGTTCCTCTTAGCAACCGCAATTAGTTGTATAAATTTGGTTGGAATAAATTAACCCATTTCGGCCTGGCGGACTTTCAAAAAATTTTGTGTTTTCGATTTGTGTCCAATTTTACAGGTGGATTTTGTAGTCTAAAAGAGAGGCTGGCACAAATTTTTGTTGGGTTCGGTTAACCCGTTTGGGCACGAGGGCGCAATGAAGCTTTTTCAATGTTTTTGATGTCGAGCCGAAACAGTTCGACCGATTGACTTGAAATTTTGCACAAATGTTCCTCTTAGCAACCGCAATTAGTTGTATAAAGTTGGTTGAAATAAATTAACCCCTTTCGGCCCGGCGGGCTTCCAAAAAATTTTGTGTTTCCGATTTGTGTCCAATTTTACAAGGTGGTTTCGCAGTCGAAAATAAAGTCTGGCACAAATTTTTGTTGAGTTCGGTTAACCCGTTTGGGCACGAGGGTGCAAAGAAGCTTTTTCAATGTTTTTGATGTCGAGTTAAAACTGTTTGACCGATTGACTTGAAATTTTGCACAAATGTTCCACTTAGCAACCGCATTTAGTTGTATAAATTTGGTTGGAATAAATTAACCCATTTCGGCCTGGCGGACTTTCAAAAAATTTTGTGTTTTCGATTTGTGTCCAATTTTACAGGTGGATTTTGTAGTCTAAAAGAGAGGCTGCAAAAAGTTTTAGTTAAGTTCGATAAACCCATTTTCCACGACGACGCTATGAAGTTTTCTATATATTTTATTTTCTTATACGATTAAAAGTATTTTATTGAAAATTTTGTACCAGCATTTTAATTAAAACCCACAGGGTTAATTTGGTTTTGACCTGTTTGTGCGTTTTGAACAAAGATTCAATGAAATTTTCAGTTTTCTTTAAATGAAATCTAAAAATCAAAAAATTCAATTTGTTATATATAATGCTTAAATACATAGTATTTTAAAACAGTTATTCCAAGAAATAAGCCTACATTTCTCTCATAAAATCATAAAAAAACGAGGATGAGCGTATTACAACTTTCAGGACTAAACAAAATATAAGTTGAAAAGCGAATTTTTAAACCTTTTCTAAACCATTGACTATATTTTATTCAAGCGTTGGCAATTCAAGAAAATCCCCTTTTGACCTATAGTCATTTTAATTCAGTTAACATTGTTCACCGGAAACCTACCATCCTCAACTATATCGTCAAGGAGCACCAAATTGTCAAGAAGCACCATGTATAGAAAAATTAGAGATAATCGTTCAAATTGTTTTGCAAACTGTTTTTTAAAGTTTTTGTTTCGCAATCGATTAAAAGAAATCGACAAACTTTTTTTTAAGTATTCCCCTAATTCAAAGAAGTTGTACCTACTTTCAAAAATTGGACGTAATTTACTTACAAATTTTTTTTTTGAACAATCGTCGGGTCGGGAGGGGTTAACAACTTTCAAGTCTGTTAGTAAATTGAACTTCATTTTCAAAGAAGAACACATATACGAAATTTGAAGTTAATCTGTTAAATCATTTCTAATATATACCTATAAAAAAAAACCTATAAAAAGCTGTTGGGCCACGATGGGTTAACGGAACTCCACAAATATTTTTTTGTGGCATTTATAGGCAAAGTAGTATCTCAAAAAATTGGCTGAAACTTGCTTTTTTACCATTTTCAAGCTTCCGGGCAACGCCGGGTAAATCTGCTAGTCTAATATATAAAGAAGAAAATTTGTTTGTTTGTTTGTCCAAGATTCACGTGAAAACCACTGGTCCGATTGTCACAAAATTTTAAAGGAATAATTCTGGGAGCCCGGGGGGTGACATAGGCTATGTCACATTTTTATAAGTCAACAGGTTGCGGCTCCAGAGCCGTTTTAAACTTTTTCGTTTTTTTTATGTCGAGTCGAAACGGTTTGACCGATTAACTTGAAATTTTGCACGAATGTTCTTCATATTAAACGGAATTAATGGTATAAAGTTGGTTGGAATAAATTAACCCTTTTCGGCCCGGCGGGCTTCCAAAAAATTTTGTGTTTCCGATTTGTGTCCAATTTTACAGGGTGGTTTTGCAGTCAAAAAGAGAGGCTGGCACAAATTTTTGTTGGGTTCGGTTAACCCGTTTGGGCACGAGGGCGCAATGAAGCTTTTTCATTGTTTTTGATGTCGAGCTGAAACAGTTTGACCGATTGACTTGAAGCTTTGCACAAATCTTCCTCTTAGCAAACGAAATTAGTTGTATAAAGATGGTTCGAAAATATTAACCCATTTCGGCCCGGCGGGCTTCCAAAAAATTATTTGTTTCCGATTTGTGTCCAATTTTACAAGGTGGTTTCGCAGTCGAGAATAGAGTCTGGCACAAATTTTTGTTGAGTTCGGTTAACCCGTTTGGGCACGAGAACGCAAAGAAGCTTTTTCAATGTTTTTGATTTCGAGTCAAAACCGTTTGACAAATTGACTTGAAACTTTGCACAAATATTCCTCTTAGCTACCGCAATTAGTTGTATAAATTTGGTTGGAATAATTTAACCCATTTCGGCCTGGCGGACTTTCAAAAAATTTTGTGTTTTCGATTTGTGTCCAATTTTACAGGTTGATTTTGCAGTCTAAAGAGAGGCTGGAAAAAGTTTTAGTTAATTCGATTAACCCGTTTTCCATGAAGTTTTCTATAAATTTTATTTTATTATACGACTAGCAGATTTACCCGGCGTTGCCCGGAAGCTTGCAAATTGTAAAAACTCAAGCTTCAGCCAATTTTTTGAAATACTACTTTCCTTATAAATGAAGCCACAAAAAAAATATTTGCGGAGTTCCGTTAACCCCGTCGTGGCCCAACAGCTTTTTATAGGTTTTTTTCGTTGCTTTGGTTATATATATTAGAAATGATTTAACCGATTAACTTCAAATTTTTGTATATGTGTTCTTCTTTGAAAATGAAGTTCAATTTACTAACAGACTTGGAAGTTGTTAACCCCTGTCGACCCGACGATTGTTCAAAAAAAAATTTGTAAGTAAATTACGTCCAATTTCTGTCAAACTTCTTTGAATTAGGGGAATGCTTAAAAAAATGTTTTGTCGAGTTCTTTTAACCGATTGCGAAACAAAAACTTTAAAAAACAGTTTGAACTATTATCTCTAATTTTTCTATACATGGTGCTTCTTGAGAATTTGATGCTCCCTGACGATAGAGTTGAGGATGTTAGGTTCCCGGCGAATAATGTTAACTGAATTAAAAATGACTATTGGTCAAATGGGGATACTAAGTTTGCCATTATGTCATTATACTATGTCAATAGTAGTTATCTTGAATTGCCAACGTTTGAATAAAATATAGTCGATGGTTTAGAAAAGATTTAAAAATTTGCTTTTCAACTTATATTTTGTTTAGTACTCACCTGAAAGTTGTAATACGCTCTTCCTCGTTTTTTTATGATTTGTTGAGAGAAATGTGGGCTTATTTTTTGGAAAAACTGTTTTAAAATACAATGTTTTTAAGCATTATATATAAGAAATTGAAATTTTTGATTTTT
>OY720441.1:123260052-123351415 GCA_963082915.1 Dolichopus griseipennis | reverse complement strand
TGAAAGTTGTAATACGCTCTTCCTCGTTTTTTTATGATTTGTTGAGAGAAATGTGGGCTTATTTTTTGGAAAAACTGTTTTAAAATACAATGTTTTTAAGCATTATATATAAGAAATTGAAATTTTTGATTTTTAGATTTCATTTGAAGAAAACTGAAAATTTCATTGAATCTTTGTTCAAAACGCACAACTTATTAAAATGTTGGTACAAAATTTTCAATAAAACACTTTTAATCGTATAATAAAATAAAATTTATAGAAAACTTCATGGAAAACGGGTTAATCGAATTAACTAAAACTTTTTGCAGCCTCTCTTTAGACTGCAAAATCAACCTGTAAAATTGGACACAAATCGAAAACACAAAATTTTTTGAAAGTCCGCCAGGCCGAAATAGGTTAAATTATTCCAACCAAATATATACAACTAATTGCGGTAGCTAAGAGGAATATTTGTGCAAAGTTTCAAGTCAATTTGTCAAACGGTTTTGACTCGAAATCAAAAACATTGAAAAAGCTTCTTTGCGTCCTTGTGCCCAAACGGGTTAACCGAACTCAACAAAAATTTGTGCCAGACTCTATTGTCGACTGCGAAACCACCTTGTAAAATTGGACACAAATCGGAAATACAAAATTTTTTGGAAGCCCGCCACGTCGAAATGGGTTAAATTATTCCAACCAAATTTATACAACTAATTGCGGTTGCTAAGAAGAACATTTGTGCAAAATTTTAAGTCAATCGGTCAAACCGTTTTGACTCGACATCAAAAATATTGAAAAAGCTTCATTGGGCCCTCGTGCCCAAACGGGTTAACTGAACCCAACAAAAATTTTGTGCCAGCCTTTCTTTTCGACTGCAGAACCACCCTGTAAAATTGGACACAAATCGGAAACAAATAATTTTTTGGAAGCCCGCCGGGCCGAAATGGGTTAATATTTTCGAACCATCTTTATACAACTAATTTCGTTTGCTAAGAGGAAGATTTGTGCAAAATTTCAAGTAATCGGTCAAACTGTTTCAGCTCGACATCAAAAACATTGAAAAAGCTTCATTGCGCCCTCGTGCCCAAACGGGTTAACCGAACCCAACAAAAATTTGTGCCAGCCTCTCGTTTTGACTGCAAAACCACCCTGTAAAATTGGACACAAATCGGAAACACAAAATTTTTTGGAAGCCCGCCGGGCCGAAAGGGGTTAATTTATTCCAACCAGCTTTATACCATTAATTCCGTTTAATAAGAAGAACATTCGTGCAAAATTTCAAGTTAATCGGTCAAACCGTTTCGACTCGACATCAAAAAAACGAAAAAGCTTAAAACGGCTCTGGAGCCGCAACCTGTTGACTTATAAAAATGTGACATAGCCTATGTTACCCCCCGGGCTCCCAGAATTATTCCTTTAAAATTTTGTGACAATCGGACCAGTGGTTTTCACGTGAATCCTGGACAAACAAACAAAGAAACAAACAAACAAATTTTCTTCTTTATATATTAGATTAAAAGTATTTTATTGAAAATTTTGTACCAACATTTTAATAAGTTGTGCGTTTTGAACAAAGATTCAATGAAATTTTCAGTTTTCTTCAAATTTAATCTAAAAATCAAAAAATTCAATTTCTTATATATAATGCTTAAAAACATTGTATTTTAAAACAGTTTTTCCAAAAAATAAGCCTACATTTCTCTCAACAAATCATAAAAAAACGAGGAAGAGCGTATTACAACTTTCAGGTGAGTACTAAACAAAATATAAGTTGAAAAGCAAATTTTTAAATCTTTTCTAAACCATCGACTATATTTTATTCAAACGTTGGCAATTCAAGATAACTACTATTGACATAGTATAATGACATAATGGCAAACTTAGTATCCCCATTTGACCAATAGTCATTTTAATTCAGTTAACATTATTCGCCGGGAACCTAACATCCTCAACTCTATCGTCAGGGAGCATCAAATTCTCAAGAAGCACCATGTATAGAAAAATTAGAGATAATAGTTCAAACTGTTTTTTAAAGTTTTTGTTTCGCAATCGGTTAAAAGAACTCGACAAAACATTTTTTTAAGCATTCCCCTAATTCAAAGAAGTTTGACAGAAATTGGACGTAATTTACTTACAAATTTTTTTTTGAACAATCGTCGGGTCGACAGGGGTTAACAACTTCCAAGTCTGTTAGTAAATTGAACTTCATTTTCAAAGAAGAACACATATACAAAATTTGAAGTTAATCGGTTAAATCATTTCTAATATATATAACAAAGCAACGAAAAAACCTATAAAAAGCTGTTGGGCCACGACGGGTTAACGGAACTCCGCAAATATTTTGTTGTGGCTTCATTTATAAGGAAAGTAGTATTTCAAAAAATTGGCTGAAGCTTGCGTTTTTACAATTTGCAAGCTTCCGGGCAACGCCGGGTAAATCTGCTAGTCTAATATATAAAGAAGAAAATTTGTTTGTTTATTTGTTTGTTTGTTTGTTTGTCCAGGATTCACGTGAAAACCACTGGTCCGATTGACACCAAATTTTAGAGGAATAATTTTGGGAGTCCAGGGGGTGACATAGGCTATGTCGCATTTTTATAAGTCAGCAGGTTGCGGCTCCAGAGCCGTTTTAAGTTTTTTCGTTTTTTTGATGTCGAGTCGAAACGGTTTGACCGATTCACTTGAAGTTTGGCACGAATGTTCTTCTTATTACACGGAATTAATGGTATAAAACTGGTTGGAATAAATTAACCCCTTTCGGCCCGGCGGGCTTCCAAAAAATTTTGTGTTTCCGATTTGTGTTCAATTTTACAGGGTGGTTTTGCAGTCAAAAGGAGAGGCTGGCACAAATTTTTGTTGGGTTCGGTTAACCCGTTTGGGCACGAGGGCCCGCTGAAGCTTTTTCAATGTTTTTGATGTCGAGCCGAAACAGTTTGACCGATTGACTTGAAATTTTGCACAAATGTTCCTCTTAGCAACCGCAATTAGTTGCATAAATTTGGTTGGAATAATTTAACCCATTTCGGCCTGGCGGGCTTCCAAAAAATTTAGTGTTTCCGATTTGTGTCCAATTTTACAAGGTGGTTTCGCAGTCGAAAATAAAGTCTGGGACAAATTTTTGTTGAGTTCGGTTAACCCGTTTGGGCACGAGAGTGCAAAGAAGCTTTTTCAATGTTTTTGTATCGAGTCAAAACGGTTTGACCGATTGACTTGAAATTTTGCACAAATGTTCCTCTTAGCAACCGCAATTAGTTGCATAAATTTGGTTGGAATAATTTAACCCATTTCGGCCTGGCGGGCTTCCAAAAAATTTTGTGTTTCCGATTTGTGTCCAATTTTACAAGGTGGTTTCGCAGTCGAAAATAAAGTCTGGCACAAATTTTTGTTGAGTTCGGTTAACCCGTTTGGGCACGAGAGTGTAAAGAAGCTTTTTCAATGTTTTTGATGTCGAGTTAAAACTGTTTGACCGATTGACTTGAAATTTTGCACAAATGTTCCACTTAGCAACCGCATTTAGTTGTATAAATTTGGTTGGAATAAATTAACCCATTTCGGCCTGGCGGACTTTCAAAAAATTTTGTGTTTTCGATTTGTGTCCAATTTTACAGGTGGATTTTGTAGTCTAAAAGAGAGGCTGCAAAAAGTTTTAGTTAAGTTCGATTAACCCATTTTCCACGACGACGCTATGAAGTTTTCTATATATTTTATTTTCTTATACGATTAAAAGTATTTTATTGAAAATTTTGTACCAGCATTTTAATTAAAACCCACAGGGTTAATTTGGTTTTGACCTGTTTGTGCGTTTTGAACAAAGATTCAATGAAATTTTCAGTTTTCTTCAAATGAAATGTAAAAATCAAAAAATTCAATTTGTTATATATAATGCTTAAATACATAGTATTTTAAAACAGTTTTTCCAAAAAATAAGCCTACATTTCTCTCATAAAATCATAAAAAAACGAGGAAGAGCGTATTACAACTTTCAGGACTAAACAAAATATAAGTTGAAAAGCGAATTTTTAAACCTTTTCTAAACCATCGACTATATTTTATTCAAGCGTTGGCAATTCAAGAAAATCCCCTTTTGACCTATAGTCATTTTAATTCAGTTAACATTGTTCACCGGAAACCTACCATCCTCAACTATATCGTCAAGGAGCACCAAATTGTCAAGAAGCACCATGTATAGAAAAATTAGAGATAATCGTTCAAATTGTTTTGCAAACTGTTTTTTAAAGTTTTTGTTTCGCAATCGATTATAAGAACTCGACAAACCTTTTTTTTATGTATTCCCCTTATTCAAAGAAGTTGTACCTACTTTCAATAATTGGACGTAATTTACTTACAAATTTTTTTTTGAACAATCGTTGGGTCGGCAGGGGTTAACAACTTTCAAGTCTGTTAGTAAATTGTACTTCATTTTCAAAGAAGAACACATATACGAAATTTGAAGTTAATCTGTTAAATCATTTCTAATATATAGCAAAGCAACGAAAAAAACCTATAAAAAGCTGTTGGGCCACGATGGGTTAACGGAACTCCACAAATATTTTTTTGTGGCATTTATAGGCAAAGTAGTATCTCAAAAAATTGGCTGAAATTTGCTTTTTTACAATTTGCAAGCTTCCGGGCAACGCCGGGTAAATCTGCTAGTATTCTATAATCGGACAAATACATAAAAAAATCGGACATTTCATACAAAGCGCAAAAAAAATTTGGGCTTCATGGGATATAGCCAACACAAAAAAAAAGCGGTTCCAATATTTTGAGTCTACTTTACATTTTTGCACGCACAATACTGCAATCACACATTTTTGCAGTTTACGAATTAACCAATCAAATAGTGAAATTAAAAAAAATCCTATCGCGTACATTTTTTTTTATTAAGCCTCAAACTTCAAACTCGATTTACTCAAAACTATGTCGATGGCGTATGGCCGCAAGTAGAACTCAGCCGACGATATTCTTTCCCCTCATTACTTTTTTTATTTAATAAATTAATATTAAAGTCGCCTAAAATTATGGAATTTTTATACAAAGAAGTGAGATCATCTAATTTTTCAATAAAATCATTTATATTTGTTTGATGAGACCTATAATCACATAATATATTAAAATTTTGCCTTAACAATTTTACAATCAGAATATATGAGCTATAGAAGTTTTCTTCAAATTACTTCTTAAGTTATTATCTACATATATTGCATTGCCTTCATACAATTTTTTACGGTTAGAAAAATAGGCAGTATATCCCGGAATATTATACAATTGGTTTTCTTCTTTTAGAAGCCAAATTTCAGCTAATACATTATTATATGTATGGCACACTGTGAACTATTAATTAATACTTCTAAGTTATTTAATTTACTTCGAAAGCTTTGCATATTTAAGTACATTATATTAAGGTTGTTTTTATAACTCAACATTATATTTTTATCTAGCCCTATAAAATGATTAACTTTAATATTTGTATCAATATTAAACATTATTATAGTCGACAGTATGATGATTGTTTTGCATACATAATAACATGAAACAAGAGAAAAACTTTATCAAATATTTGGATGCTACACGAACTAAAATAAAATTTGTAAAAAATACATATGCAAATACATATTTTAAAAATAAAAATATTAACACTAAATTAAATGTGGAATTAATTATTAAAGTGTTATACAAACAATAATTAGTTAGTACACAACCCCATGCTAATTTACCAAATTCAAATATAAAAAAATTAATTTATTAATAACATCTACCAACGAAACGTTAAAGTATTTTAATCTTCAAAAAAGTCGAAAATAAAATAAAATAATATTATTTTCAATAATATTATATGAAAAGAGTATATATTATGTTGTTCGATTATTGATAAATTAAGAAGCTGATGTATTTTACCATATTTATCTTTATATATTTCGAAAAACAGATTATTGCAAGGGCAACAGAATATCAGCTGGTTTATATATTTCGAAATTATTATATATTTGAAAAAATAATCGAAGCTCATATTAACCAATTTATAGTAAATTTAAAATTTTAAGTACCTATATATTAAAGTATATAATGAGTGTATAGGTGCATTTTTAAGTATATTTATGTTTAAAACTATTAAATTTTTTTTTTTTTTTTTATTAAATTTTTTATTTAATTTCAGATAATTTTACAATAATATATAAAATTAAGTAATTCTTAAACTACAGCTTATAACTAACATTTAATAACTTAAAATTTTTTACAATTTTTCTAATTTCCAGTTTTTTTTTTTTATTTTTTGTTTTTTTTAAATTTTCAAATTTTAAAGATTAATTTCTAAGATTTTTTACAAATTTTCTAAGTTTACTTTTAAATATTTTTAAATTTTGACTGTTTTTAATTTCTACCGGTAGCGAGTTGAAAAGTTTTATTGCGCTGCATTTTAGGCTTTTTAGCTTCAACGTTGTTTTGGCTTTAGGAATTTCGATATTTTTCCTGTTTCTGGTTAGATAATTATGAATATTCTCCCTATGTTGAAGTTTTACTTTTGACTTAATAGGATATTATACATATGTGTTATGATATGTTCAGGATATTATACATGTATTTACATTTCCCAAAGTAAATTAGTTGGTTAATATCCAGTGTATCAATTATTTTATATAAATTATTGGTTCTAGTTCTTATATTCAAATTAAATAAAGTTTTGAGGGCTCTATTCATTAGCGCACTCATTTGATTTTTATGAAAATATGAACAATGACTCCAACTGCATAAAAATGTGAGTTTCATAATTTTAGTGTTTAAAAGTGATTTAATAAAGTTAATTAATGTAATAAAATAAGTAATTTTAATATAAATAATAAGGTGTTCAAAATTTAAATAATGAATGAATTTTTATAAATTAAAAAAGTATATATATTATATGTGTTTTTATATACAAGAAACAAAAAAAAATTGAAATGTAATGCAAGTAGTGAATTGAAGTTATTCAAATTTGACAATTTAAATAAATCTTTCAATGAAGTGGCAAATAAGCTGGTACATAAAAATATAAAATTTTTTGATTAATACTAATAACGGGAATACTTCCGCAGAGGGGTTGTGAGCTATCAAGATGACATCGCCACATAACGGTACTTTATATCTCAAAGTTTCCGAATATATAAATTATTAGTGGCGGTGCCGCCATCATCTAGTGGTCGAAAGAATAGCCCTAATACCCCACTCCGAAAGAATAACCCTAATATCTATATTAAGTTAGAATGATATAATGTCTATATTGTATATAAAAAAGTATCAAATAATGAATTTATTAGTTTGTTTACTTGGTTAGTGAAAAAATTTAATAAATACTTACAATTTATAAGGTAGATAACTTATTTGTAATAAAAAAAATTTCATTCTGTTTTTCAATTTTATAAACCTTAGTATGTTCAGCTTTACTGATGTAAATTATGTTATCCTTAGACCACAAGGATTTGAATTGGTGTGGTTTCTTAATTTGTCGTGCATGAAAATGTAGCTGAGTTTGATACGGAGTAAGATGATGTCGAAAAAACTTCTCGGTTTTGAGCTGAATCAATTCCTTCTTCTGAAATAAAAACACATTGGCCCGTTTGTTTTTTTTAACATAAGATAATTTTTTGTAGACACCGCTTTGAATTTAACCAGGTAAAGTAATTGCTTAATATTGTTTGTATTTCTATTTTCTTTTGTATTTTGTGTGCTATTTTTTTTTTTTTTTTTTATTTCAGAAACGCTCACTATGTTTTCTCTTGCGATATTAGTGTTAATTTTTTTTCCAATCTTCAAGAACATGTCAACTGGATTTCCAATGTTTGCTGGCGAACGGGAGATGATCATGTTGCTTTTGTTCTCATTTTGCTGACTTTTATCGAAAACACTTTCCAATACGTTAATTTGTTTTTCCATAGTATAAATTTTACTTTTTAGATGAGTGTTCTCATTAATAATGGTATCATTTTTTTTTTAGCAGATCATCTATTTGCTTGATTAGGTACGTTTGCGAACGATGTACTTCTGCAACTACTGATAAGAGCTGCTTCAAACAACCAACTAGTAAGTCAAGTGTAATCTCATCGAGGCTTATTTGACGTAAGTCTTCCACTGAGTCAGAAATGATATCTTTCACCCCCATGATGATAAGCAATTCATTAAGATGTGCTGGGAAATTGTTACACTTCCAAATAACCGAACCGACTTCTATAGCAGTTACTATTTGATCCGCCACTTTGACACACCTCATATTAAAGAATTACTGGCAAATTCTACTACATTGTATTGCTTTTATTTTGCCATAGATTTGAACTCTGAAAATCGAGCAATGTTGAGCCGCTATATTGTGCAATTATTTCAAATAACTTTTTTAATTTTTTATTAATATCATTTTTATACCCTGCACCTTTAGTATTCTAAAGGTGCAGGGTATAAAAATTCATATATTCTATATTAACTTAAGGTAAAGGGGTATATTAACTTTGGTATGGTGTTTGTAACCACCTAAAGGAAGCGACTTAGATATGGAAAAGTATATATATATTTGTGATCAGCGTGACCTCCTGAGTCGATATAGCCATGTCCATCCGTCCGTCCGTCCGTCCGTCCGTAGGCACGATAACTCAAAAAATAATGGAGCTATCTTGATGAAATTTTTGACTGTAGGTTACTAGGACTGGAATTACGGCGGGGATTGCAAATGGGCGAAATCGGACCATGGGTTTGGATTCTTAACCTTTTAATCGTTCTAAGGGCTAACGAACATATATAAAAAATCACGATAGCTCAACAACTAATGACGCTATCTTCATAAAATTTGTGTTGGATGGTTCTGGTGATGAAACTACGACGGTGATTCGCGTACGGCGGGTAATGTAAAATGGGTTCGGAACTTAGAACTTTCTGATCGAATTTAGGCCAAACGAGCATAATTTCGAAACTAACGAAGATAGAACCTCCAAATTTGGTATCAGGGTGTCTCTTTCTTTTTCCTTAGTGTCCTTGAAATTTGGGCCCTATTGGAGTAGTGGGTCGGGGGCCAGCAACACATTTCTGAAGACCTTAAAGCATATCTTTAAAATTAATAAAAATAGCAACTTCAAAAAATGTAGAAGCTTCAAATTTGTCACAAGGGTGTTCTTTACTATTTCTTGTGTGTCCCCCTAATTTGGGATCTATTGAAGTGGTGGTTTAATACCCCTCTTAGACCACCCAAGGTTTAAAAGCTTATAATCGCAATTACTAAAAATAGTAACTTAAAATTAATATACAATGTTCCACTTGTGTACAAGGGTTAACTAGTATTTAAAGTAAAGCGCTGACTGCATAATGAATCCCAAAATTAAAAAGCTTATCTTCGAAATTCATGAAGATAGAAACTTAACATTTGATAAACGAGGGTTCTTTCCTATTTCCGTTTTTATTTAAAACTTTTATATTTTTGAAAGGCTAAGAATTTTACCATAAAACATATTTTGTATAATATTTTATAAATTAAAAACAAAACATTTTTTTGATAAACGATTAAATTCCCTTTTTTTAATTTTTATTATATCATATATTTTATTAAATTATTACCATAGGTGATATATAATTAAGACATTGTGTACAATACTTAAGCTATATTTAAAGGTACTTGCTGCACTTATGTAAAATTTATTGTTCTATTTTAAAATTTTAATTATTAAATATATTATACTTTGATTAGCTTTTTATCTCAAAATTTAATAATTCAAATTTTTTCACTTTTGTAATTGTATTAAAATAAATATATTTTTGCATTTATTGCAAGTTTTTTTGATTTTTAATATTTTTAAATAGATAAATTATTAAGAATTTGTAATATTTTTGAATAGATAAAGTAATTAGAAAACGTTTTTAGTATTATAAAGTTAATTTGGTTAGCTATGTCTTACGATCAAACTAATAACAGCTTTTATGGTTTTAAAATGACTTTTGGATATTCCATTAAATTTGAACTAAATAGGTGTAGGGTATTTCTAAGTCGGTAGCACCGACTGGTTGTTTCTTTACCTGTTTTCATTTTTTTATTATATTCCTTTTAATTTTATTAATTTTTTATTAAGTTTTAGTTTTTGTTTTTTATATTTTATATTTATATTTTTTTGTTTATTTTAAATTTTTCTTAAAAAATTTTACGTGTGTTCATTTGAATAATGTTTGACGTTTTTTTTTTGTTTTAAATTGAAATTAATTTAAATTCCTAATTAACTAATTTAAGTACTGCGGGGATTTTTTATGGTCGAGATTGGACAATGCGTTGGGGTTCTAGAAGATTTTTATCGAATTAAGGCCCAACGAGCATAATTTCGAACCTTGACATTTTTTATTTGCTTTGTGTTCGTGAAATCTAGTATGCGTTGGGGTTCTAGAAGATTTTTATCGAATTAAGGCCAAACGAGCATAATTTCGAACCTTGACATTTTTTATTTGCTTTGTGTTCGTGAAATCTAGTATGAATTGGAATAGTGGTTTACGTACCACCATCACTACTCTCAAGATTTTAAAGCATATATTCGAAATTAATAAAGAACTTAAAATAATTATAGAAGCTTTAAATTTGGTGTAACTGTTTTGTTTTCCTATTTCCTTTGAATCCCTAAAATTTAGACTTGATTGCAGTGTTGGATCAGGTGCCTCCTAAGAAATCCCGAAATTAAAAAGCTTTCTTCGAAATTTATAAAGATAGAAACTTTAAATTTGATAAAAATTTGTGCTTATTTAACACTTTTATATTTTTAAAAGGCTAATAATTTTACTATAAAACATATGATGTAAGTTAACAACGTATCAAGTTACCGAATTTCGAATTCACGCAGGTGCTAATATGTTCTCACAATAAATTACCGAATAAGCAATTTTTAATAAGCAAATTTCATGTTCCCACAAGCGTACAACGAAATGTTTTCACCAAAAAACACTTATTTAACGTCCACCAAATTCTCAAGGTTCTTTCTTTCCCATCAATAGTATTGACGTGGCCTAACCTGCATTAAAATTAGTATTAAATCAGTTCATTTTAGAATAGTCTTTTGTCTTAAATAGAATATTAATTTGTAATCACCAATAAATTTAAAATTAATATGTAACGGTACATGACTTGTAAACAGAAGCATAATTAAACTGATTTTTTATTGCAACTGTAATTACGAGTTAATAACTGTCGCCCGAGCAGTTTCAAAGGGTTTTGTCAAAACATTGTGGAAACCCGAAAAAAAAGAAAGAAGCAGAAACCCGAAAAGAAGTCTTTCATGTGCTGTACCCTGTACCATTAGTAGGTTGTTAACGAATATCAAAAGTGAACCCCTAAAATGGAGAATACAGAGCAATTAAAGCAGACTTAATGAAAACGGTTTTTTTCCTGTAAGTGTTTTTTTTTTCATAATTGTTACTAAAATTAATCTGAAGGAATTGTAAGATTAAAAATCTACTTAATCAACCTTAACGGTCCTAAATTAAAAAATATATTAAATTCTTTTTTAATGAAAACTAAACGAAAAATCCGTAAAAATTTAAAAAGTAAAAAATAATAAAATTAATAAAAACAAGTAAGGAAACAGTCAGTCGGTGCAACCGGAGTTGGACTTAGAAATACCCTACACCTATTTGGTTCAAATTTAAAGACATATCCATAAGTCATTTTAACGCCATAAAAGCTGTTATTAAATTTTGTGATAAAAAGCTAATCAAAGCATAATATATTTAATAATCCAAACTTTTCAAAATTGCAATTATTTTAAACGGCTAGTTAATATACCTAATAGAAAAGCTTATACGCAAAATATGCAATAAATGTATTTCTAAAATACAATTACAAATTTACACCTTTTCATATAATTCATTTAAATATAAAAATAAATTTTACATAAATGCAGCAAGTACATTTGAACATAGCTGAACCACTACAATTAAGTCTAAATTTCGGGGACACATAGGAAATAGGAAATATAATCTTTGATTTCGAAATTATACTCGTTCGGCCTCAAATCGATCAAAGGCTTCTAGAACCCGAACTCATTAACCAAACTCGACCAGAACCAATTCCAATGGTACTTTCATTACTAGTGTTCTAGAGTTTAAATTTCATCAAAATAGCGGCATAATTTTTTGAGTAATAGTGTTTTTAAAATGTATGTTTGTTAGCCCTTGAAGTTTTTAAGGGTTCCAGAACCCGAAATTATGGTACGATTTCGCCCATATGCAGTCTCCGTCATACTTTCAATACTAGTAAACCCTTGTACACAATTGGAACGTTACTAGTTTTATTAATTTCGATGATAAACTTTTACACATTTGGAGGTCTAAGAAAGGCACAAAATTAGAGGGACACGCAGGAAATAGTAAAGAACACCTATGTGCCAAATTTGAAGCTTCTACATTTGTTTCAAGTTACTATCTTTATTAATTTCGAAAATACGCTTTAATGCCCTTGGAACTGAGTGGTTGGCCCACACCCACTACTCCAATTGGGCTCAAATTTCGAGGACACTAAGGAAATCGAAAGCGACACCCTGAAACCAAATTTGGAGGTTCTATCTTCATTGGTTTCGGAATTATGGTAGTTTGGCCTAAATTCGATCAAAAAGTTATAAGTTCCGAACACATTGTCCAATCCTCACCGTACGCAATCGCCGCCGTAGTTTCATTACCAATAACCTACAGCAGAAATTTCATGAAGATAGCGTCATTAGTTGTTGAGTTATCGTGATTATTTATATATGTTCGTTAGCCTTGAAACCGATTAAAAGGTCCAGAATCCGAACCAATTAACTCTTGTACACAATTTGAACGTGTACATTTGATTTACTATTTTTAATAATTTCGATTATAAGCTTTTAAAACTTAAGAGGCCTAAGAGGGATACTGATCCACCACTCCAATTGATCCCAAATCGGGGGAACCGCAACGGATAGTAAAGAACACTCTTGTGCCAAATTTGAAGCTTCTACATTTTTTTAAGTTGTTATCTTTATTAATTTTAAAAATATGCTTTAAGATCTTCGGAAATGTATGTATGGTCCCCGACCCACTACTCTAATGGGGCCCAAACTTCAAAGACATTAAGGAAATAGGAAGGGACACCCTGATACAAAATTTGGAGGTTCTATCTTCTTTGGTTTCGGAATTATGGTAGTTTGGCCTAAATTCGATCAAAAAGTTCTAGGTTCCGAACCCATGGTCTAATCCCGAACTTACGCAATCCCCGAAGTAGTTTATTACTAGTAACCTACAGCACAAATTGATTAAGAAAGCGTCATTAGTTGTTGAGTTATTGTGATTTTTTATATATAATCGTTAGCCCTTCGATCGATTAAAAGGTCCAGAATCCGAACCAATCGGCCGATTTCGCCCTTGCATATGGGCGTACTTTCAGTCCTAGTAACCTACAGTTAAAATTTCATAATGATAGCTTCATTATTTTTTGAGTTATCGTACCTACGGACGGACTTTGTAAGCTACCTGATTGCGTTAAAGAACTACAAGCATTTGAAGGCAATGCAGTGCAGGACATTTCATGGGTAAACAGCATGGAGAATAACTTACTCGATTATGAAGCTGTAAAAAGTAAACCAATATGCCGACATAGCCATTCTCCAGGCAACCAAAGGAAAAGTCAGAGGAAACGCCGACGCAGCTTTAATCTCATATAACGTATTCGACAATGACTGACATGCCATAAAATCATGTTTGTCACTCCATTACGCAGACAAACGATATCTCCAAAAATTGGAATATCAAATGAACACGCTTACACAGGGCAAAACTTTCTAAAAGTTTAAAGTTGCAAAAACCACAAACACTAAACATCAAAGACTTGCCAGGACTTTCAACTTTCGATGCTATTATCGATAGAAAAAAAACATCTTGAGAATTGATTCTAATATACAAAATATTTGGGCCGATATACCAAAGAAATAATTGACACTGATGTAATGGCAGAAATCAAAACAACAACTGAAGAACCCACATATGCAAAGTTATACCTATATCCTGCGAACATGAGGAAGGAGATCAAAGAACAAGTAAACCAGCTGCTCGAAGATGGAACAATACGACCTTCTAAGACTCCCATATAACTCCCATATTTGGATTTTGGCCAACAAACCGGACTCATCAGGAAACAAACAAGTAAAAAAACAGTAAGTCGACCAACCGACTTAGAAATACCCTACAACTAATTGGTTCAAATTTAATGAGAAGTCCATTAGTAATTGTAAAACCATAAAAGCTTTGCTTTTATTAGTTTGATCGTAAGACCTAGCTAACCAAATTTACTTTATAATACTGAAAACATTTTCTAATTATTTTATCTATTCAAAACTATTAAAAATTCTTACTAATTTATCTATTTAATAATATTAAAAAAACAAAAAAACTTAATAATTATTAAATTTTTCAAAATTTTTCAAAATTTAAATTCTTAGTATATGTATCTATTAGAAAACCATATAAACGCAAAATATGCAATAAATGTGGCGCCGTGAAATAACGCCAATCGAAACAAAGCCATAATGGCTTTATTACGCTGTTGAATGAGAAATGAAGCCATATCGCACATTTTTTCGCGTATGGCTTTATTTCCAATTCAAATGCGAAATAAAACCGAGTCATTTTATAAAATTTTGCGAAATAAAACAATATAATAAAATTGAAAAACATTCTAGTTTTATAGTGAAAATGAAAAAAAAATAGAAATTGATAAATTAGTGTAATCAAGTTTCTAATTTCTTTAACAAACTGAAATAAAATATGTAAAAAAATTTTATATTTTTATTACGAAGGCTGTCACGGCCGAACCCCCTAACGCTTACTCAATTATTGAAGCTATATTTTGCATTCATACCTATGTTATTCGAAAAATAATACCAATCAGAATCTCACACACGCACATGTAATAAATATTCTGTAAAAGGGAGTAATCCCAATTTTCAATCCCAATCTAAATCGCTCTTAATTCAGAATGTCACATATAAATATATATAAATATTCTGGAACAAGCGTATAACATTTATTTTGAACCCACTTCTAAAACTTCTTCCTAACTATTTCAATAGCAAAGTGTTGAAAATAGTGGCAGCTGCCTCTTTCCAGCTCTCGCTAAACATATATTGAAACAGTGATATCACACTGAAATACCGAATTTGTAACCAATATTGTAAAAACAACCCCCAAAAATTAAATTTTTCTAAATAATATAATATTTAAACAATAAAGTAATGGATTTGGATTTTTTTTTTTGAATCTTAAGCATAATCCGTTCGCTTCAAAATCTGGGTTTCAATAACTTGTTTAGCGGGGCTTGGCGGTGGCAGACCCCGCTATCTTATAAACTTTGTAACAAAAATATGTTTTTATATAAAAGCAGGGAAATATGCTTTTTACAGAATATTCTGTGTATATATATATGTCAGATTCTCAATTAGGAGGGTTTTTAGAGTTGGATTCAAAATAAGGATTGCCGCTTTTTCCAGAAAATTTATATCTGTATATTAAATTTTGAAATCAGTTATTTTAGAATTTTATTTTTTTTTGGAATTGTTAATTATGATTATTTTTGTTTGGAAAATTAAATTGCTGTTATTTTCACAAATAAAATTACATTTTTAAAAGGGAAATAAAACCATATGGCTTTACTTCGCAAATAAATGAAAAATTCACGGTAGGGCTTTATTTCGTAAGACGTTATTTCACGGCACCAATAAATGTATTTCTAAAATACAATGTCAAATTTAGATTTTTCCTTTTAAGTATCGTACGCAATTTCTTAATTATTACCTATGGTAGTAATTCAATAAAATATGTGATATAGTAAAAATCAAAAAAGAGAGATTTAGTCGTCTATTAAAAAAATATTTTGTTTTTAGCACATTTTCAAAAAATTTTGTAAAATTGTGCCTATATAATTTCACTCTGTCCGTCCTTCCGTCTGTCCGTATGTTTACAAAAATCAACCCTTACAGTCCCACAAAGTTGGAAAAAGCCCTATTTTTAAATTGTTATAACAAGAGTTCTGTTAGGTATATTTTCAATCTGAAAACGGAACCGAGTACCTGGTTTTATAAACTTTTTAAATTTTTTTTTTTTAAAGTTTAGGGTTGCCATACGGTTCTAAACTTTACCATTATGCAAAACTCAATTTTTGCAAAATGTTTGGCGCCACATATTTCCTTAACGGTTCAAGCTAGGGCCTTGAAATTTTGGGAGAAGTTTGAAGACATCTGTAACTTGAATACCTGTTCAAACTTTTTTTACAAATATACAAAATTTGAAGCTTCAGCATTATATTTCAATATATGTTAAAGGTTTTTCTTAAATTTTAAAGGGTTTCTTAAGATTGAAGAAATGTTCTCTTAGTTTTAACAATTTTTGGTTAGATAATAAAATTCTAGGTAAAACTCAAAATTTTGGTGGAGTTCACAATTGATTTCCTAGAACCTAAACAAATTGAAAGGTGGGAAAGGAGGGGGGTGGGCAGATGCATCATAAGTTTGCTAAGGAAAAATTTGGGAACCTTCCCCATTCAAGGGCTACTACGTCTTCAAAATTAAAACTTTTATGTTTTTATAAAACAGTAACTTATTCACCAGTGTATATTTTTCCAAAATTAAACGTTAATATTGAAGCCCCAACAGTAGTATATATATGTGTTTTCAGCGTGACCTCCTGAATCGATATAGCCTAGTCTGTCCGTTGACACGATAACTCAAAAACTAATAAAGCTATCTTGATGAAATTTTAACTGTAGGTTACCAGAATTGAAAGTACTGCGGGAATTGGATATGGGCGAAATCGGCCCATGGGTCCGGATTTTGGACCTCTTAATTGTTTTGAGGGCTAACGAACATATAAAAGAATATGGATAACTCAACAACTTATGGCGCTACCTTCATTAAATTTGTGCACAATGATACTATGGCGGGGATAGCGTGCGGTCCAGATTGAACCCTGTGTTCAGATTCTATCCCTGGGTTCAGATTTTGATCGAATTTAGGCCAAACAAGCATAATTCCGAAACCAATGAAGATTGAACCTCCAAATTTGGCATCAGTGTGCCTCTTCTTATTCCTTAGTGTCCTCGAAAATTGGAACCAATTGGAGTAGTGTGTCGGGGACCATCCACATAGTTTCGAAGACCTTAAAGCATATTTCGAAAATAATAAGGATGGTAACTTCGAACAAATGTAGAAGCTTCAAAATTACCACAAAGTGTTCTTTTCTATTTCCTACGTGTTCCCTTAATTTATGATTAATTGGAGTGGTGGTTCAGGAACTCTCTTAGGCCTTCCAAGATTTGAAGGCTTATCACCGAAATTACGAAATAGTAATTTAAAATTAAGACAGAACGTTCAAATTGTGTTAAATAGTAATGAAAGTATGACGGGAACTGCATATGGGCAAAATTGTACCATCGTTTCGGGTTCTGGAACCTTTGAAAAGTTAAAGGGATAACAAACACCGTAGCTCAAAAACTAAATTCCTCTATTTTGATGAAATTTAAATTATATTATAATTCTATTAAATATTTTTTTAATAAACGACGAAATTTTTTTTTGTTTTTAATTTTTTTTATATCATACCTATATTTTATTGAATTATTACCATAGGTAATATATAATTAAGAAATTGTGTACGATATTTAAGTTGTAAAATTTATTTTTATGTTTAAATGAATTACACGAAAGGTTCTAAATTTATCAGGAATACATTTATTGCATATTTTGATTATTAAATTTTGTGATAAAAAGCTAATGAAAGCATTAATGGTTTTAATTAACATTAAAAACCATCAAATTATATAAACTTTTATATTATTACAAATTATATATTTATATTATTACAAATTAATATTTCTTTCGAATAACTTTGAGTTTAATTATTTAGAACATTAAGAAATAAGTAAATTAAGAGAATAAATTTAAAAATTCTTGAAAATTGAAATAATTAAGCAAGGATACTAAATCATTCAACAGTAAATGCACTACAGCTAAAAATCCTCAAAAGAAGTAATTGCTGCATGTGTGTAAAATTTGATTGAATTTGATAAAAAGTTTTAAATATGTTATTTTGTAATTGCATTTTACGAATCCATTTATTTCAAGTTTATTTGTTGTTTATTATTTTTAAATAGATAAATTAGTAAGAATTTTTGATATTTTTTAATTGATAAAATAATTAGAAAATGTTTTTAATGTTATAAAGTAAATTTCGTTAGATATGTCTTACGATTCAACTAACAAAAGCTTTTATGGTTTTAAAATGACTTATGAACTTCACATTAAATTTGAACCAAATAGGTGTAGGGTATTTCTAAGTCGGTTGCACCGCCTGACTGTTTCTTTACTTGTTTTTATATATATTTTTATAAAAATAAATGATAAAATACTCAATAAGAAACCCTATATAATTTTGAAAATGTGCTTTTTAAAGACCCTTGGTTTTTTTCATCACTTGTTAATTTATAAAATATGATAAATAATATGTTTTGTAGTAAAATTATTAACATTTTAAACATAATGTTACATTTGTTAATTTGTTCTTACTTTGCTTCAATTTATTTTATTTTTTCTTAAATTTCTTTCTTTTGGCTTAAAAGTTCTTACGGAACTAATTTGTTTTATTTGAGTTGGCAATTCAGTATGTAATTTCATGCACTTATACGGACAATTATTCTTCTGTTAGTTTGCTTTGAAAAATGATAAGAAAAATTCGATTTTTTTGACATATTATGTGTATGGATAGCGATCAGTTAATTTAAAATGAAAGTGTGTTTAATTGTATTGTCAATTAATTTAAATGCAGTTAGGTAAAGTTCTCGCTCGAAATAATAGTGAGATTTATATATCGGTCAGAATATAGGGAATGTGTTGGATACATAAGTGGATAAGAATGTGTGATTTTAATAGTTTTCTTATGGATTACATTCAACTGACATATGTTTTGTTGCCTATATAGGATTGAGGTATATAATATATATTTTTTTTGTTTTTTTTTAAACTTTAAATTTTATTTTTCCCTTTATACATCTTACAAATACCTTAACCTGGAAAAATTTACAAAAACGGTTTTCTTTCTTATATACTTAACACATAAATGAATAGCTTAATTTTTATGTTAATTTGAATCTATATTTTATTTAATTTTATACTTAATTTGAATTAAAAACTTAATCTTATTCTCATAAATATTGGAAAACTTGGGAATATAAAAACCATTAACTAAACATTTTTTTAATAAAAACTTAACCTACTTAAATAACCTAACCTAATTAATAACAAGTAAAGAAACAGTCAGTCTTAGAAATACCCTACACCTATTTGGTTCAAATTTACTGAGATATCCATAGGCCATTTTAACACCATAAAGGCTGTTATTAATTTGATCGTAAGACATAGTTAACCAAATTAACTTTATAATACTAAAAACATTTCTAATTACACTATCTATTAAAAAATATTACAAAATCTTACTAATTTATCTATTTGAAAATATTAAGAAACGAAAAAACTTGTTATAAATGAAAATATATTTGTTCCAATTCAATTACAAAATGAAAAAATTTTAATTATTAAATTTTGTGATAAAGCATAATATATTTAATAATTCAAATTTTTTAAAATTGCAATTTTTTTTAAATGGTTAGTTTATATACCTAATAGAAAAGCTTATAAACGCAAAATATGCAATAAATGTATTTCTAAAATACAATTACAAATCTCAACCTTTTCATATAATTCATTTAAATATAAAAATAAATTTTACATTAATGCAGCAAGTACCTTTGAACATAGCTGAACCACTACAATTAAGTTTAAATTTGGGGGACACATAGGAAATAGAAAATATATCCTTTGGTTTCGAAATTATACTCGTTTGGCTTCAAATCGATCAAAAGCTTCTAGAATCCGAACTCAATGGCCAAACTCGATCAGAACTAATTCCCATGGTACATTCATTACTAGTAACCTAAAGTTTAAATTTCATCAAAATAGCGGCATTATTTTTTGAGTTATGGTGTTTTAAGATATATGTTTGTTAGCCCTTGAACTTTTCAAAGGTTCCAGAACCCGAAATCATAGCACGATTTCGCCCATAAGCAGTTCCCGTCATACTTTCAATACTAGTTAACCCTTGTACACAATTGGAACGTTCTATCTTAATTTTAAGTTACCAGTTTTATTAATTTCGATGATAAGCTTTTACACATTGGTAGGTCTAAGAGGGGTACTGAACCACCACTCCAATTGATACCAAATTAGGGGGACACACAAGAGATAGTTAAGAACACCCTTGTGCCAAATTTGAAGCTTCTACATTTTTTCAAGTTGCTATCTTTATTAATTTTAAGGATATGCTTTAAGGTCTTCGGATGTGTGGCTGGTCCCCAACCCACAACTCCAATGGGGCCCAAATTTCAAAGACACTAAGAAAATAAGAAGGGACATCCTGATACCAAATTTGGAAGTTCTATCTTCATTGGTTTCGGAATTATGCTCGTTTGGCCTAAATTCGATCAAAAAGTTCTAGGTTCCGAACCCATGGACCAATTCCGAACTTAGTTTAGTAGTTTATTTACTGGTAGTTTCATTACTAGTAACCTACAGCACATGATGAAGATAGCGTCATTAGTTGTTGAGTTATCTTGATTTTTTATATATGTTCGTTAGCCCTTCGATTGATGAATAGTTCCAGAATCCGAACCCATGGGCCGATTTCGCCCATATGCAATCCCCGCTATACTTTCAGTCCAAGTAACCTACAGTTAAAATGTCATCAAGATAGCTCCATTATTTTTTGAGTTATCGTGCCTGCGGACGGACGGACGGACATGGCTATATCGACTCAGGAGGTGACGCTAATCACAAATATATATACTTTTCCATATCTACCTCGCTTCCTTAAGTGGTTACAAACACCATACCAAAGTTAATATACCCTTTTACCTATTCTATAGGTGTAGGGTATAACAAATTGTATCAAATACTTAATGCTAATGATTTTTTTTTATTTTGACTAATCTTAAGTGTTTTCCAACTACCAATAATTTCTTTTTATCAATTTGTCTATGTCTGGTATTGACATATCGTATTTCAGATGTTCTCCGTTTATATCGCCCGGGTTATATTCTATGACTTTGTATGTAGCCCGTCTATTATAATGGTAAAATGGTAAAACATGATTATAGTCTTGAATATAGCCATTTTTGTCTAGAAAGATAAAATGCTCAGGGTCTATAAAGCCTGTGAGCAAGGTCTTTTTAATGTATTTCATATTGTGGTGGAATATATGTGATATTAAACCATTTTCTGGAGTGTTTTGTGCTCTTTCATAGTGATTTCTGACTAATTTTATTATAAAATTGTCTATTTAATGATTTTAGCTTCCTTGTACAAGTATTTATTGGAGTAAAAATGCTTGTAGTCTAATTCGGGCTTTCTGTTTATATTGGTACAAACTCTTATACACTTTCTTTCGAATTTCCGTAATGTTTCCATTAAGCTTGCACTAATGTTGTACCATATAGGTGCACCATATACAAGTGTTGGCCTAATTAATGTTTGGTAACAAATTATTTTAACTCTTTTACTAATGTTTTTATTGTAAAATAGTTTTTTAGTTACCATAAATGTTTTGCTACCTTTTGATATACTGTATTTCACTTGATCGATATAATTTAGGTTTCTATGTAATTGAACACCCAGGTATTTAACTACTTTTTTATTGGATAAAGCGATATTATCTAGAGATTTAATCACAAAATTTTTCCAGTTTTTTTTATGTCGAAACATGTTTTATTGACTGTATTGCGAAATAAAATAGTCTCACACTTATTATAATTTATTTTCATAAGCCATACTTAACAATAATCTCTTACTATGTTAAAAAGTTTTTGCACTGAGTGCTTAATAGAGTCTACTTTGTTATCGGCATAATATATGAAAATATCATCAGCAAAAGCTAATGCATAATTATTACCTTTTACTCGATATAACAAATGTAATAATTCTGCTAAATAAATAGAAAAAAGTATAGGTGCATTCACTGTACCTTGTAGTAAACCACTGTCAATATTAAAAGTTTTGTCATTGGTTGAATTCTTATTTTGAATATAAAACTTATTATAATATATCATATTCATTATTAAGGCTATTAAATTATTAGGTACTTTTTGTTTTAAGAGTTTGAAAATAATACCATCTAACCAAACCGTGTAAAAGGATTTTTCCATGTCTATTAAGCATTCACGTACCCCAAAATTTTTGTTTATGAACCAACAAATATCTGAGGTTAATTTTGTAATGGCATGTACTGTGCAATAATTATGTCTAAATCCGAATTGGTTATCTGGTATAATTTCCTTGGTAATCGAAAACGCTGTTAATTTGTCATTAATCAGTGTTTCGAAAACCTTACTTATGTTTGGCATTAAACTAATCGGTCGGTAGTTAATTGGATTAGTTGGGTCTTTGCCAGGTTTTTTTAGCAAAATAATTTTCGACATTTTCCATGCTTTGGGAAAATACGAGTGCTTAATTGCATTATTAAAAATAATAACATATTTAGAAATTATTAAAGAACTTAAATTTTTCAAAACAATGTTTGGAATTTCATCAATACCATAACAAACTTTATTTTTTAAGCTTTTAAATTTTAATTCAAGTTCTTCTTGGTTTGTGAATTCACTATTCGAAATTCTGGTTTGACGTTTTATTTGCGGTAGAAAAATTACATATGGTGAAATTGTTTATTCTTAAATTGTGTATGTGATTTTTGAAATGTTGGACTGTATTGGTAATTTTGTTATAAAATCTACTATTTGTTGGTGTGTTAATTGTATGTATTTTTTCTATGTATGAATTTGTGTATTATTTTTTATTATATATTTATTAAAATTTGTTTTTTTTTAAGTACCTAATTGACATCTATATTATTTTGAAATAAGAGTGCGTCATTATGGCCTATGTGTAGTTGAGAGATTTCATTAAAATTTTTTCTCCGAAAAATTTTATTTATTTCTGGGCACATGTTTAAACTAATATTGGGTGCAACATTTTGTAGACGTTTAGTCCAATATTTATTAATTTCAATTTTAATTTGTTTTTTTTTTTAATAATCTTTTTAAGTTTGTAGTGTAGAATTTCATTATGTTGTTTTTGTTATTAAATTTTGGAATAATTTCTTTCATTGTTTTTGTTATTATATTATTAAGTTTTTCCAAATGCTAATCAATGTTTTGAATTGATATATTTCAATCATCTGGAATATAATTATTATTATTATTATTATTATTATTGTTATTATTACTATTATTATCATTGTTATTATTATTATTATTGTTATTATTTTTATTATTTGTCGTATATTCCCTATAAAAATTTTGATCCAATTTAGTTTGAAATATTTCCCAATTGGTATTTTTAAAATTGAAATTATTTTCTACAGTTGGCAATTCTGTTAAAGAAAGCTGTTCATTATTTATAGAGAAAGAGAGATGAATGGCGTTATGATCACTATTATATGCAAGTGTGGTGAGTTTTTTATGTGTTTGTTAGTTGTATACCTACAATTGTGTAGTTGTATACCTCGAGCTTTATTTACAGTGTTTAACCATGATGTATGTTTGGCGTTAAAATCGCCAGTTAATATATAGAAATTATTTGGATTTGATAAATTTAACAAATCAAAAGTTTTTTCTAATTCTGTTAAAAATTCTGTTATATGAATTTCTATTTGAAGCGTAAATAGAAATTATAAATAACTTTTTCCTTTGATTTAATTGAAGTTGGATAATACATGGCTCGATGCAAATAAAATCATCAACAATATCATAATTTATAATTTTGTAAACAATTTTATTTTTTATGCCTATGGCAACACCAGCACCTTCAATTTCAATTGTACGATCTCTTCTAATCAGATTATAATTATTGATTGACATGTGATCAGATATTTTTAATTTCGTTTCACACATGCAAATTATATCTGGTTTATAGTTTTGGAGAAAGTGTATAAGTGAGAGTTTTTTATTGTAGGAGATTAGAGAATTGACATTTATTGATATTAATGAGTAATTGTTAATCATTGTTGATTGGAGATGCGTAAGTGTTTGAATAAAATATCGATTCTATTGCTATTAGTTTTGATATCGTCTCTAACACTCTTAAAATCTTTACGCATTTCTTTTTGCATATCAACAAAACATTTTTTGATTTCTAAAATTATATCATTATTAGAATTATTACTATTACTACTACTACTATAACTTACATTATTAGTGTTAGAATTACTTTTATTAACATTATTTGATCTTACCATACTAGAGAACGATAGGTTTGGCTGAACTGTATTCTGCAATATGTGTTTTTTTTTCATTCTTTCTTTTGGTAAGATCTTTTGCTTCTTCTCGTTTTTGTAATTTTAGCTGATACATTGGGCACATTTTAAATGATGAAGGATGGCCTTTCTGTTTGCGGAGGATACAAAACAATTTTTCCCTTGGATCATCTGGTTTTATTGAGCATTCTGCTGGTGCGTGATTATCTCCACATTTAACGCATCTGTGCTCCATTTTACATTTTTGCCGCGGAGTCTCCCAAACGTTGACAACTGCAATATGTCTGGTTTATATAACTTTTCCCATCGAATAATTTGGTGGTTTAAAGTTTTCATTTTTATTATTTCATTGAATGTGCTATTGGGTGAAGCCTGTACAATAAAATATGGTAGCTGTGCTTTATTTTTAATAGAATGTCTGGAGGTTAATCTGGTAACTTTTTCGAATTTTATAGATTTATTTTCATGAATTTTTAGGCTTTCCATGACTTCTTCACATGTGTGGGGGCTGCTTAATCCCTTCAAAACTACCGTGACTCGTTTTTCTTCTTTTGGAGTATATGTGAAATAATTTATTTTGGATTTTTCTCACATTTTTTTGGATTAAGCTCACTAGTTTTTGTATGGTCTTCCAGTTTATGCGCATAAATTATATTTTGTTTGTTGCCTCTTTCTTTGATCAGGTAATCGTCAATTTTTAAATTATTTTTCATTAACTTTTTTAAGCTGTAAGCTGTGCTCGTTTTCTGCTTCGGCCTTTTGGGATTGCATTTTAGCTATCCTGTTCGTATAACACTTACACTATTTAAAGAACGGTATTTTTTTCTTTTATTTTATTAATTATTTTTAATATGTGGTTAATTTTTATTAACTACTAGCTAGTACCCGGTGCGCGTTGCTGCGCCTCTCAATGGAGGTTTAATTGAAGTTGATGTTACTGCAAAAAGTTAACCCAAAAAATTACACATGGTGTAAATTTTAAAATGTATTAAAGCAATTTTTTTAAAAATGATTTTTCTAGGATTATTCTAGTAATTTTTAAATCTTTCTGTAATTGAAAGCAGTAGGAACTCAACAAAAATTTTTTTGGGGCTTTTTTTTTAGCCAAAACTTCATAAAATCGGACAAAATTTGGACCCAAAATTTTTTTTGACCACCCGTCAGCCCGACATGGGTTAACAAATTCCAAAACTGTTAATAGTGTCAACTCAATTTTCAAAGAGCATCACGTATACAAAATTTGAAGTCAATCGGTCGAACCGTTTTCATTTTAGAACAAAGAAGTTTAAATACTTGCACCACAGCGCCAACTTGGCTGTCCGTTAGGGCAAAATTTTTGGGCCACGATTTCTTTCCGTACCCAAAAACCTCTATATACAAATTTTCATAAAAATCGGCTGGGCAGTTTAGGAGTCTATTCGCTACATACAAACAAACAAACAAACTTTCGCTTTTATATATATAGATTCTAAATAATATTTTAGTGAAAATACTGCGAATAAATTCGACAGTAAAATTTAAAAATAGTTTATTTTTTATTTTTAATTAATTGTTTGTAAATTATATTCAATAACTTCGACCGTACTCAATAAAAGTTCAGAAAGAAACTTCCGAGCTATATAATATAAGACATAACAAAAGATATTTTACTGATAACATGTTGAATGTTGTCATCCCACTTCAGTTTTTTATCAATAGATAATTAAAATATACAGATTCTATATTGTGTATACTTCATTGCGGGAAAAGCGATCTTTGTTTTTTTGATGTTTAAACTTTGTTTAATTTGTGATTTGTAACCCATTTAATTTAAACCTTAATTTAAAAAGGTCGTGTTCAATGAACTTCTTAATACCATCTCTGATGTAATTGAATATTTTAATTGAATTTTGCAAAATTTTTGGCCCCACATATTTTCTAAACCGTTCAAGCTAGAATTTTGGGAGAAGTGAGATTTTCAAAAATTATTAGGAGTTGGCTAAACAAATTTATTTTCAACAATTTATAATCTAAGCAAAAATGATTAAAATTGAGAGACACTTTCTTCAATTTAATGAACCGTTTGGAAAGGACGTTCTACCTTCGGAATTGGTTTGAGTAAACTTTCAGCTTTACCGGTATTTCGTTCAGCCAATATGCATTGAATACAATTATTTTTAATTTTTGTAATTCTTTTTTGACGGTCTGGAATACAGAAGTTTCGTTTAATAATCTCTCATATTTTTTTATGGTGAAAGTGACCATTTTGGTAAACTTCTCTAATTATTTGATTTTTCATTTCGATGGGTACTATAAATAGAAAGTTGTTTTTAATATTTTATAATCTTTATATGGTTTTTTTTTTAGTGTTTCTATAATTGGTAAAAATTGTTCGTCTTTTTTTTTAGCTAAATTTCTTAAAGAAATCTTTCGATTGTATTGCACACAGCACCACAGGATTCCTGATCAAAAATCTACGTGCTTCATTTTATTTCCGGTTTTATATTATAAGACGTAATTAAATTCCTCCAGGAAAAAGGCGCTTCTTGCTACCCTTGTTGTTAAATCTCTTTTCTTCATTGTTCCTTCGAAAGCCTTGCAATCTGTTACCAGCTTAAATTTGGACCCAACTTTTGCCTTTCCGCATTCGTGGCCTTTAAGTCGTCTTCTGAGTCTTTTTGAGTCATCTGTATGAAGCTCAGTTTGCGATCTATAATTAAATATTTTTGAAACTGGTTTGTCGCTAATTGCTTCTTTCAATTTTTCAAAAGCTATTTTTTCAACTTTACCATATCTAAAGTGAACTATTTCTATAAGCGGGTTTGCTTTGATCCTAAGATCCATGGAAACTTTGCGTTTGTTTTGCAGTTTTCGGTGGAGAAAAATTTATTGCAGCTTTAGTTTTTTAAGGCAAAGAATCAATTTTCCCACTATGAAATCTGTGTCATAGATATTCAATATCATCCTGCAAGAACTGGCATTTGGTCCATTTTATTTACAGTCCATTTTTAGCAGTCACTTCCAAAATGAATTTTAGTCGATGGATGCTTTCCTCTGTTTGTGACGGTATAACAATATCGTCGATATATTTACAATTACCAAACATTTTGCTATTAACTCCATCAAAATTAAATTTATATATTTTTGAAAAATGCTAGAAGAGTTGCATAAACCAAAAGGTGTTTTTACAAATTTTCTTCGACGGTTATATGAAAAAACTCGTGTCTAAAATCGAATCATGCAAAATATTTTGCTGCCTGCAGCTTAGCAATCTGCTCCTCGATGTTCGGCAAGGAATACCTATCCTTAAATATTTTTTTATTAATACCCTGATAATTTACACATAATCGGTAAGAGTTGTTTTTCTTTCCTACTAAAACGATTTGGCTTGCATAGTTTGAAGTACACTCTTTATAATACCTCTTATTATTATTTGAAGTACACTCTTTATATACCCTTATAATACCTTTTTGGCAATGGCTAATCTGTTCTTCTATGATTTTTAGTTCATGGGGAGTGAATCGGGTTGTTAGTATAAAAGCTGGTTTCTCGTCTGTTGCGATAGTTTTCAATTGGAGTGGTGATTATTTTAGGATTTCTGGTTTGTAATTTTTAGATATTTGAAGCCTTCAGTTTCTAATTTCAAGCCAATTTTTGGTACGTAACACGATGAGTCTTCTGCGCAAACTTCTTTATCATCTAAAATTATACAATTTTTTTTATAATTATTTTACCACCAGTTATTTTGATTGTTGCTTGAGATAATAATATCATTCTCAAAATTATATCATACTTTAGCTAGCTGTCTTCTACTGCTTGAATTTCTACATTCTCATAATTTTCATCATTTATTTCCAACTACATGAATTTTTTGTTTTTATGTTAGCTACTTTTATTGGAGGTTTACTAAAATTACAAATGGGATTAATCAACTTGAAAAGACTTTCTTTCACGACGCAAAAATCACTTCCAGTGTTTACTAGACCCACAAATGAATTATTATTAATTTTGGTTTTGATTAGCATTCTGTTATTGTTAAACTCGATAAAATTGAATGGTGATTTGGAATTATTTCTTTATAGTCCGGTTTTTTATGTCCATATTTATTGCATCTGAAACATTTGGGGCCCCTTTCCTTTTTGCGGACAATTATGAAATTCGTGTGCCCCAGATTTACAATTAAAACACTACTTGTGATATTTTCTTCTGGTTACTTTTGGTTTAGCCACCGTAAAGTTTTTTCTTTTGACTGTTTCACTTTTTATAATTTGTGCGTATATATGTAATTTGTTTTTTTATATATGTAATTTTTCTTTTAAATAAGATATTTTTAGCGCCAAACAAAACCATTTTGCTGCTTGCCGAATATCTAATTCCATTAATAACATTTGATATTATTGAACTCTCCTCCATATTCCTTTGTGATACTATATCCAGCATACAATAAAGATATTTCAGAAAAGATTCATCGTTTTTCCTTTGCCGCATTTTTGTGTGAACTTCGGCACTGGTTAACTTTGATCCAAATTCTTGAATTAATTCATCCTACACGTCACTGTCATACACCTACATTCACAAATAATTTAGCTGCAACTATATGAATTCTTTTACAAAAAAATTTTTTTTTTAATTCGTTGCATTGAGGCCATTGAAAAATCGAAGCGTATTGGCCAAACTAATTTAACTATTTTTCTACACTCTGTGTTTCAGCATTATTGAATTTCTTAATTATACTTTTAGCATCGACGAAATTAATTCTGGTTGTACTTGTGTTATGGCCACTACCACCTTGTGACGAATTACCATTACGAAAATTTTTCCATTACACAGTTGCACAGTTTCTTTGCTTTGTTCTACGTCTTCTTCCACTCATCGTAACGACTTAACAAAATTGAGCTACCTCTTAATGCCCTCCAATTTATTATTTACTAAATTTTGTTTAATTTATTAATACAGTTAAAATTTGGATTTTGATAAGAAAAATACCGACTGACAAATACACTGGACCTTTTTGGTTAAAATTTAATGAGAAGTTCATGAGTCACTTTAAAACCATAAAAACTTTTATTAGTTTGATCGTAAGACATAGCTAACAAAAATTAACTTTATAATATTAAAAAACTTTTCTAATTATTATTCCCTACACCTATAGAATATGGTGTTTATAACCACTTAAAGGAAGCGAGCTGGATATGGAAAAGTATGTATATTTGTGATCAGCGTGACCTCCTGAGTCGATATAGCCATGTCCGTCCGTCTGTCCGTCCGCACGTAGGCGTACGTAGTAAAAAATAATTGAGCTATCTTGATGAAATTTTAATTGTAGGTTACTAGGACTAAAAGTACGGCGGGGATTGCATGTGGGCGAATTCGCCCATGGGTTCGAATTCTGGACCTTTTAATCGATCGAAGGGCTAATGAACATATATAAAAAATCACGATAACTCAACAACTAATGATCTTCATAAAATTTGTGCTGTAGGTTACTAGTAATAAAAACAACTTCGGAAATTGCGTATCTTCGGGATTGGACCATGGGTTCGGGACCTAGAACTTTTTGATCGAATTTAGGCCAAACTAGCATAATTCCGTAACCAATGAAGATAGAACCTGCATATTTGGTATCAGGGTGTCGCTTTCGATTTCCTTAGTCTCCTTGAAATTTGAGCCCAATTGGAGTAGTGGGTGGAGACCAGCCACTCAGTTCCGAGGACCTTAAAGCATATTTTCGAAATTAATAAAGATAGTAACTTGAAACAAATGTAGGAGCTTCACATTTGGCACAAGGGTGTTCTTTACTATTTCCGGCGTGTCCCTTTAATTTTGGATCAATTGGAGTGGTGGTTCAGTAGCTCTCTTAGACCCTCCAATGTGTAAAAGCTTATCATCGAAATTAATAAAACTAGTAACTTAAAATTAAGATAACACGTTCCAATTGTGTACAAGGGTTAACTAGTATTGAAAGTATGACGGGGACTGTTTAATTTAGCTATTTTAAAATTTTAAAAATTTGGAGGTTCTATTTTCATTGGTTTCGGGATTATTCTCGTGTGGCTCAAATTCGATCAAAAAGTTGTACGATCCGAACACGTGGTCCGATCTCGACCGTACGCAATCGCCGCCGTAGTTTAATTACTAGTGACCTACAGTACAAATTTATTAAGATAGCGTTATTAGTTGTGGAGTTCTCGTTAATTTTTATATACATTCGATAACCCTTAGAATTATTCAAAGGTCTAGAATCCGAACCCATGGGCCGATCGCCCTCATATTCAATCCCCGCCTTCTTCAAGTACTAGTAAAATAAAGTTTAAAATTTTATCAAGATTGCCGCATTAATTTTTTAGTTATCGTGCCTAAGGACAAACGTACGGACAGACAAGGCTAATATATGTATACTTTCCAATGTCTAGCTCGCTTCCTCTAGATGGTTACAGACACCATATCAAAGTTAAGATACACTTTTGCTATTTCATAGATGTAGGGTATAAAAAGAAGAGTTTTAAACAAAATGGTAAGTGAAACTCAAATGTTATAAATTAAATCAAAAGTAAAAAATTTTTATGCACTAAAAAAAGATAGAGATTAGATATTAAAAATATGTTTGATTTTTGTAATATAATTAAAGTTTGAAATGCTAAATGTTCTACTGGTACGCAAAAAAATTGTGCCGTTTTTGACCCACAAATATTCCAATTAATTTAATGCATTTCGTTTCAAAATAAAACTTACTCTGAGGGGGATAAAGAAAATAAATGATGGCAAAAGAAAATTTCATTATTTATTTTAGATGACAGATTTAATTCATCTGTAAATATTAGACCAAAGCACTTTTTTTTGACAGAACTTCATTTTTTGTACCCTCATAATCAAGTTTCAATATTTATAGGCAGCTTTCTGATGAATCACTATTTTTTTTAACAGAAACAATGCTAATTGGTTTATTTTCTGGTATTTCAGCTTTATTTTTGTTTAAGATGGATTGAAATTGTTTATCTTCTAGGCCCGATGGTAAACCAGCTAAAACGATATTGTTTTTTCTATCCACCTGAATTGGTACGTCCATAAAGATCTCCATTTAGTTTACTTTTACCTCCATATTTTTTTTATATTCCTCTCAATCTTATTAATGGGAATTCTATTTTAATTCTGTTTTTAAATTGTAGCAAATTCTTTAAGTGAATCGTCTAGGTTATTAGCCAAAAGCATTTGTGGCTTTCGAATTTCAGATACTATACATCCGTTCATGTAAATTGCTATCCTTTCTAGTGTAAAATTGGAGAAATTAAGGAAGTGACTAATTCATTTGTGTAAATCAGTTATTTTGATTCATTGAAATCTTCAATCACCACTTGCGACTAGTTCAATTGAGAAGGACACTGCGGACATTTCCAAATTGTTGGAAAGTGCTCTCTGAAATCAAGGCAAATCAAGGTGTGGAAGTTTGCGACAATCCTTGCATTTAAGAGCTCTTTGACCTAAAGTCATACGGGTATAAAAAGTAGCTTAAAATTAAGATAGAACGTTCCGATTGTTACGATTATATAGTATTGTATAATGGTAGGGGCTAACTCCATATAGGCGAAATTAGATCATGGTTTCGGATCCTGGAACTTTTTCATTGAATTTAGGCCACACAAGCATGATTCCGAATCCAAAGAAGTTAGAACCTCAAAATTTGGAATCAGGGTGTCCCTTTCTATTCCTTCAGTGTCCTCGAAAATTGAAACCAATTGGTCAGTGGGTCGTGGACCATCCACATACCTTCGAAGATCTTAAAGCATATTTTCGAAAACAATATAGATAGTAACTTCAAACCAAATTGGTTTTGTTGAATGTTCGTGTACAGTGGTATCGAGATTAATATCACCCGCGGCAATTAAATGTCGCATGCAACATAAATCGAGATATTTAACATAACACTTATTTACTATTTGTAACACTCGTTTCAACCTTCGTCGTGATAACACCGGTTTCGGTGAAATTGTTTTTTTTTTTTGAATTTTTTTCAAAATTATATTGTTAACTTTTTTTCTTTCTTTTAAACTTAAATTAATTTCTAAAAATTTTCTTTTATTTTTCTAACTTATCTAAATTTAAATATATTTGTGGTGGTTCTAATAATTAGTTTTTTTTTTTTTTTTTTGTTTTGTGTGAATTTGTTTGGACCACATTGCCGCATTTTCAATGCCGGCATTTCATAGAAAAGTATTATTTTTTTTTTTTTAAATTTATTTGATTAATTAATTTTTAACTAGAACAATTTTACGTACACTGAATTCTTTTTTGTTTTCTATACAGATCACCCAATTCAAGTGAACAAGAAACTGTTATGGAAATTGTAAACCTTTCAAACCAGATCAATGAAATTCTCGATTGTTTTCCTGAGACCGAAATTGTTCTGGCGGGGGATTTTAATGTTCATAACAAAGACTGGCTTTACTTTTCCAGTACCTCTTCTCCGAGTCAAACTCGATTGGGAAACAGGTTGAATTATTTTCTACTCTATTCCACCTTTCTCAACTTGTTAAAAATCCCACTAGAATCCCTGACCGTGCTGATCAAGAAGGTCACCTCTTGGATCTGTTTCTAACCATACACCCTGAAAAGTATGTGGTTTCATGCTAACTGGGAAGGTCTGAACAATTTTTACAAAACCTTTGATTGGTCAATGTGCTTCCGTGGTAGGAATGTTGACTTTGCTGCAAATGCGATTAGTGAAACTATTCTACTTGGAATGAGATTATTTATACCTCACTCCATGAAATCTATTAAGCGGAAACCCAAAACTTGGTTTAATCGTATTTGCAAAGAAGCCATTCTAAAAAAAGAGGAGGCCTTCAAAAAGTACCGGGACAGTGGTTTAGAGGCTCACAGGACCAACTATATAGTGGTTCGGAACAGATGTAAGAGAGTTATCAACAAGCAAAAATTCTTGTTCAACCAAAAGTTGAAACGAAAACTTATACACATGCCAAAGAATAGAAAGTCCTTTTGGACTTTTGCCAAAAATCTAAAAGAGGACAATAGCGGGTCTTCTTTTCCTCCACTTGTTGATATAAACAACCACATCGTATTAGATTCAAAAGAAAAAGCGAATTTGTTTGGCAAACAGTTCGCTTCTAACTCGTCACTGCCTCAGTCAACTCAAAGACCCCCATCTATTCCAGAAGTTGGCTGCTCCTTTGGTAGAATATACTTTAGGACGCGAGCAGTTATTAAAATCTTGAAGAATCTTGATACAAGAAAATCAGCCGGTCCGGACGCTATTACAACTACCGTCCTCAAAAACACATATACTTCCATTTCAAAACCTCTGCGCAACCTTTTCCATCTTTCCTTCACTTCGGGTATTCATCCTACCCAATGGAAGGTTGCTCATGTTTTTCCAATTCCTAAAAAAGGCGATAAAAGCGATCTCTCTAACTGCCGACCTATTGCTATTACTTCGGTCCTATCCAAAGTAATGGAAAAAGTTATAAATTATAAGCTTTTGAAATATCTAGATCGTAAAGGTTTGCTTCATGATCGACTATACAGGTTCAGAGCCCGTCGGTCCACTGGTGATCTCATGACCTACCTGTGTGAAAGGCTCAATATCAGTCTTCACCATTCTGGTGAGTCTGATGTTGTGGCTTTGGATATTTCTAAAGCTTTCGATCGAGTTTGGCATGATGCTTTATTGGCAAAATGCAAGGCTTTAGGTCTAGGTAGGGTTTTTGTTAAATGGATTGGAGATTTCCTTTCGAATCGCACGATTCGTGTTCTTATCGATGGATATTCATCCAAAGATTTTAAAATAAATGCTGGTGTCCCTCAGCGATCTGTTTTATCCCCCAACCTTTTTCTAATATTTATAAATGACCTACTATCAATAACCTCAAATCCAATCCATAGCTTCGCAGACGACAGTACCCTTATTGCTTCCTATGAATTTCATAGCCGCTGTAACATTAATCATTAGATTAACTGAACAGCAAAAAATTTCACTATAAGTGAATTAAACAAAGATTTAATTAAAATCCAAAAATTGGGTGAAATCAACAGAGTTGACTTCAACACCAAAAAAACCCAATGCTGTCTAGTCTCGCGAAAAATATCAACAACTACTCCGAACCTTTCTTTTCAAGGAGAGGCTTTGCAGCATACGGAAGACCTAAACATTTTGGGGATTGAGCTAAACCAAAAATTGACTTGGTCAAATCATATTTTTGGAGTAGCTAAGGACGCTGCTAAATGTTTGGGTTTCTTGTATCGCTGCAAAACTTACTTCTCATCCTCTGATCTCCTCAATATCTATAAAACTTATATTAGGCCGAAAATGGAGTATAATGCACATATCTGGTCTGGTGCTCCCATTACGGCGCTGGGATATCTCGATAAAGTGCTAAACAGAGCTATTCGTCTTATAAATGATCCCAGTGTTACCTCAACGCTCACTCCACTCAGCCATCGTCGCACTGTTGGGTCACTGACCTTGTTTTATAGATATCTTGTAGGGACTAACACCTGTTCTAAAGAAATCAAACAACTTATGCCTCCATTCAAGATTTTCCAAAGGGAAACAAGGAAGGCAACAGATGCTCATCCCTACACAGTTGAACTAGCTAGATGGCGTAACACGGCTTATGGAAATTCGTTTATCATGCGCTCTTCTCGTTTATGGAACAATATTCCATCAAATGTGTTCCCCAAAGTTGATAATGTATATATGTACGATTTAAACAAATTTAAGAAGAACATTAACATATTTCTTCTAAATATCCCATCCAATTTTCCCCATCCCCCATAATCCAAATATTCCAAATAACTTCCACCATAATCCTAAATCCTTCCATATCCTCATCCCTGTAACCAAACTGTACATATTACAGGTTCCCTCCAGTTTGGTTACAGTTTGGTTCAAAAAGGGTGATGTTTTGGTGTGTTAAAATCATACACTACCCAAACAAACACCGCATAGTTTCAATGGGTGGCTTTCGAGCTTTCCATTCCCTCGTAAAAAAAAAACAAATGTAGAAGCTTCAAATTTGGCACAAGTGTGTTCTTTACTATTTCCTACGTGTTCCCTTAATTTATGATTAATTGGAGTGATGGTTCAGGTAACTCTCTTAGACCCCCTAATGTGTAAAAGCTTATCATCGAAATTAATAAAACTAGTAACTTAAAATTAAGCAAGAACGTTCCAATTGTGTACAAAGGTTAACTAGTATTGGCAGTATGACGGGGACTACATATGGACGAAATAGTACCGTGGTTTCGGATTCTAGAACCTTTGAAAAGTTCAAGGGCTAACAAACAAATATCTTAAACACACCATAACTGAAAAACTAATTACGCGATTTTGATGAAATTTAAATTCTAGGTTATTAGTAATGAAAGTACCATGGGAATTGGTTCTGGTCGAGTTCAGACAATGAGCTCAGATTCTAGAAGCTTTTGATCGAATTGAGGCGAAACGAGTATTATTTCGAAACCAAAGAAGATAAAATCTTAAATTTGGGGCACAGGTGTTTCTTCTTATTTATTTTGTGTGCGTGAAATTTTGAATGAATTGGAATAGCCGTTGGCGTATCACCCCAATGCTCCAAAGACCTTAAAGCCTATATTCGAAATTAATAAAGATAGAAACTTCAAATTCCTTTCCTATTTCCGTTCTTATTTAACACTTTTATATGTTTAAAAGGCTAAGAATTTTACTATAAAACATATTATGTATATTTTATAAATTAAAACCAAATTTTTCTTTAATAAACGACGAAATTTTTTTTTTTTTAATTTTTGTTATATTATATATATATTTTATTGAATTATTACCATAGGTGATATATAATTAAGAAATTGTGTACGATACTTAAATTGTAAATTTTTTTTTTATATTTAAATGAATTATATGAAAAGTTATAAATTTGTCATTGTATTTTAAAAATAAATTTATTGCATATCTTGATTAATAAATTTTGTGATAAAAAGCTAAAGAAAGCAATAATGGTTTTAATTTACATTAAAAACCTTCAAATTATATAAACCATCTTTCGAATAACTTTAAATATTAAAGCATTAAAAAATAAGTAAATTAATAGAATAAATATAAAAATTATTTAAGATTGAAATACTAATCAAGGGTACAAGGGTGCTAAAAATCCTGAAAATAAGTAATTGCTGCATGTGTTGAAAATTTTATTGAATTTGATAAAAATTTTTAAATATGTAATTTTGTAATTGCATTTTACGAAACCTGAAATAAATAGTTTATTTCCTTTTAATATTTTTTAATAGATAAATTAGTAAGAATTTTTAATATTTTTGGATTGATTAAATAATTAGAAAATGTTTTTGGTGTTATAATATTAATTTCGTTAGCTATGTCTTACGATCAAACTAACAAAAGCTTTTATGGTTTTAAAATGACTTATGAACTTCCCATTAAATTTGAACCAAATAGGTGTAGGGTATTTCTAAGTAGGTTGCACCGCCGGACTGTTTCTTTATATGTTTACAAGTTATTTTATATAATTTTATAATTTTTTGTTTAAGTTTTTTTTGAAATTTTTGTGTTTTAAATTAATTTAATATAATTATTATTATTATATGCTGTTTAAATTTTTATATTTAAAATTAATTCAGTTTAATTATTGTAATAGTTATTATATATTATGTAATGTTGTTAAAAAAATTTTTTTTTAAAAAGAATTTTACCTGTTTTTAGTATATAAAATTTATTTCATTAACTATGATTTACGATCAAACTAATAAAAACTTTTATGGTTTTAAAATAACTTATGGATTTTTTTCTTTCTTTTATTTAAGTTTTATTTCTTTTATATTTTTTTATTCTTTTTTTGTTTATGTGCGCAATATTTGCTTTTTGTTGAAATATGTTTTAGTTGAAGTATTTCTCCAATGAAATGTTGATGAACTGTTAAGTGCTGACATTGGCTAACTTTTATTTACTTTTATAGATGAACAGTTAGTTAAATACCTTCAGTAATTAAATTATTGGTAATTATTAAATAATTTCATGTTGTTTCTTAAAACTTGTAGGTTTATCAGATAGTTATAATTTAGTTACTTTTTAGCACATTTTCAAAAAATTTTGTAAAAATGTGCCTATATAGTTTCACTCTGTCCGTGCGTCCGTCTGTCTGTCTGTCTGTCTGTCCGTATGTTTACAAAAACTTTTACATCGTTTGAAATAGAGAAAAGAAATTTTAACCACGAGTAGGTATTACAAAAAAATTATTTCGTAGAAGAATTTTTTTCTTTAGCCCCACCCGTTACGGAGCTGCAGCCCCCCAAAGTTGGAAAAAGCCCTATATTCAAATTGTTATAACTAGAGTTCTATTAGGTGTATTTTCAATCAGAAAACGGCAGAAGATAGCTGGTTTCATAAACTTTATAAGAAAATGTTTAGGGTTGCCATATGGTACTAAAATTTAATATTACACAAAACTCAATTTTTGCAAAATTTTTGGCTACACATATCTTTTATACGGGCCAAGCTAGGGTCTTGAAATTTTTGGAGTAGTTAGATCCTTAGAAATAAGTAGAAGTCGGTAAACAAATTTTTTTTGTCACGTCCCCTGTTTTGCAGCTATAAGGGCCCGAAAATTGAAATTTAGCTGTTTTTAAACACCTGTAACTTAAATACCTGTTCAAATTTTTTTTTTGTGATTTACAAAATTTAAAGCTCTTTAAATATGTTTCAACATGTGTCAAAGGTTTTTCTTAATTTTGAAAGGTGATGAAGCTACAACACCCGCAAATTTAAAAAAAGCCCTATATTTAAATTTATATAATAAGAGTTCTTTTAGCTATATTTTCAATCTAAAAAGGGTAAAAGAGAGCTGCTTTGTTAGGCTTTACAAAAATATATCATTAAAATGTACAGAATTGCCATACGGTACTAAAATTTACCATTATGCAAAATTCAATTTTTGCAAAATTTTTGGTCCCACATATCTCCTAAACGGTTCCAGCTGGGATCTTGAAATTTTGGGAGAAGTTAGAACTTCAGAAATTAGTAGGAGTCGGTTAACAAATTTTTTTGTCACGTCCTCTGTTTAGCAGCTATAAGGGCTCGAAAATTGAAATTTTGCTATTTTTAAGCATCTGTAACTTGAATACCTGTTCAAATTTTTTTTTGTTAATATACAAAATTTGAAGGTCCAAAATTATACTTTAACATATGTTAAAAGATTTTCTTAGATTTAAAAGCAGTTCTTTAAATTGAAGAAACTGTCTCTCAGTTTTAACCATTTTTGCTTAAATAGTAAAATTCTTAATAAAAATCCAAATTTTGGTAGAATTCACAATTTAATTCTTTGAACCTAAAAAAGTTGGGGGAAGAGGAGTAGTGAGGATTAGATCGTTGAAAAATTGGGCAACCTTCTACATAGAGTGGCTATTAGGACTTAAAAAGTAGTAACTTAGTCACCAACGTATATATTTCCTAAATTAAACGTTAACATTGAAGCTTCAACATTATATTCCGATAAAATACTCAGTATGAAACACTTTATTATTTTGAAAATGTGCTTTTTTAAAAAACCTTGGTTTTTTTCATTACTTGTTTACTTTAATTTAAATTCTGTTATAAAATAACATTATTCATATTATTAATTAATGATATATCGTATGGTTAATGATTTGATTAATTGCAGATGTAAACCCCCATAATTAAATTTTATTAGATTTTATTATAAGTTCTTAAATTAATTATTTCATTTGTTTTAGTTAAAGTTCTTTGTGTTTAAATTTTAAAAGTTCATTAAGGGTTTACATTTTAAATTTTTAATTTAAAGTGGATTTCATTATATTAAGTGTTCATTTAATTTAAGTTAGATTTATGGTTAAGTAAGGTTTAAATATATATTGATTAGTTAGATAATTTGTACCTCGCAATTTAGGTGATCATGAGTTTCTATAATGTGACCTAAACTTCAACCGAGACGATGGTAAATTTCCCTCCGATTAGTGATTAGTTTCGTTTTATGTACGACATAAATACTCCGTCCGCCATCGTTTCCAAAATGTTTGATAGAAATTTTGCATGTGTTGCCAACGGACGAGAATTTAAACATGCTTTGATTTGTGTAAGCACTGTTGAAAATTTTTCGTATGTCAATATTGTGTTTCCCAGCACTCATTTAAAATGTTGTTTAGTTGACTTGACACCGGCTTCCACAGCTTGCGTCAACGTGTCTGGAGGAACAAAGTTTATCGTGACATCCTGAATCTCAAATATCTCAGTAATTTTGATATACAATTGGTGTAGCATTTACAGATTCTCCTTTTTGAAAATTTTGTTTGCTGAGACAAAGTTGGTACCATTGTCGCAATGCAATGTTTCGACTCTTCCTTCCTTTTTTATTTCAAATATACCACAATAATCTACCTCTAAGTGGCTTAACGGACGATTATAGTTGACTTAAAAGTGATATTATATTTGACATTAGTTGAAAACCACCATGTAACGATTATTAAATTGCTATTGTTATTTATAGGTTAGTTTTGTGGTCAAAGATGTAATTCGTGTTTAAAATTTCTTGTTTGTTTTATTTTGATAATAAAGTATAAAGTTTCTTTTAATTCTTGAGCTGTTAGGTATTTAAAAACTTTTTTTTGTTTTAAATGTGAACAGTTGAATATAAAACGTCTAATATAACTGGTAATACGAATCAACTTTGTAAGTGACGAGTAACGATTTTCTTAGAAATTAAACTTAAAATTTTGAAATGAATATTGTAAAGAAATAGTTTGATGAAAAGTTTGATTTGAATTTCAGTTTCAGTGATTCTTATATCCTTTACTTTCGTCAAGTTGTTAGATGATTTTAGTAGGAATTCTGAACTGTGCCACCAAAGCTTATGTTGAATAAGTTCATTAGGATACAGCCTCTGGAAGCGAAAGATGCAGAATTTTCTGCTGATGGTATATGAAACCATATGTTTTGTCACAGTTTTTGATGCGAGAAGGTAATTTGGTAATCTATTGGTAATTTCAAATTTTCCAGAACATAATTAAATAGTTAATTCTAAACGTGGTAAAGATATTGTCTTGATTGCTGACAGTTTGGTTTTTGAAATTAAAAGGTTGCCATGCCTTACACCGTGCTCGTCTGTGATACAAAAATAAATTGAATCTGCATATGCTCGTATCGATGAATCGGAAACTCCATGAAGTTCTACACTTTGTGCTTTCAATTATTCATCTCAATTGGGACGTACTAACCAAAGATGTTGAATATAATTTATAATGAAAGGTGACAACAATCCTAATTTACTTGTTTTTATTATTATTTTATACAAGTTATTTTATATAATTTTATAATTTTTTGTTTAAGTTTTTTTTGAAATTTTTGTGTTTTAAATTAATTTTATATAATTATTATTATTATATGCTGTTTAAATTTTTATATTTAAAATTAATTCAGTTTAATTATTGTTATAGTTATTATTGTAATATTGTTAAAATTTTATTTTTTTATTTTAAATTAATTTAATTTAAGCGCGATAATAAATGCGTGTAGATACTTTGACACTAAAAAGAATTTTACCTGTTTTTAGTATATAAAATTTATTTCATTAACTATGATTTGCGATCAAACTAATAAAAACTTTTATGGTTTTAAAATAACTTATGGACTTGTAATTTATTTTAACCAAATAGGTGTACCGTACTTCTAAGCTGACTCATTTTGTCTTAATTTGTTTTTTTTTTTAATTTAAATTTTATTTCTTTTATATTTTTTTATTATTTTTTTTTGTTAATATGCGTAATATTTCCTTTTTGTTGAAATATGTTTTAGTTGAAGTATTTCTCCAATGAAATGTTGATGAACTGTTAAGTGCTGACCTTGGCTAACTTTTATTTACTTTTATAGATGAATAGTTAGTTAAATACCTTCAGTAATTAAATTATTGGTAATTATTAAATAATTTCATGTTGTTTCTTAAAACTTGTAGGTTTATCAGATAGTTATAATTTAGTTACTTTTTTACTTTAATTAAAATTCTGTTATAAAATAACATTATTCATATTATTAATTAATGATATATCGTATGGTTAATGATTTGATTAATTGCAGATGTAAACCCCCATAATTAAATTTTATTAGATTTTATTATAAGTTCTTAAATTAATTATTTCATTTGTTTTAGTTAAAGTTCTTTGTGTTTAAATTTTAAAAGTTCATTAAGGGTTTACATTTTAAATTTTTAATTTAAAGTGGATTTCATTATATTAAGTGTTCATTTAATTTAAGTTAGATTTATGGTTAAGTAAGGTTTAAATATATATTGATTAGTTAGATAATTTGTACCTCGCAATTTAGGTGATCATTAGGTTTTTTTATTTGGTTTTTTTGTTTCATTTCATTTTGTTTAATTTGAGTGCATTTCAATGATGCTATTGTGTTGATAGTAGGAATATTTTAGTAATCAGCGTTTTAATATTCCAGATTTGGTTCTTATCCGCGATGAGTTTCTATAATGTGACCTAAACTTTAACCGAGACGATGGTAAATTTCCCTCCGATTAGTGATTAGTTTCGTTTTATGTACGACATAAATACTCCGTCCGCCATCGTTTCCAAAATGTTTGATAGAAATTTTGCATGTGTTGCCAACGGACGAGAATTTAAACATGCTTTGATTTGTGTTAGCACTGTTGAAAATTTTTCGTATGTCAATATTGTGTTTCCCAGCACTCATTTAAAATGTTGTTTAGTTGACTTGACACCGGCTTCCACAGCTTGCGTCAACGTGTCTGGAGGAACAAAGTTTATCGTGACATCCTGAATCTCAAATATCTCAGTAATTTTGATATACAATTGGTGTAGCATTTACAGATTCTCCTTTTTGAAAATTTTGTTTGCTGAGACAAAGTTGGTACCATTGTCGCAATGCAATGTTTCGACTCTTCCTTCCTTTTTTATTTCAAATGGACCACAATAATCTACCTCTAAGTGGCTTAACGGACTATTATAGTTGACTTAAAAGTGATATTATATTTGACATTAGTTGAAAACCACCATGTAACGATTATTAAATTGCTATTGTTATTTATAGGTTAGTTTTGTGGTCAAAGATGTAATTCGTGTTTAAAATTTCTTGTTTGTATTATTTTGATAATAAAGTATAAAGTTTCTTTAAATTTTTGAGCTGTTAGGTATTTAAAAACTTTTTTATGTTTTAAATGTGAACAGTTGAATATAAAACGTCTAATATAACTGGTAATACGAATCAACTTTGTAAGTGACGAGTAACGATTTTCTTAGAAATTAAACTTAAAATTTTGAAATGAATATTGTAAAGAAACAGTTTGATGAAAAGTTTGATTTGAATTTCAGTTTCAGTGATTCTTATATCCTTTACTTTCGTCAAGTTGTTAGATGATTTTAGTAGGAATTCTGAACTGTGCCACCAAAGTTTATGTTGAATAAGTTCATTAGGATACAGCCTCTGGAAGCGAAAGATGCAGAATTTTCTGCTGATGGTATATGAAACCATATGTTTTGTCACAGTTTTTGATGCGAGAAGGTAATTTGGTAATCTATTGATAATTTCAAATTTTCTAGAACATAATTAAATAGTTAATTCTATAGTTAATTCATTTATCATATTCATCATTTTTTTTATATTCTTAATATTTATCATACTAAACATATTATATATATTAAATTTATTAAATTTTTTAAACACTAACAATTTCACAAATAAAATACATAACCCTACTAACCCAGATTTAACTTTTTATAAATTATTATTATTTTTTATTATTGTTAATAAATTTAAGTACACATTTAGGAAACTGACAAACTCACATATTATAAAAACTAACAACAACAAGTTCTTATACCACAAACATCTTTTTATATTACAATTAATTTTGTTTACCTTAATTGATCACTTCATACTTCTTCTTCTTTTTCTTTGGCTCTACAGCTCGGTGTGAGCTTTGACTTTCATAACTATTTGCCTCCATATCTCCCGGTCTTTCGCCGTTGTTTTCCAATTTCTCACTTGTAATATTGAAGCATCTTGTTCTGGGTCTTCTTCTAGCTCGATTTAATATAGGTCTTAGATGTAATATCTTATATGGCATTCGATTTTCCTGCATTCTCACTGTGTGCCCTGCCCACCTTAGGCGTTGTGATTTACTGAAACGAATAATGTCTTCATTTTTTATAAGTTAATTTAGTTCAGCATTATTCCTTCTCCTGTAATCTCCATTTTCTACCCTTATAGGGCCATAAACTTTCGTTAGTATTTTCCGTTCAAAAATTCGGAGATCGTTTTCGTCAGCCACATTCAGTGTCCATACCTCACAACCGTATGTTACCACAGGGCGTATTATTGTTTTATAAATTAATAATTTCGTTCCCCTTATCAAGAGACGTGATGGAAGCTGAATCAAGTAGTGCCCGAAACGGCTGATAGTTACCATTTCTATCTGTAATGTGTACTAAAGCTGTACCCAGCATAACAGCTTTATTTTGATCTTGCATTTTATAACCAACCGTTGACGTCGGATTATGTTGAGAAGTCGAAGCCATATCCCTATAATCCAATTCTGAAACTTCCGAAATGTTCATTGATGGATTTGTATTTTGTTCTCGGTGGAGTAAAACATGATGATTACAATTACACTGTGTACATTTTTGCGCTTTCCACTCTTTGATGTTGTGCCCCTTAACTAGACATATTAAACATAAACCAGCTTTATTTACGGCACTAAATCGTTCAAAAGGTTTCATTTTCTTGAATTTAAAACAATTTTCTATAAAGTGATTTGATTTTTCACAACAAAAAAAAAATTTTTGAGTAACGGCAAATGATGAGAACTTTTTATTGAATTTGGAGTTTTTCGTTCGATTTTCAAAACTACTTGAGCTGTTTATACCAATTGTTTCCCGTGCTTCTATAGTTTGGAAACGGCGCCCTAGAATCTGTGCACAATTTTCGCACGATGCAAGTTTGTCGTAGGTGATTATCTCTTCATAATATTTCTGAGAAGTTTCATCTAGTTTTGACATAACGATTATACCCCTGTGATATCTTTATGGTTTCCGATTGTCAACATTGCACTCAAGTTGCATTTATTTCATCAATTAAATTTCGAAGTTCAACCGAAGTACCATTCTTCATTTTCCCCATTGCGAATATTTCTTGGATATGTTGCTTGAAGATTAGACTTTTGTTGTCATACCTTTCTTTCAAAATTTGTAATGCTTTTGTATAATTGCTTGTTTGGACTTCCAACTTGCTAATTGCTCCTAAAGCTTGACCAGACAAATGAGTTCATTGAATTTTTCTAGTTCTGATAAAGACGAATTTTTGTAAACTAAATTTTTGAATAAACCAATGCAGTTTGGATATTCTGAATATTTTTCACTGAAACGTCGAATGTGGATGGAATGGTAGCTTTTTGAACCTAAGGAAACAACAGTTCGATTGAAATCTTCTGATGCTGGAGTCGCATGGGGTTCTTTCAACGATATAATTTTCGATTTAGTAGCACATTATATCTCTTCAAGCCTATCTTTCATCTCGTCGTCATCATCTTCATTGATTTGATCTAACGAGGCTTGAACATTTAAATATTGTTTGAAGTGAGCCTCCAAAAAACTTAATTTGCAGTCTAATTCTGCCAACGAGTAACTTTCACCATTTTGAGTGATTGCTTTTTTACACCTTTTAAGTTTGCCTTTTGTTTTCGATCTTAACGCTTTTAATTCAGCTACTCTAGGGTCAACTAGAATTACTTCACCTTCTTCCGTTATGATTTAATTTCAAATTGGCTAAAAAGAAGGTTATTTAATTTATTAAAATACGATTTAAATTTTTTCTTAATCCTGAGACGATTTCTCCGAGTCTGTGACCACAGGAATCCAATAGTTGATGGTTATTGTGTTGAAAGATTTTATTTTTTGCAAAAGTTTACTTTGTAATTTCAATTTGTTTTACGAATGTTATTTAAGTGTACTTTAAATTGGCTATATGGCTTTTGATAATTAAAAAATACCACTTCAATTGAAATTTTAAAGTCCATAAACGAAAATAATGTTTAAAATTAATCTTAAGCACGCTTTTAACTACTGTTATAACTGTCTTTATGTAACTGTTTTTAAAAAATGAAGCTATAGTTCGATTTTAAACTTTTTTTTTAATCAAAATATTTAAAATTTAATTTTAAAAAGCCATCATTTTTAAATATATATTAATTTTAACTGGCAATTCCAATTATTTTATGTTTCAGAACATTAATTCTATTATACAGGGTGTTCCCGACTCGATGGTCTTCCTTCAAATGGGTGATCGGGCATATCGAGCAGAACAAAAAATTGTATGAAAGGGGGGGGGGTCTATTTTCATTAGTTTAGAAGTTATGGGGCCTTAACTATTTTTCAATCATAATTTAGTTTTATTTCGATAAAATTGGAACTAAATAAGATAAAAAAAAGTAAGTATAGCATTTAAATGCTTATTAATGCAGATTTCTAAATTACTATCAAACATTACTCTAAAGTTTCTCAGTCTGAGGTTATAAGGGCTTAAAGTCCAATATTTTTAACAAAATATCAATTAAATCCCTTTTATCAAGAAAATAACGGTAATAACATAACAGTCTTTTTACTTCAAAATATTACCCTTCTCTTTCCCTGCATTTTGAGTATACTAGCACTTTTATAGCTCAAAAACTTTGAAAGTTATAAAGTAAAAACTTTTTTGTGATACCTGAAATTTATTTCATAAATTTAACAAAATTTGAATTTTTTTTTTTTTTGTATGATAAAAATTACAATTAATCATTTATAATATTTTGTTTATTTAAAAACAAAACTGGTTTTCCATTTACATAAAACACTTGAAATTTAAAAATATGATAATAACGTATGATAACAAAATAATCAAAGTGCACTTTTGATATGAAGATAAAATAGTAACAAAAATTTTATTCTTAATAATTCATATAAAAAACGAGGAAGAGTGTAGTAGAGTAGACTGTGTCAACTCTGGGATACCCGTATGACCGTAACATATACAGTATATCATCCGGTTAATTACTTTTGGCAAAATTTCAAACATTCAGCTTTATTAGGTGTAGAGTAATGCTCATATAAAAGAAGAAGTTGTATGGCAGCTACTCGAACCCTTTGCAGTAGACCAACCAAATTTTGCAGTAACCTTGGCCATTACACTAAACTATTTTTGGCAAAACTTCAGACACCCAGCTTCATTTGGTGTAGTGTAATCCTCATATAAAAGAAGGAGTTGTATGGCAGCTACTCGAACCCTCAGCAGTAGACCAACTAAATTTTGCAGTAACTTTGGGCATTATACTAAACTATTTTTAGAAAAATTTCAGACACACAGCTTCATCAGGTGTAGTGTAAAGCTCTTACAAAAGAAGGAGTTGTATGGCAGCTACTCGAACCCTTTGCAGTAGACCAACCAAATTTTGCAGTAGCTTTGGCCATTATACTAAACTACTTTTGGCAAAATTTCAGACACGCAGCTTCCATAGGTATAGAGTAATGCTCATATAAAATTAGAAGTTGTATGGCAGGTACTCGAACCCGTGGACTAAAATGGCTGAATTTAAAACTCGATTCCGTTTTTTGCATAAAAACGAATTTGTGAAAATTTTATAATCCTAGCTCCTTTACTTTTTGAGTTATCGTGATGACGGACGGACGGACGGACGGACTGACGGACGGACGGACGGACGGACATACATAGCTAAATCGATTTATTTTTCGATTCTGATCCGATCCATACACTTGAGTCTATATCTACCCCCCCTCCTTCTCTGCGTCACAAACGTAATGGCAAATTTATTATACCCTTGGACTATATAGTCATACGGGTATAAAAATTCAAATTTAGTTAAATTTCAGGTAGGTATCACAAAAAAGTTTTTACTTTATAACTTTCAAAGTTTTTGAGCTATAAAAGTGCTAGTATACTCGAAATGCAGGGAAAGAGAAGGGTAATGTTTCGAAGTAAAAAAACTGTTATGTTAATACCGTTATTTTCTTGATAAAAGGGATTTAATTGATATTTTGTTAAAAATATTGGACTTTAAGCCCTTATAACCTCAGACTGAGAAACTTTAGAGTAATGTTTGATAGTAATTTAGAAATCTGCATTAATAAGCATTTAAATGCTATACTTACTTTTTTTTATCTTATTTAGTTCCAATTTTATCGAAATAAAACTAAATTATGATTGAAAAATAGTTAAGGCCCCATAACTTCTAAACTAATGAAAATAGACCCCCCCCCCCTTTCATACAATTTTTTGTTCTGCTCGATATGCCCGATCACCCATTTGAAGGAAGACCATCGAGTCGGGAACACCCTGTATATGAATCGATTGAAAATATATATATGAATTAATATGCACTGTCTTGCAAAAAATGTCTCTAACGAACAAAAAAGGAACCTTTAGATCTTCTTTAATAAATATGGTATACAAATTATTTCAATAAATTTGGTTTTCTAACCACTTTATCACTTTTTCAATTAAAAAATGTTCTTTAAAGAGTCTTTTTTGTATATAGTAAAAACCAAAATCACTTTTTTATGGATTCCGCACAAATTTACTTTTTTCGATTAAAAAATGTTCTTTATTTTACAAAATGATCTTAAAATGTTTCTTTTTAGTTTAATTGTTCATTTTACGATTTTAATATCCATTAAAATTGTTTATATTACTTAAAAAGGCTCCTAGCAACAAATTAATAGCGTGGGTATTATATGCTACCGATATGTAACTGTAACTACAATTGTCACTTTTTATGAACAATTTTTTAATATTTTTAATATTTTTTTTTTTATATTTTACTGTTCCTAAAGGTTCCCTGGTTTCGGCACCAAAAATGTTTGGCAAGCGTTTTTGCCAAGTTCGAATTCTTATTAAATTTTAATTTCCAAACACTAATTTAATGTTAAATGCATTTAATTTTAATTAAAAAAGCACTTCGATTTAATTTAAATATATTTTTTTTTTATAGAATGTCCACAAACACTTCAAATATTAAATTTCTAAATAATTTTTTTTCAAAGCTTTAATAATTTATTTTTAAAGTTATTCTTAATAAATTTTCAAATAAAACAAATGAATATTTTTATGACTTTTCTCAACTAAACTGATGAAAACGAATGACAAACTCGTTTGTTTCTTTCCTAATCGACACCTTTTTTCTATCAAAAACAAAACAAGAACAAAAATTAGGTACCGTTTGTTTAGGTACAGAAATGATGCGTTTTAAAATAATCAATACAATCTCTATTTCAAACAACATATGTCGATTAGAAGTAGAAAGATTATTTTGAATAAAATCTTAAATCTTTTTGAAATTAAATAAATGTTATTTCCATGTAAATTGAAAATTAATATAATTTATTTAATTCTTTTTGAAAATTGAAAAATATGAAAAATCAAATTTGCCTTGATCGTCAACAGCCGGAATAAATAAACGGAAATCAACACAAGTGATTTAAAAATGTTTGTAGATTTTCTAAATGTTTTTAGATTCATCATCATCCCAATATTGGTTAACAAATGTTAAGTCTATTAAAGAGTGAACTGCATTGTCTAACAGCAACACGTATATAAAATTTGCAGGCAATCGTTTACACCTATTTTATTTTACAAAGAAGTTTGAAAACTGTTCCAACTTCCAAGTCTACAACATTCCCCAATTTTGGAGCCTATACGCTATTAAAACAAAAAAGAATATAAATTTAAATTTTTCAGCAATTCCAATGCACTTTTATTATTTTCTATTCCATTTTTTTTGATTGTTAAGAGTATATAAAAGACCCGTTTTTTTTATGTTTGTATATTATTACATAAAATTAGTTTCATATTTGCTTTAGTACAGTCAATTGTTTAAAAGTACAGCTGAGTACAACATCAAAATATAAAACGTGAACGTGGTAAAAGTATAGATAATTTTTTTAAACTTTTTTTAAATCATTAAAAGTGCGATTTGTAATTTAAATTTTATTAATTGTGAATTAGTATTCTAAATTAAATTTTATAAAATAAAGAAACATTTAATTTTAGTAAAATAAAGGAACATTTAATTTTAATAAACTTGTGCTATTTAATTTTTAATCTCACATTTGGGGGCTCAACCGGGATGAATCAGGAGCAAGTTTTATAAAAAATTAATTCATTTTTTAAACAAGGATAAATAAAGTTTATTGCAAGAAAATAAAAACATTTTCTAACAAATTTTTATAAATTTTGTTATTAAAAGGACAACACAATTTCTTGAATAAAAATATTTTCATAATAAACAATCCCTTAGAAATACCCTACACCTATTTGGTTCAAATTAAAAGGGAAGTTACTAAGTCATTTTAAAACCATAAAAGCTTTTATTAGTTTGATCTTAAGACATGGCTAACCAAATTAACTTTATAGTACTAAACAACATTTTCTAACTACTTTATCTATTCAAAAATATTACAAATTCTTACTAATCTTACTAATATATCAATTTAAAAATATTAAAAAACAAAAAAACTTGAAATAAATGAAAATATATTTATTTCAATCAATTACAAAAGTTAAAAAATTTGAATTATTAAATTTTGTGATAGAAAGCTAATCAAAGCATAATATATTTAATAATTCAAATTTTTCAAATCCATCAAAAGCTTCTATAATCCGAACTAATTGACTAAACTCGAGCAGAACCTATTCTCATGATATTTTCATTACTAGTAGCCTACAGTTTAAATTTCTTCAAAATAGCGGCATCATTTTTTGAGTTATGCTATTTTTAAGATATATGTTTGTTAGCCCTTGAACTTTTCAAAGGTTCCAGAATCCGAGCCCTTGGGCTGATTTCGCCTTTATACAGTCCGCGCTGTACTTTAAGCACTAGTTAACCCTTGTACACAATTTGAACGTTCTATCTTAATTTTAGGTTACTATTTTTAATAATTTCGATTATAAACTTTTAAAACTTAAGAGGTCTAAGAGGGATACTGAACCACCACTCCAATTGATCCCAAATTAGGGGGACACGCAAGGGATAGTAAAGAACCCCCTTGTGCCAAATTTCAAGCTTCCACATTTTTTTAAGTTGATATCTTTATTAATTTAAAAGATATTTTTTAAGGTCTTCGGAAATGTATGGCTGGTCCCCGACCCACTACTACAATGGGGCCCAAATTTCAAAGACATTTAGGAAATAAAAAGGGACACCCTGATACCAAATTTGTAGGTTCTGTCTTCATTGGTTTCGGAATTATGCGGAATTATCTAAAAGTTCTAAGTTCCGAACGCATTGTCCAATCCTCACCGTACGTAATTACCGCCGTAGTTTCATTACCAATAACCTACAGCACAAATTTCATGAAGATAGCCTAATTAGTTGTTGAGTTATCGTGATTTTTTATATATGTTCGTTAGCCCTGACACCGATTAAAAGGTCCAGAATCTGAATCATTGGGCTGATTTCACCCTTATACAGTCCGCGCTGTACTTATAGTACTAGTTAACCCTTGCACACAATTTGAACGTTCTATCTTAATTTTAAGTTACTATTTTTAGTAATTTCGATTATAAGCTTTTAAACCTTGGTAGGTCTAAGAGGGGTACTGAACCACCACTCCAATTGATGCCAAATTAGGGGCACACACAAGAGATATTAAAGAACACTCTTGTGGCATATTGGAAGCTTCTACATTTTTTCAAGTTGCTATCTTTATTAATTTTAAAGATATGCTTTAAGATCTTCAGAAATGTGTGGCTGGTCCTCGACCCACTACTCCAATGGAGCCCAAAGTTCCAAGACACTTAGGAAATAGGAAGGGACACCCTGATACCAAATTTGGAGGTTCTAGCTTCATTTGTTTCGGAATTATGCTCGTTTGGCCTAAATTCGATCAAAAAGTTCTAGGTTCCGAACCCATGGTCCAATCCCGACCTTACGAAATCCCCGAAGTAGTTTCATTACCTGTAACCTACAGCACAAATTTGATGAAGATAGCGTCATTAGTTGTTAAGTTATCGTGATTTCTTATATATGTTCGTTAGCCCTTCGATCGATTAAAAGGTCCAGAATCCGAACCCATGGGCCGATTTCGCCCATATGCAATCCCCGCCGTACTTTCAGTCCTAGTAACCTACAGTTAAAATTTCATCAAGATATCTCCATTATTTTTTGAGTTATCGTGCCTACGGACGGACGGACGGACGGACATGGCTATATCGACTAAGGCGGTCACGCTGATCACAAATATATATACTTTTCCATATCTAGCTCGCTTCCTTTAGGTGGTTACAAACACTATACCAAAGTTAATATACCCCTTTACCTATTCTATAGGTGTAGGGTATAAAAATATTAAAAAACAAAAAAACTTGAAATAAATGAAAATATATTTATTTCAATCAATTACAAAAGTTAAAAAATTTGAATTATTAAATTTTGTGATAGAAAGCTAATCAAAGCATAATATATTTAATAATTCAAATTTTTCAAATCCATCAAAAGCTTTTATAATCCGAACTCATTGACTAAACTCGAGCAGAACCTATTCTCATGATACTTTCATTACTAGTAACCTACAGTTAAAATTTCATCAAGATAGCTCCATTATTTTTTGAGTTATCGTGCATACGGATGGACGGACGGACGGACATGGCTATATCGACTCAGGCGGTCACGCTGATTACAAATATATATACTTTTCCATATCTTGCTCGCTTCCTTTAGGTGGTTACAAACACCATACCAAAGTTAATATACCCCTTTACCTATTCTATAGGTGTAGGGTATAAAAAGATTTAATTTCAATTTAAAGGACTCACAATGCAGTCAAGTAATGTACGGAAAATCGGAGAAGCACAGTCAGTCAGAATAAATTTTTCAGATTTCGAAAATATGATTCGAAAATTTTCTGGCGACGACACAGGGAGCGTTAAAAAGTGCTTATTCGAATTTGAACAGTACGCTGAAACGTTTTATTTGAATGACTTACAAAAATATATTTTTTGCAAACGATCTTTAGAGGGAGCAGCAAAAGTTTTCATTGACGGAGACGCTAAACCTTTAAATTATTGTGATTTAAAGAGAAGTTTAATTCAAGAATTCCAAACAAAGATAATCAATGCTGATGTACACAACAAGTTGAAAGAAAGAAAAAGAAACGCGATGAAAAAATGCGCGAATATTTATATCACATGGTCGATTTAGCTTCTCAAGCTTATGTAGATGATGTATCCATTATCGAATATGTTATAGATGGTATTAAGGATCATACAAATAACAAAATTATACTTTATGGTGCAAAAGTATATATGATTTTAAAGAAAAACTCCTAATTTATGAGAAGGTTAGGGACGAAAAGAAAAAAATTAGTGTCAAAAATTATGAAGAAAACAAGCTGTTCAAAAAAGAAGGTTGAGAGATGGAAAACAAAGAATTATTGTTTCAATTGTGGTTCATCAGATCATGAATGGCATTCGTGCCCAGATAAAACAAAAGGACTGAAATGTTTTGGCTGCAATGAATTCGGACATAAAAGAAGAAACTGTACAAAAGAACCACAGAAATCATGGCACGTTATGTTTAAAATGGTATGTTCGTTCCTTGTATAATAAATAATTTCATTTTAGATAGTCTAGTTGATACTGGAAGTGAAATTTGTTTGGTGAAAGAAAGTTTTATACCATCCATTCAACCGAAATAATACAACAAGAACACTAAACTGTTTGTATCAGGTTTAGGAGCAACTATCGCAACCAGTGAAGCATGCATAGTAAATTTTAAAATTGGCGAAGATAGTTTCGAAAACATAGAAGTCCATGCCAAAAAATTCAAATTTATGAAACCAAATTTAATAATCGGGATGAATTTGTTAGAATTAGCTGTAGTAACAATTGAAAAGAGAAAGGTTAACATTTCAAAGAAAAAAAGTCTTACTGATCAAAAAATAGAAATAAATGCAGAAAAACCAAAATCATGTTTTTTATCAAAAATTACACTTGATGCCGCAGACGATGCTAATCTATCTGATATATCTCATCTGAAGGATAAGGACATTAGAAGCAAAGCACTCGTTTTATTTGAAAATTATAAACCCAAGGATCCTATAACTCTCATTCAGATATATACCATTCAGATGAAGATAATTACTACAGATGATAATTACTACGCGACGATTCCCATCAAATGAGCAAAACATAATAGAAAATCAGGTTAAAGAGTGGTTAAAAAAGAAAATCATTCGCAAAAGTAATTCCGAATACTCCAAGCAAGTGGTCTTAGTAACAAAAAGGACGGTAGTCATCGATTGTGTATAGATTATAGGAATATAAATAAAAAAAATTCATAAGGACAGATATCTGTTGCCGAACATTGAAGATCAAATTGATAAACTCCATGGTTCCAAATATTTTACCACTTTGGATTTGGAAAATGAGTTTTTCCATACGATAGAAGAAGAAAAAAGCAGAAAATTTACTTCATTTGTGACTACAAATGATCAGTATGAATTTATTCGGGTTTTTTCACCTGCAGTTTCCCAAAAATATATAAACTACGTTTTGAGAAATTTAATAGAGAAAATATTGTTGTTATTTATTTAGATGATATTGTAATTCCATCGAAAACGATTGAAGAAGGTGTAATTAGATTAGAAAAGGTTTTAAAAGTGGCAAGTGAACATGGATTGAATATCAAATGGAAAAAATTCCAAATATTAAGAGAAGAGATTGAATATTTGGTGGAGCATTCATCTAAAATTATTTCAGCATTATTGTGAAGAACATGATGTTCATTTAGTATATACTACAGTTATATACGTGTACCAAGGGACAACGGTTAATTTAAAAGGCTTCATTCTACTGTAATAAACGTGTTAATAAAATTATCTCTTCAAAATCCTTAAAAATTGTTACAGTATGTTAACATAATACTCTACATTTCCAAGAGCAATCCAAACTAAATCTTTCCAACTGCTGGTGGGAATAGAAATACGTAACAAAAATTATGTTAAAATTATTGAAATAATTTAAGATGAGTGGAGGAATCAATACAGTGATAATAGGAATATTATGCAGGATCACGCGAAAAGAGACATAATGGCAATACAAACTGAAAATACAAATAATTTCAATAAAAGAAGAAAGATCGCAAAAAACTTAAGATTGGGGACTTAGTTGCAATTGAAAGGATCCAATTTGGGATAGAATAGAAAATTCGTCCAAAATTTTTGTCCGTCCAAAAGTATTCGATCGGTACAACGATAAAAAGGAAGGCAGTCATAAGGGCCAAAACATCACAGAAACTAATGCAGATAAAATCAAATGTTGGGCAGAAAATGATGATGAAAAAGTATTTACCATGGAAGAAAATGAATCAGATGGTGATGGAGTTGTAACAACAATAGAAGAAGATCCCGTGGGAAATGAAAACGAAAATGCAGCTATGTAGAAATTTCATTATGGAGTGATGACTACTAAGAAAAGGCTGAATATGGGAATTAATAAATTCTATACCAACTATATTTCATTTCAGTAGTATGTACTTTTATTATTTCCTATTGCATTTTTAGTACATTTTCAAAAAATTTTGTAAAAATGTACCTATATAGTTTCACTCTGTCCGTCCGTCCGTCCCTTTTTTTCGTACGATTGACAAAAAAATATCAGCAACGGGTAGGTATTGCAATAAAAATAATTTAATGTTAAAACTTTTTTCTATTACCCCTCCCGTTACGGAGCTACAGCCCCTCAAAATCGTAAAAAGCCCTATATTTAAATTGTTATAACAAGAGTTCTATAAGGTATATTTTCAACCTGAAAAAGGTAAAAGACAGCTGCTTTTATAAGCTTTACGAACTTTTAAAAGCCAAATGTATAGGGTTACCATTCGGTATTAAAATTTACCGTTATCTAATACTAAGTTTGGCAAAATTTTTGGCTCTTCATAACTTCTGAACGGCTCAATCTAGAAACTTGAAATGTTAGAAGAAGCTAGATCCTTAGAAATAAGTAGGAGTCAGTTTAGAATTTTTTTTTGTTACGCCCCCTGTTTAGGAGCTGTAAGGGGTCAAAAACCTTAAATTTTGCTATAAATTTAGCTTTTAAACACCTATAGCTTGAACACCTATCAATATTTTTTTATTTTATATACAAAATTGAAAGCTCCAAAACGGAAGTTTCAACCAGTGTCAAAGGTTTTTCTTAATTTTAACTTTGTCTGTCCGTCTGTCTGTCCGTATGTTTACACAAAGTTTTACACCGTTTGAAGTAGAGAGAAGAAATTTTAATCTACGAGTAGGTATTGCAAAAAACATAATTTCATGGAAGAACTTTTTTCTGTAGCCCCACCCGTTACGAAGCTACAGCCCCTCGAATTTGGAAGAAACCCTTTATTTAAAACGTTATAACAAAAGTTCTGTGAGGTAGTTTTTCAATCTGGAAACGTCAAAAGATAGCTGCTTTTATAAACTTTACAAACTGTTAAAAAACTTATTCATTGGTTTGCCTTTGGTACTAAAATTTACCGTTATCCAATACTCAATTTTTGCAAAATTTTTGGCCCCACATAACTTCTGAACGGCTCAACCTAGAAACTTGAAATTTTGGGAGATGTTAGTCCCTTAGAAATTAGTAGGAGTCGGTTAAGCAAATTTTTTTGTTGCGCCCCCCTTTTAAGAGCTGTAAGGGGTCTAAAATTGAAATTTGGCTTTTTTTAAGCATCTGTAACTTGAATACCTGTTGAAATTCCAAATTTTGGTTTAATTCCTAGAACCTAAAAAAATGGAGGGAGGGAGAGGGTGGTGAGTCAGATTAGATCCTTGAGAAATTTGGTAACCTTCCCCATGGAAGAGCTATTAGGACTTAAAAATTAAAAATTTACTATTTTTACAAGTAAGCAGTGACTTATTCCCCCATAGTATATATTTCCAAAATTAAACTGAGTTTTTAACACAATATAATTTTGAAAATGTACTTTTTTAGAAACCCTTGGTTTTTTTCATCACTTGTTTTTTGATTATTGGGATTATATAAAAGATCCGTTTTTTTATGTTTGTATATTATATAAAATGAATTTCATATTTGTTTTGGTACATTCAATTGTTTAAAAGTACAGCTGAGTGCAACATTAAAATATAAAACGTGGACGTGGTAAAAGTAAAGATAATTTTTTTTAAACTTTTTTTAAATCATTAAAAGTGCGATTTGTAATTTAAATTTTATTAATTGTGAATTAATATTCTGAATTAGATTTTATAAAATAAAGAAACATTTAATTTTAGAAAATAAAGGAACACTAGTATCGCCCTGTGCTCGAAATTCGAGCTATTTTTGCTTTTAAGTTAACATATAAAATTCGTTTTGTGTAAATTATATTAGATTAATACTACACGACAAATTATTTCTTTTTTCCTATACGTAATAAAAATTATGCCAACAATGTTGTCAACAATTCTTGCACTTGAAATTTGCTTAAAAAAAAAAAAATTATAATTTTTCTCAATTATAAAAACGTTAATTATTCTAATAAAATATTAATTCTAATAATATATTGTTACGTAAGCAAAATGCATACATCTATTTAAACAGTCAATTTATAAACTGTATTTTTAAATTTTAATTGCATTCCTTAAAATGCATAACTGTACTTTAACTATCAAATTTCGTAAACGCTAATTTACGAAAATAACAAAACAAAAAACCAAACTTGATTATAATCGTATGATTCTAATCAAGTTAAATATTGTCATGTATTAGAATTTTGCTTACGTAGTATTTTATCCATTCAAACATAACACAAATTGAATTATAAAATATAAATTCGTATTAAAATCAGTCTGTAAGAACAACTCAAATAAACAACATAAAACTGGCGCAGTCGGTGAAATGAGAAAAAACTAATTGTAAAAGATTTCAATTAGAATAAAACAAAATTATAAAAATTATAAATAAAAATAAAAAAAACTAATTATAAAAGAATATAATTAGAATAAAACAAAATTATAAAAAATTATAAATAAAGTAAAAAAAAAAAAAAAAAAATTATAAAAAAATAATAATTAAAACAAAAAATAAAAAAAAAAAAATCTGGTCATCACCAACAACAATTGGATCTCCCGCAGCAAAAGCATTCATAACAAATAATTCATCTGTGTCAGCATCCACCAATTTCGGATAATATTTTGATCAACATCATCATCAACAGCAACATCAGCAGCAACAGCAATATCATTCGCAACAAACAAAGACAACATTTACAACAACAATTTCAACAAACAACAAATACAACAAATAGCTAGTTAATTGGTTCACAGGGACAAGAAACAGCAACATTGGTAACAACAACATTGGTAGCAGCTACATTTGTTACAACATTTACCAAACAAAAGTTAAGTAATATTTTAAAATTTTTACTATTAAAATTTGCAAATAAAAGGAAAATAAAAATCCTCAAACCTTATTATTATAATAAAAAAAAAAAAACAAAAAAAAAATAAATCAAAGTATTAATTCTCTTCTAATTAAATTAATAAAATTTTATTTATTTTTATAAAAAAAAAATTTATTTAAAATTTTAAAACTTATTATTATAAAAGTGTAAATGTTTTATCCCAATAATATTTCAAATAGAGGAAATAAATATTATTAAAATTCGTGTCTTAAATAAACTTCAAAAAAAAAAATATTATAAATAAGATCTCTTTTTTTAAAATATTTCTTAGTAAATTACAATTACAAAAAATAAAAGTAAATCGTTCTATAGTGAATTTTATGATTTGAATTCAATTATAATTCTTTTTATAATTTGAGTTCAATGTTTTAAATTTTTTTAACTCTAGTTCAATTAAAGTTTAATTGTGAATTCTTTCTACAATTGTTGAATTTTAATTTAATTTAAATCTATCCTACTACTAAACAGGATATTAAACTTACTTTAATTTAATTATAATTTATAAGTCTTCATTAATTTTTTATAATATTTTTGACAATTTTACAATTTTAATTTTGTTACATGTATTGTTTTCGAATACAGTTATTTTTCCTTTTTGGTTCATCAAGAAAACGAATTGTGAATCTTTCATAATTTTATTTTAGTTACAGTTTATAGGTTCAAGTATATCCTTAACTTCTACGTAAATACTTTGAATTTTTTTGAACAAAATCGTTAAATAAAAAATAATAAGGCTCTGTATTTTATTTAGCTATTATTAGAATAAATTGCATTGAATAAAAATTTCTTTGATTTACTACTATTTTATTTTATTAAACCTAACCAATTTTAAAATGTCTAACGCTAATGAAAGCGAAATTTCTAACTTCAACCTAATTGTGAAGTGCATCGCCCAATTGCCACCTTTTACTGGCGATCAACGCGACTTTACTAATTTTATACAAAGGATAGAATCCTTTATCCCACTTATAGAAGATCTAGCGGGGTCTCAGTATAAAAAACTTCTTTTCGGACATATCCAAGATAAAATAATAGGAAAAGCTAAACAAATCTTACTTTCTCACGGGCCAGTCGAAACATGGACCGAATTAAAATCAATACTAATAAAAAACCATGGAGACACCGTCCCAGTTTCACGTCTTGTAGACAACCTAATATTAGTTAGGTGTACGTCCACAATAAAAAATTTCTATGATGAAATTAACTTTAAACTAACACGTATCAACAACGCGTATTTGCTCCAAGGGAGAGACAATAAATAAAAAATAGAAGCAAATAAAAGAATTGCTCTAAACACATTTAAAGATAATTTACCCGAACCAGTCAGGGGAATTATTATTAATAGAAACCCTACAACGCTATTTGACGCTTACGAGATTATAGCACAAAATGACTACTTATACTTTAAAGGTATTCAAAATAAAAATAATTATCCGAATAATAATAATGGAAATAAACAAAAAAAATTTAATAATTTTCTAGGGAAAAATTACAACCCTAATAATAATCAACAGCAAACTAATTTTAAAAATTCAAATTTCTCTACAAATAACCATCGCAACAATGATTTCAATAAACGAAACTCATATAATGTTAACAATCAACAACAAACCAATTTCAAGAATTCAAATCTGCCTACAAATAGTTATCACAATAATGGTTTTAACAAACGAAATTCACAACAAATTCATCATAATTATTCAAATCAGAATAGGTATAATAATTATGATTCTCAATCAATTAATCGTCCATCTAACATACAACCTTCTAGGTTTAATAGAACAAATAACTATTCAAACAATTATAACCGAAATCTAAATCTAGAACCAATGGACATCTCTATGAACTCAAATAATGAGACAAATACTGACTCAATAAATTTTCGCGTCAACGCCTCAAAAAACTACCATATATGATTATTAAACAAAAAAATCGACTACTTAGATTCATTATCGATACCGGTGCAGAGTATAGTATCATTAATACCAACCTCTGTAATCCTAAATGGAAAACCGTAATTAAACCTGTCCCACTTACGGCTTTCAATAGGAAACTTTCTTTAAATATTAGATGTAGGTTCCCTCTATTTCAAATCTTTAATGAACCTAACTTTTTCGTTGATTTCCTGGAATTTCCGTTCCATAACTATTTTGATGGCCTAATAGGTAATAACATTTTGTCCACACTAAACATTAACATTGACTATAAAGAAAGGTTACTTACAACACAAAAAGCTCTATCCCGTTCTTCCTAAATTATGAAGAAGAACAGTACTACGAAAACAAATATGTTGATGATTCTATTAATGTTTTCAGTTTTAACCAGTGTAATTCTGATAACGGACTTAACGTTAATTTTCCATCTCACCTAAATAACAAAAATATTGCACAAATTAAATCGCTCTTAAATTATTTTAAGGATATTTTTCATCAAGAGAATGAAAAACTTAATTTTACAAGTGCAATTAAACATAGAATAATAACAAAAAACGATATACCAGTTTATTCAAAAGGATACCGTTATCCTGAAATCCATAGAGACGAGGTCGATCGTCAAATTAAAGAAATGTTACATCAAGGTATAATCGTTAATAGCATGTCACCATACAACGCACCTATATGGATTGTTCCTAAGAAAATGGACAATTCTAACAAACAAAAGTGGAGAATTGTTATTGATTATCGTCGACTTAATGATAACACAGTCGATGACAAATTTCCAATACCCAACATCGAGGATCTTTTTGGGAAATTGGGAAATTGTCGCTATTTCAGCACGTTAGATCTGGCGAAAGGGTTTCATCAGATTGAAGTCCACCCAGATGATCGATGCAAAACAGCATTCTCAACTAGAGTGGCCATTATGAGTTCACTCGTATGCCCTTCGGCTTAAAAAATTCACCCTCCACCTTTCAAAGATTAATGAACCATGTATTAGGCGAATTTATCAATAAAATATGCGTTTTCTACTTGGATGACTTCCTAATCTTCTCGTCATCATTCGAAGAACACTTAGTTTCAATTAAAAAAATCTTAACCAAATTGCGCGAAGCAAACTTAACGATTCAAATAGACAAATGTAATTTTGCTCAACTGTCTACTAACTTCTTGGGTCATGTAATCACCCAAGGAGGTATAAAACCTGATCCATCAAAAATCAGCGCTATTCAAAATATTCCTCTTCCATCTTCACAAAAAGAGATAAAATCTTTTCTAGGGTTAACCGGCTACTACCGAAAATTTGTAAAGGATTACTCCAAAGTAGCTTATCCGTTAATACGTTATGTAAAAAAAAAATCTAAAATTAGTAAAAATGACAAAGAATACATCGAGGCTTTTAAAAAACTAAAAACTCTATTAACAACAGAACCCATTCTAAAAAACCCAGACTTTTCTAAACATTTTACACTAACCACGGACGCGTCTAACTTCGCTTTAGGCGCCATACTAAGCCAAAATAACCACCCGATAGCCTATGCCTCGAGAACCTTGAACAACCATGAAATAAGATACTCGACGATAGAGAAGGAACTTCTCGCTATCGTTTGGGCTACCAAACATTTTCATACTTACCTTTATGGTAGAAATTTTACTGTTCAATGTGATCATAAACCTTTGGTATGGCTTAACAATCTTAAAGAACCAAACATGAAACTACAAAGGTGGAAGATCAAATTAAACGAATATAAATTTACAATAAACTATCTTAAAGGGAAAGACAATAAAACCGCTGATGGTTTAAGTCAACTCCCTTGCACAAATGAAAACTCTTGCGACAAAAGCGAATCAATAATCGAGCCCTCAATTTTACAATTTTTAAACGAAGTAGAGACACATAGTGCACCAAACATTGACAATAATGATGAAATTATGACCACTAACGTTACGATGCACTCTACAACGAACAATGATAATTATGATGAAATCATGTCTACTGCAGCTACAGTACATAGCGCAAATGAAGATGACCTATAATATATTAAAATAACAGAAAAACCTGTTAATTTATTCAAAAATCAAATTTACCTAATCTTAAGTAATAACGAAAAATTCACCACGAAAATTATAAATAAAAAATGTCAAAATCTCCTCTATGTTACTAAAGATACTAACTTATTAGAAAAGATGAAACGCTGTCTACCCGAAAAAGGATTAGTATGTGTATACAGCGATAACATTGATATCTATCTCAACTTTCAAAACCTCTATCTTAAATTCTTTGCTAATAATCAACGTCTAAAAATATTAAAATCTAACAAAAAACTACAAGATATAACGGATAAAAATAAAATTCTTGAAATAATGAAAGCTGAACACCTTCGCAATAACCACCGCGGTATATCGGAAATTTTTTCCGAACTTAAGGAAATGTACCATTACCCTAAACTGCAATTACAAATACAAAAATTCATAAACAATTGTGAAGTGTGTACCTTAGCGAAACATGATAGGAGACCTTTGAAACTCCCATTTGAGATCACACAATCTCCTATACATTTTAATGACATCGTCCACATGGACATTTGGTTTCCATGCAGGAATATTATGTATCTAACTATGATAGACAAATTCTCTAAACATGCTACCATCCACAAACTTAATGATAGAACGTGGATCTCTATTTTAAAAGCACTAAAAGAAAGGCTAATTTATTTGGGAAACATAAAAAAATTAATTACAGATAACGAAAAGTGCATAATACACAGTGCCATAGAACAATTTCTTATAGAAAACCAAATCGAATTTCACCAAACTACACCTGGGAATAAAACCGGCAACTCAGACGTTGAACGGTTACATGACAAAACTAATGAAACTGAAAACTTAAACGATAAAATCTTTAAAATTATCATGACATATAATAGAACAATTCACTCTACCACGAAACGTAGACCAATAGACTTTTTAAATAAAAACATTCCAAAAGAGGAGATCGAAATTTTAGCAAAAAGATTTGAAGAAGAAAAAAGAAGAAGGTTAGCAAACTTAAATAAGAATAAAACTTTAAATGGAAATTTACATGCAAACATTGTCGTTAATAGAGATGTAGGTAAATGTAAACCTAAGTATAAAATTCTGAGAAACTTTAAAGTAGACGGCAAATACATAGTCGATACGAGCAATAAAAGGAAAACTAAATATTGCAAAAAGCAACAAAAACGAAAGTTTAAATTTCAATAAAACCTATTACCTATTTTATTACGATTTTATTGTAACCAAGGATTAGATGCTTTATCATCACCATCAATTTTTATTTTTATTATTAATTTTTTTACCAACTGAAAATATAGAAGTCTCTTTCGAGGTAGACTTCTTAAGTTAATTTTTTTATTGTTTTTCTCTCTATTCCAAATCCAATAAAAACTTCTTTTATAATTTTAGGAAATGGAACTACTACTTCTACTCATTCTCTCTATTCCACAAACGTCGCTCCAATCTATACAAATAAGCCAACTCAAGGATGAAAATGGTTTTGCTATTATAAAATTGGAAGAACAAAAAATTATTAATAACTACACAAAAACTTTACACATTGTAAACCTCACTGAATACTAAGAAATAATTGGAAACTTGTACCATAATTTCAATCTTCTTAATCTAAAAGAAACAAGCACAGAACACAAAATTTTAACATTAGAATTGTTAAATTTACAACACACTCTGAACTCACTGATACCCAAACTTGACGGGAAAATTAGAAATAAACGTGGACTAATTAACGCCCTGGGTACAACAATGAAATTTTTGACAGGCACAATAGATAACGATGACTCAGAGCAAATATTCAAGCAATTACAAAATTTAAACTTTAACACCAGACAAGTAACTAATAAAATTAACGACCAAGTAATTATTAACAAAAATTTTGAGAAAAATACCCACTCAATAGCCGAACACGTGAACAACGAGCAACTGGAAATTACTCAATACCTAACAAAAATCGAAAACCAAACTAACAACTTTATTGCAAAAATATCACAAACTCCTTTCACACTCCAACTTTTGGCACAAATGTCTTCAATTAATAATCATTTACAACAAATTAAAGATATAATCTTGCTAAGTCGTCTGGAAGTTCTTGCTCACGACATACTTACAGACGACGAAATTCAAAAATACAACCTAACTGTCGAAGAGATGCCGTACATAAAAAGTACTATTTTATTTAAGGACGGCCTTATAATAATCGCCCTATTCCTTCCAAACTTCACTATCGAAACCTATTTTAAAGCTTTAGTCATACCATTCCCGAACGATAAACATGTGCAATTAGACACACCTATAATAAATATTATTTTAAAAGATAAGGAAATATTTGAACAAAATAATAAAAAGGAACTGTTAAAGAAAAACTTACAATATCCAAATAATAATTGTATTAAAAACTTACTAAAAGGAAACAGTACATGTAACTATAAAATAAATGAAATAGAATCTATAGAAAAAATTAACGACGAATTAATTGTAACTTTAAACTTAGAAAGAACAAAAATTGTACAAAACTGTATTAACCAAGAAATAATTATTAAAGAAAATAATTTAATTAAATTTAGCAATTGTAATTTGAATATTAAAAACAATGAATTTTCTAATAAAATTGTAAAATTTAAAGATTTACCTATTATACCAATTGTAAATGAATTAAATATAACAAAAACTATAAATAACTTTACTCTTAAGCAAATTCATGTAAACCAAATTGAAAACTTAAAAGCTATTGAATACTTAGAATATAAATCTAAGGTTAATTTTTATACTTTACTAACGGTTAAAACCCTATTTGTAATAGTAATTGTAATTATGATAATAAGCTACTGTTATAAAAAAACAAAGTTAAATGAAAATATTAAAATAAGTATAAATCAATCAGATGTAAAACCAAGGGAACTTGAAACAAGTCCTTTTTAAATTTTAAATTTTGGAGACCAAAATCTCTTAGGGATGGAGGTGTTACGTAAGCAAAATGCATACATCTATTTAAACAGTCAATTTATAAAATGTACTTTTAAATTTTAATTGCATTCCTTAAAATGCATAACTGTACTTTAACTATCAAATTTCTTAAACGCTAATTTACGAAAATAACAAAACAAAAAACCAAACTTGATTATAATCGTATGATTCTAATCAAATTAAATATTGTCATGTATTAGAATTTTGCTTACGTAGTATTTTATCCATTCAAACATAACACAAATTGAATTATAAAATATAAATTTGTATTAAAATCAGTCTGTAAGAACAACTCAAATAAACAACATAAAACTATATAATGTTCTGAAAATTTGACTATACATATTTCTAAACATATACTTGTACTTATTGAAGTCAAGAGCCCAAATTCCAGTTAATGCTGTCCTCCATATAGCAAACTGTACTTTTATCTAAACGTTTTAGTATGATTTGAACTATGTTGTAGTACGTATTCTGTATCCTAATTTAAAAGCTCTATAAATACATAATATGTACAACAAAATTTAACATATCATAATTCATAAGTTTAGTTCTAAGTATTATATTATATTGAAGCTGCCAGAAGTACAAAATAATAGTCAAGTTGACCGAAGTCTTCTTTTAAATCTCAATCTCAAGATCTATAGCATAAAAATAAAGTTTTTCACTAAATCAAAGAAAAAAATTTTCCTACCCTTATTCCATTTTTAAATTTAATAGCTACATAGGTAAATTTTTACTACAAATGTATGCCTATCTAAAGTTCTGAAAAGCATGCGAAAAATGATTCTGCATTCTGTTTACTTTATTCCTTTTTGTCTAGTTTATTTATTTCATTTTCCCTTAGTTTTTTATAGACAAAAATAAACAAACAAAACCAAAATACAGTACTTTTTGGTTATAAGGACCATGATGGGACGGAAAATATTGGTCGTAATAAACGAATGTCGTTTTAAAAGAATGCTGTGAAATTTGAAAGACTTGAACATTGCAGAATTTGCTGATTCTTGAATGGACACTTCGAACTCATTTGCTAGAATTTTATTTGATGTGTAAGCCTCAAGCCTATGTATAGTGCTTTTTCTTCTAATGAAATTTTTTTTGTATCTTTGATGTGTTATTGTGATATTTTATACCCTACACCTATAGAATAAGTAAAGGGGTATATTAAATTTGGTATGGTGTTTCTAACCACCTAAAGGAAGCGAGCTAAATGTGGAAAAGTATATATATTTGTGATCAGCGTTACCTCCTTAGTCGTTATAGCTATGTCCGTCCGTAGTTCCGATAACTCAAAAAATAATGGAGCTATCTTGCTGAAATTTTAACTGTAGGTTACTAGGACGTAAAGTACGGATTGCAAATGGGCGAAATCGGCTGATGGGTTAAGATTCTGGACCTTTTAATCGGTCTAAGGGCTAACGAACATATATAAAATATCACGATTACTCACCAACTAATGACGCTATCTTCATCAAATTTGTGTTGTAGGGTACTGGTAAAGAAACTACGGCGGTGATCAGGGTGTCTTTTTCTATTTCCTTACTGTCCTTGAAATTTGGGACCAGTAGGAGTTGTGGGTTGGGGACCAGCATCACAGTTCCGAAGACCTCAAAGCATATTTTCGAAATTAATAAAGATAGTAACTTCAAACAAATTTAGAAGTTTCAAATTTGGTACATGGGAGCTCTTTACTATTTCCTGCGCGTTCTCCTAATTTTGGATCATTCAGAGTGGTGGTTCAGTACCCTTCTTAGACCCCCCAAGGTTTAAAAGCATCATCGAAATTAATAAAAATATTAACTTAAAATTAAGATAGAACGTTCCAATTGTGTACAAGGGTTAACTAGTATTGAAAGTATGACGGGGAACTGCATATGGGCGAAATCGTACCATGGTTTCGGGTTCTGGAACCTTTAAAAGTTCAAAGGCTAACGAACATATATCTTAAAAGCAGTATAACTCAAAAAATAATGCCGCTATTTTGATGAATTTATACTCTAGGTTACTAATAATGAAAGTACCATGGGAATTGGTTCTGGTCGATTTCGGACAATGAGTTCGGATTCTAGAAGCTTTTGATCGATCTGAGGCCAAACGAGTATAATTTCGAAGCCAAAGAATATATTTCCTATTTTTTATGTGTCCCCGAATTTTAGACTTAATTGTAGTATTGGTTCAGATGCCTCCTAAGAAATCCCAAAACTAAAAAGCTTATCTTCGAAATTCAAGAAGATAGAAACTTTATATTTGATACACGAGGGTTCTTTCCTATTTCCGTTTTTATTTAACACTTTTATATTTTTGAAAGGCTAAGAATTTTACCATAAAACATATTTTGTATAATATTTTATAAATTAAAAACAAAATATTTTTTTGATAGAGGGTTGAATTCCTTTTTTTTAATATTAATCATATCATATATTTTATTGAATTATTACCAAAGGTGATATATAATTAAGACATTGTGTACAATACTTAAGCTATATTCAAAAGTGCATTGCATTTATGTAAAATTTATTTTTATATTTAAATGAATTATATGAAAAGTTATAAAATTGTAATTGTACTTTAGAAATATATTTATAGCATATTTTGCGTTTATAAGCTTTTCTAATAGGTACATAAACTAACAATTTAAAATAATTGCAATTTTGAAAAATTTGAATTTTTAAATATATTATGCTTCGATTAGCTTTTTATCACAAAATTTAATTATTAAAATTTTTTCACTTTTGTAATTGAATTGATGCCGAAAACATGTCCCGATTTCGACACTGTGTAGTCCCCGCCATACCTTTAATACTAGTTAACCTTTGTACATAATTCGGGATGCCTTTTACGCTTTCCACTTTTTGCATTAGCAGATTTACTACTTGCTGTAAATAAAAATTTTTATGATAGTCTTCATTTTATTTCATTAAGAATAAAGAATAAAGTAGGTGTACTGGGTCGGTAAGGGTCATGTAGGTATACTGGGAGATTCGACCATGGGCTCGGAACGTAGAACTTTTTGATCCAATTTAGGCACAAGGGTGTTTTCTACTATTTCTTGTGTGTCTCCCTAATTTGGGATCAATTGGAGTGGTGGTTCAGTACCCCTCTTAGACCTTCCAAGGTTTAAAAGCTTATAATCGAAATTATTAAAAATAGTAACTTAAAATTAAGATAGAACGTTCGAATTGTGTACAAGGGTTCACTAGTATTTAAAATACAGCACGGACTGCATGTGGGTGAAATCGTACCATGATTTCGGGTTCTGGAACCTTTGAAAAGTTCAAGGGCTAACAAACATATATCTTAAAAATAGCATAACTCAAAAAATGATGCCGCTATTTTGATGAAATTTAAACTGTTGGTTACTAGTAATGAAAGTATCATGAGAATTGGTTCTGGTCGAGTTTGGTCAATGAGTTCGGATTATAGAAGCTTTTGATCCATTTGAAAAATTTGAGTTATTAAATATATTATGCTTTGATTAGCTTTTTATCACAAAATTTAATAATTCAAATTTTTTAACTTTTGTAATTGAATAGATATATTAGTAAGAATTTGTAATATTTTTGAATAGATAAAGTAATTAGAAAATGTTTTTTAGTACTATAAAATAATTTGGTTAGCCATGTCTTAAGATCAAACTAATAAAATCTTTTATGGTTTAAAAATGACTTATTAACTTCCTATTAAATTTGAACCAAATAGGTGTAGGGTATTTCTAAGTCGGTTGTACCGACTGACTGTTTCTTTACTTGTTTTTTATATTCAAAACGAAATAAAAAACACTTAATTAATCGCCAAGCAACATTATTAGATATAATACGTTTAAATAATAAAAAACTTACATTTTTATTTTTAGAAAGTGTAAAGTTTATTCTAATTAAAATTGAACCGAGCTCATTATAAATGAAAACTACTGTATAAACCGAATGTATTGCTTTCATTTCGAACAGAACTTATGTTTTTCGTTCACTTTTTAAGATAAAGAAAAAACAATAGAAAAACCATAATTTTAAAAAAATTTAAGTCTGCTTGATCATTGAACCTTTGAACTAAACAAAAAAAAGGATGATATAAGTCGGCGCCTATAATAGTTTGATTGATCTGCGAGTTACAACGAAAATGATTACATTTACACAGAAAGTCGGCGCATAATATTAGAGTCATAAGCCTTAATTTTTAACCGCGTGACCGTTAAATTACAGACGGGGTTTCACCTGAAAAAACGCAATATTCTAAAAATATCATTGTAATATAAAAACAAAAAAAACCTTTCTTTTCGTTGTTGTTTCATTAAAATTGGTCAAATAGTTTGTCCTATAAGGGGATGTTTATATTTGTATGGGAAAAAAAAGCTGATTAAATATTATGATAAACTTGTGCTATTTAATTTTCACATACATACGTTAAAATTTAAAAAAGATTTTGGTTTATTTTAAATAAAATTAGTAAATTTAATTTTCTTGTTTAACTTTTCCAAAGATTAAAAAATAACGAAACAATTACTTATATGAAAGGCTCCAATGTTTATTCATTTCCTTCCAGATAAACATTTTATAGTTAAACTCACGAATTTCCTTGATATTTGTTTTAGTTGTTTCCAGTTTTTCTTAAAATTGGTTTACGAATGTTTTCTGGTAAAGCTACCTCCTAAAGAAAAGCCGTCTTTGAATTCAGCAAAATACCACAATCAATTAGCATAAATATATAATTTTTCATTTTGATAAAGTGTTTTTTTTTATATATAAATTTTATAACTTTAATTATTCGTAGATATTTAAGAAAAGTCTTTTTATATCTCAATATTCGCTTGAGATTTGTTAGCCTCACAGTAAACCGTGCCGATTTTAACACTGTCTTTTATTTTACTTTATCAATTTGTAGGAAAACTCGAAGCTTATTTTATTGGCTAAGCAAATTATCAACTCAGCTACCTTTACATATTTAAATGAAAACACTTTTAAATTTTACTTTTTTTATTAATTAAGTTTCAAATTAATCTTGTTTATCAATTTTAAAAATTTCCTTCTTATTTTATGAGGTATGTAACCAAAAGTGAAGTACAATTTGTATTTAAGTAATTTACAAGCTTTTGTTTTAGACGTGGACAACGTTGATTTTATTTTATTACATCTTTTGCTTTAATGTGATCCTACAGTTAATTATTAATGTGCTATGTATAAATATAAAGTAAAAATTACAGAGGGCTTTTCTGCATTTAGGAGCTCTCTAACGGGTGGAGCTGCAAAATAGTTTTGCAACATTTTTCTTTATTTCAAACGTTGCAGAAATTTGGCCAATACTTGGACAGATGGACGTACAAATTGAAACTATATAGGCATCGTTTTACAAAATTTATTAAAAATATACCAAAAATAATGCTTTTTAATGAAATAAAAAAGAAAATAAAAGTTTTAATTTCTCTATTGAATATTTAGTCAAATACGAATTGAAACTTCAAATATACAAACTATATTTATATATACATAAAAGTTATATTTTAATATTTTCAACGATTTTCAAAATAAATCCAAAAATCTGGTGGAGATTGAATAATTCCACTTATATTTTTGGACATATCTGGTAATTTTTGTCCAGGTCCCAAAATAATATCAAAATTTTGACAAATGGCACTTGTAATTAAGAATAGCATATTACGGGCAAATGTTTCACCAGCACACAATCGTTTTCCTGCAAAAAACAATTAATTTTTAAAATGTTTGCAAAATAAATAACCGTAAGCAAAATCTTTACCAGCTCCAAATGGTAAACTTATATCGTTTTTCAATGATACTAATCCATTTTCACCTAAGAATCGTTCGGGATTAAAAATTTCTGGATCTTTCCAATAACGTTGATCCATATGAAATGCATAAAGTCCGGGTACCAAAATTGTGTCCTTTAAAATAAAAAGAAAAAATAATATGTTATAAAAATTTATTCACTTCTCATCTATAAATGAGAAATACACTCATTTTAACAAATAAAAGAATATTATATAAAAATATAAATGTATTTTATGTGTTACTTTATTTTAATATTTAAAATTTAAAAATTAATTTTCAATGAGAAGTGTAAAAAAGGGAAAAATTTGGATTTGGTTTCAAATTAAATGAAATAAAACTTTAAAGTCTAGGAAACATAAGCAATCTGTGCCGTAATTTTCGCTGGTTTATATGGTTAAAAAAAAGGAATGTTTAAAAAAGTAAACCAGATCGCCAACATGTACCAAATAATAACTAAGTTTTTGTTGCAGCAAAAAATCTAAAAAAAAACTAAAGGAGGACACTAGCGCGTCCTCCGCTTATTCAAAAAAACAACACGAAAGATTCAAAAGAGAATGCGTACTTTTAAAAAATGGTAATAAAAATAATGGAAATGAAAGTAATGGAAAAATAAATTATAAAGGTTTGTTTCATGAACAACATTACGGATTCAGAGCTTGTCGTTCCACTGGTGATCTCATGACTTCCCTTAATGAAAAACTTTTCATAATTCTGATGAATCTTATGTTGTAACACTACATATATTAAAAAGCCATATACGGTCGATGGCAACTTGCTTTGTTAGCAAAATGCAGAGCTTTAAAGGTAGGTAAAGTCTTTTTTAGTCGAATCAGTCGAATACTGGTCATAGATTTATCATCTGACAGATGCTGGACTAAACGCTTATGTTCATCAGAGATTTTCAAATGCATTTCAAATTTCGACACCTTGAGCACTGTTGTATATTAATTTCATGGCCGCTATAATATTAATAATCAGGTTAATACGACAGCAAAAAATTTCACTGTCATTGAGCTAAATAATAATTTAGCAAAAATTCATAAATGAAGTGAAAATAATCGTGTTGAATTCCACACGAAGAAAACCCAATGGTGTTTGATCTCGGAAAAATAACTACTCCAACCTGATTTTTCAGGAAGAATCTTTGTAACACTCAACGGATATAAAACTTTTGGGCATTGAGTTGAACCTAAAATGGACTTGGTAACATTTTTGGTATAGTTATAGATGCAGTCAAGTGTTTTGGTTTTTAGTATCGGTGTAAAACTTTAATTTCTTCACTTGATCTTCTCAATATCGATAAAACAAATATTAGACCAAAAAAGGAGTATAATGCACATATTTAGCTCCCCAATCGACGCTGGGATATTCCGAGGAAGTGCAAAACAGTGATATTCGTCTTATAAATGATCTCAGTGTTACCTCGAAATTCGTCCACTTAGTCATAGCCGTACAGTCTGGTACCCTGTTTTACAGAAAACTAGCAGGAATGAACACCTCTATGAACACCTCTAAAGAAGTAAAAAAATAATTACTTTCACTCAAAGTTGTTCAACGTGAAACAAGGATTGCAACGGATGCTCATCCCTACTGTGTTGAATTGTTAAGATGGCGTAACACGGCTTATGAAATTTTGTTTGTTATGTCGAGACAATGGAACCATATTCCATCCAATATTCCCTAATGAGTTGATAATTCGTATGTGTACGACTTAATTAGATTTAAGAAGAATGTTAACATCTTTCTTCTTAACATTCCTCCAAATTTGCTCCATCACTCATATTCCAACAATACCAAATAACCTCTCCATAATTTTAAAATCCTCCCATATCCTCATTCTTATAACGAAACTGTGCATTTGTATCACAGGTTATTTTCTGGAGTTTGGTTCCAAAAGGTGTAGTTTTAGTTTGTTAAAGTCGGACACTACCCAAAGAAACACCGCACTGTTTCAATTTGTGGTTTTCTAGCGTTTCATTTCCTCGGAAAAAAAAGCAACGGTTTCTTCATCATATTTTTAATATATACATTATTAAAATTATTAATATATAAGTTATATATCATCAATATATTAAAAAATTGATGATATATAACCCAAACTTTTTAAAAACTATCTTCATTTTTTTTAATATCGATAAATGATTTTTACTGTTTTTGACATACACATTAAATTCTCATAAAACTTTAAGCCATGTCATACTTATTTTTAATTTATTCTCTTGATTTACTTATTTTTTTATGTTTTATATAATTAAACTCAAAGTTATTCGAACGAAATATTAATTTGTAATATTATAAATATAAAAGTTTATATAATTTCATGGTTTTTAATATTAGTTAACACCATTAATGCTTTCATTAGCTTGTTATCACAAAATTTAATTTGATTATTATTATATGCAATAAAAGTATTTCTAAAATACAATGATCAATTTTGAACAGTTTCATATAATTAATTTTAATACAAAAATAAATTTTACAACTTAAGTATCGTATACAATTTCTCAATTATATATAAACTATGGTAATAATTCAATAAAATATAGATATGATATAATAAAATTTAAAAAAATATTTAGTTTTTAATTTATAAAATACTAGCAGATTTACCCGGGGTTGCCCGGAAGCTTGCAAATTGTAAAAAAGCTAGTTTCAGCCAATTTTTTGAAATACTACTTTGCCTATAAATGCCACAAAAAAATATTTGTGGAGTTCCGTTAACCCATCGTGGCCCAACAGCTTTTTATAGGTTTTTTCGTTGCTTTGCTATATATTAGAAATGATTTAACAGATTAACTTCAAATTTCGTATAATGTGTTCTTCTTTGAAAATGAAGTTCAATTTACTAACAGACTTGAAAGTTGTTAACCCCTGCCGACCCGACGATTGTTCAAAAAAAAATTTGTAAGTAAATTACGAACAATTTTTGAAAGTTGGTACAACTTCTTTGAATTAGGGGAATACTTAAAAAAAAGGTTTGTCGAGTTCTTTTAATCGAATGCGAAACAAAAACTTTAAAAAACAGTTTGCAAAACAATTTGAACGATTATCTCTAATTTTTCTATACATGGTGCTTCTTGACAATTTGGTGCTCCTTGACGATATAGTTGAGGATGGTAGGTTTCCGGTGAATAATGTTAACTGAATTAAAATGACTATAGGTCAAAAGGGGATTTTCTTGAATTGCCAACGTTTGAATAAAATATAGTCGATGGTTTAGAAAAGGTTTAAAAATTTGCTTTTCAACTAATATTTTGTTTAGTCCTGAAAGTTGTAATACGCTCTTCCTCGTTTTTTTCTGATTTTAAGAGAGAAATGTAGGCTTATTTTTTGAAAAAACTGTTTTAAAATACTATGTATTTAAGTATTATATATAACAAATTGAAATTTTTGATTTTTTTAAAAAACAAATTGATTTTTAGATTTTATTTGAAGAAAACTGAAAATTTCATTGAATCTTTGTTCAAAACGCACAAACAGGTCAAGACCAAATTAACCCTGTGGGTTTTAATTAAAATGTTGGTACAAAATTTTCAATAAAATACTTTTAATCGTATAAGAAAATAAAATATATAGAAAACTTCATAGCGTCGTCGTGAAAAATGGGTTAATCGAACTTAACTAAAATTTTTTGCAGCCTCTCTTTTAGACTACAAAATCAACCTGTAAAATTGGACACAAATCGAAAACACAAAATTTTTTGAAAGTCCGCCAGGCCGAAATGGGTTAATTTATTCCAACCAAATTTATACAACTAAATGCGGTTGCTAAGAGGAACATTTGTGCAAAATTTCAAGTCAATCGGTCAAACCGTTTTGACTCGACATCAAAAACATTGAAAAAGCTTCTTTGCACCCTCGTGCCCAAACAAGTTAACCGAACTCAACAAAAATTTGTGCCAGACTTTATTTTCGACTGCGAAACCACCTTGTAAAATTGGACACAAATCGGAAACACAAAATTTTTTGGAAGCCCGCCAGGCCGAAATGGGTTAAATTATTCCAACCAAATTTATGCAACTAATTGCGGTTGCTAAGAGGAACATTTGTGCAAAATTTCAAGTCAATCGGTCAAACTGTTTCGGCTCGACATCAAAAAAACGAAAAAGCTTAAAACGGCTCTGGAGCCGCAACCTGTTGACTTATAAAAATGCGACATAGCCTATGTCACCCCCCGGACTCCCAAAATTATTCCTCTAAAATTTGGTGTCAATCGGACCAGTGGTTTTCACGTGAATCCTGGACAAACAAACAAACAAACAAATTTTCTTCTTTATATATTAGAAGATAATACATAATATGTTTAATAATAAAACTCTTAGCCTTTTAAAAATATAAAAGTGTTAAATAGGAACAGAAATTGGAAATAGTATATATGTATATCAAATTTGATTTTTTTGTCTTTATTAATTTCGAATATATTATGCTTTAAGGTCTTGGGAATAGTGGGAGTATATAAATTTCATCAAAATAGCGTAATTATTTTTGATCATAAATTAAGCTCCAATTGATCATACATTAAGGGAACACGTAGGAAATAGTAAAGAAAAGACTTGTGCCAAATTTGAAGCTTCTACATTTTTTTGAAGTTACTATCTCTATTATTTTCGAAAATATGCTTTAAGGCCTTCGAAACTATGTGGATGGTCCCCGACCCACTATTTCAATTGGTTCCAATTTCCGAGGACACTATGGGAATAGAAAGGGATTCCCTGATACCGAATTTGGAGGCTCTAACTTCTTTGAATTCAGAATCATGCTCGTTTGGCCTAAATTCGATGAAAAAATTCCAGGATCCGAACCCATGGTCGGATTTCGCCCATATCCAGTCCGCTCCGTTCTTTCAATACTATTGATCCCTTGTACACAATTGGAACGTTCTGTCTTAATTTTAAGCTATTTTTTTAATAATTTCAATGATATGCTTTAAGGTCTTCAGAACTGTGTGGATGGTCCCCGACCCACTTCTCAAATTGGTTCTAAATTTCCAGAATTCTAAGGACATAGGAAAAGGCACACTGACACCAAATTTGATTGTTTTATCTTCATTGGTTTCGGAATTATGCTTGTTTGGCCTAAATTCGATCAAAAACTTCTAGGATCCGAACTCATGGTCCGAACTCGTTCGTACGCAGTCCCCGCCATAGTCTCATTACTGGTAACCTATATCATAAAATTCATGATTGTAACGCCATTAGTTGTTGAGTTATCCTTATAATTTGGTATCAGTGTGCCTCTTCCTATGTCCTTAGAGTACTTGAAATGTGGGATCAATTGGATTAGTGGTATCCTAGCATTTTTTCATAGAATTTAGGCCAAACGGGCATGATTCCGAATTAAAAGAAGTTAGAACCTCCATATTCGGTATAAGGGTGTCCCTTTCTATTCCCTTATTGTCCTCGAAAATTGAAACCAATTTGAGTAGTGTTTCGGGGACCATCCACATAGTTTCAAAGACTTTGAAGCATATCTTCGAAAATAATAAAGATAGTAACTTCAAACAAATGTAGAAGCTTCAAATTTGGCACAAGGGTGTTCTTTACTATTTCCTAAAATATTTATAATCAATATTCATATATCGTAATATATCTATATATACATAAATTAAAAGCATATTTATTCCAACACATATTCATATAGGTATTTTTTATTTGCTATTATCTAAAATCTTAATTGTTATCATTATTTGAATCACAAAAAAAATTTTTTTTTTCTCTTGTTTTTTATTTTTTTTTTTATTCGATTTTATTTGTTCTTTAAACTTATTATTTTGAGATCCAGTTTGAAAGTTTGATATTTATAAGTTCTCAAATCTTATTATGTTAAAATTAATTCTTTGATTTTTTTTTTCGAAAAAGCATAAATTATTTATGAGTTTCAACTCATTGGGTAAATCATTGAATACTCTAAGATAATTGTTTCCAAAAAACTCAAAATGCAATACAATATTTCAGAAAAATTAAAATAACTTAGAGATTGTATAAATTATTAAAATAAAAAAAACTAAGCAATTTAAACTACATTAAGGTTTAAGTTATAATTAATTTAAGAATTAAAATTAGTTTTATAAAACTTTTTGCTAATTGTAAATACTTATAATGAAATAAACAAAAATAAAAGTTAAAAAAAAAAAAAAAATCTAAGATAATTGTATAAGCAATTCTTTTTTGATTGTCCGTTATAAATAATGCAAAGTAAAAATTAGATTTTATTCTTGTGTTATGATTATGAATATCAATAGATCTATTAAGAAAAAAATTGTGTTTTATAAGATTATTAATTATTTTAAATGCGTGTCTACAAATATTGCTAAAACTAATAAAACGGGAGGTATAAATCAGATTTGAAGGGTACAATACTGGATGGAAGTTAATTATTTTAATAACATTTTTATTTAAAATGTCCAGTTTGTTTATGTAGTACTTTAAGTATACTGGATTTAAATAGGTCATGTTTGAAAGAATGTATGATGAAAACAGAATATAAAGTATCTCTCTGCTAAGCACTCTTCGTAATCTTTTCATAATAAAAAAAAAAGGGAGATTTTTTTTATAATATGTTTGATATGATTGTGCCAATTTAAGTTACTATCAATGATCAGACCCAGATAATTGAATGACTTAACTATTTCGATTATATAGTTTTTGAAGAGGAATTTTGTTATGCACCCTATTTTGTTTTCAAATAAAAATATCAAAAAGAAAAAAGATGTGTTTTTTAAGTTTTAGTTTTTTAAGATAAAATGTAAAAATATGCGATAACGGTAAAAATATAGTAAAAGTAAAATCAATTGTAATCATGTTAAAAAAAATATGAAAATAAATAAAAATATCAAAAAGAAAAAAAATGTGTTTTTTAATTATAAAAATTCTTAAATTAGTGTGATTCTAATTATGGTAGAAGAACATTCTGTCTTGTTCTGGGTGAAAAAAAAGGCGCCGTGAAATAAAGCCATACGAAATAAAGCCATATCGCAAATTTTTTCGCGTATGGGTTTAATTCGCATTCAATTGCGAAATAAAGCCAAATGGCTTTATTTCGCATTTAAAAATGTAATTTTATTTGTGAAAATAGAAGCAATTTAATTTTCCAAACTTTTTTATTTAAATAGTTAGGAAGGAGTTTTAGAGTTGGTTTCAAAAGCAGGGTTTTACGCTTTTTCCAGAATATTTATATATGTGTATATGTGGGATTCTCAATTAGGAGGGATTTTAGAGTTGGATTCAAAAGCAGGATTGCCGCTTTTTCCAGAATATTTATATATGTGTATATGTGGGATTGTTAGTTGGATTCAAAAGCAGGGCTTTACGCTTTTTCCAGAATATTTATATATATGTGTATATGTGGGATTCTCAATTAGGAGGGATTTTGGAGTTGGATTCAAAAGCAGGATTGCCCCCTTTTCCAGAATATTTATATTTATTAATTAGGGTGGATTCAAAATCTAGTTTCAATAATTGAGTTAGCGTGGGTTCGGGGGCGGCAGCCCCCGTAATGAAAATATAATATTATTTAACATGTTTTATTACAGTGTATTAAAAAAATTAGAAATTTATCAATTTTTTTAATGAATTAGGTATCCGAATTCTTATACCATTCTTTTCATTTTAGTGTTGGATTCAAAATCTAGCTTCAATAATTGAGTTAGCGGGGGTTCGGGGGCGGCAGCCCCCGTAATGAAAATATAATATTATTTAACATGTTTTATTACAGTGTATTAAAAAAAATTAGGAACTTATTAATTTTTTGAATGAATTAGGTATTTTTTTTTTACTTTGTTTACTATTAAACTAGAATTTGTATCAATTTTACTATATGGCTTTATTTCGTAAAATTTTAGAAAATGATATGGCTTTATTTCGCATTCAAATGCGAAATAAAGCCATACGCAAAAAAATTCTCATTTGAATGCGAAATAAAGCCATAATGTCATTTTATGGCTTTATTTCGCGCCACCAAAAAAAATATTAATAAATTTTTTACTAACTAATATGAAATTGTGAAATTATATTAATATCATTAAGATTTCTAATATCATATATTTTACTATTTTCATTTTCGCGCATCTTAATTGAGTTGTCCTTGTACCACAGATATTGATAGTTATAATTTTTTTTAATTTTTTTGGTCTTAATTGAGTTGTCCTTGTACCACAGATATTGATAGTTATAATTTTTTTTAATTTTTTTGGCTTCGAAATACAATTTTTTCTGCAACTTGGATAAATGATTTTGAAAAAATATTACATCAGTAAATTGAGAAGAAAATAAGCGAATCTTCTTTTTTGCGTTGAAAATTAGATTTCTACATAAGCTTTTCCTCGTTTCTGATGGTTTATCATTAATAGATGAAACATTGGCAATTTCACTATCATCTAACTCAGAATCGTTCATTTTAGAAACTTTTAAAATTAAATCTTAGCCGTTGTTGTCGATTTACGGCAAACCAGAAATAATTATATTCTTAAAAACTAATGGACTTATCTTGATGAAATTATAACTGTTGTCCTATGACTTAAAGTACGGCGGGGATTGCATATGGGCGAAATCGTACCATGGTTTCGGGTTCTGGAACCTTTGAAAAGTTCAAAAGCTAACAAACATATATCTTAAAAACACGATAACTAAGAAACTAATTACGCTATTTTGATGAAATTTATTTTCTAGGTTACTAGTAATGAAAGTACCATGGGAATTGGTTCTTGTCGGGTTCGGATTCTAGAAGCTTTTGATCGAATTGAGGTCAGACTAGTATAAATTCGAAACCAAAGAAGATAGAACATTATATTTGGGGCACATGTGTTTTTCTTATTTGTTTTGTGTATATAGGTATTATATTTTATAAATTAAAAACTATATAATGTTTTAATAAACGAAGAAATTTTTTTTGTTGTTTAGTTTTATTATGTCATATCTATGTTTTATTGATTTATTACCATAATTAAGAAATTGTGTACGATACTTAAGTTCTAGCATTTATTATACCCGTGCATATATATATGAACATCGGGTATATTAGATTTGCTCCTCCGTTTGTAACGCATCGATCTAGACGAGCTAGATATAGTGTCAAGGGTACGTATCGGCTCAGAATCGAAAAATTAGTCGATCTAGCTATGTGTGTCTGTCCGTCCGTCCATCCGTCCGTCCGTCCGTCCGTCCGTCCGTCCGTCCGTGTGTCATCACGATAACTCAAAAACTAAAAGGGCTAGAGTCTTGAAATTCACACAAAGTCATTTTTAGACAATTTCTAGGTTCCCTATTGTTTTTGGTTAAAATCGGACCAAGGCTTCGGGGAGCTGCCATACAACTTTTTTGCACCAATATGAATTTCTTCAAAACTATTTATACTACGGGGATGAAAATTACACACGGTTAGTTTTATATTGACTCCGGCACTTATATGAAGTTTCAAAATGTTAGGGCCCCATTTTCGGGGGGCTGCCATACAACTTCCTTGCACCAATATGAATTTCTTCAAAACTAATTATACTACGCGGATGAAAATTACACACGGTTAGTTATATAATGAATCGAGCACTTATATGAAGTTTCAAAATGTTAGGGCCCCATTTATGGGGGGCTGCCATACAACTTCTTTGCACCAATATGAATTTCTTCAAAACTAATTATACTACGAGGCTGAAAACTACACACGGTTAGTTATATAATGAATCGAGCACTTATATGAAGTTTCAAAATGTTAGGGCCCCATTTTCGGAGGGCTGCCATACAAAGTTTTCGATTCAATAACTGTGAATCTAATAAAGCTACAAGGTTAAAATTAAAATTGGGCAGGTAAATTAATAGGGCAAGTTACTTGGCAAAGTTGGACATCACTCGGACCATCGGACTTTTAGGGTGGGCCAATTTTTTTTTTTTGTTTTTTTTTTCTTTGTTGTTTTTTTTTTTTTTTATTTTTTTTTTTTTTTTTTTTAAGCTTAAGTTATGGGACAATGAATGAAAACTTTTTTTTTTTTTTTTGTGATTTTTTTTTTTTTTTTGTTAATTTTTTTTTTTTTTTTTACGTCAAAATTATGGGGTAATGAGTTAAATGTATAAGAGAAGTAAATTACGGTTTATTTTATACACCATAGTGGGTATGCACGGGTATCTAAAAGTTGACAAGGGCAACTATAATCTTCCTCGTTTTTATATTAAAATTAATTATATGAACAGTTCTAAATTGATTATTGTATTTTATAAATACGTTAATTGCATATTTTGATTATTAAATTTTGTGATAAAAAACTAATAAAAGCATTAATGGTTCCAGCTAACATTGAATTTATTTTTATATTTATATTATTCCAAATTAATATTTCTTTCGAATAACTTTGAGTTTAATTATATAGGACATTAAAAAATAAGTAAATTAAGAGAATAAATTTAAAAATGCATTAACAGTAAATGCTTTAACCGTAAATGCACTAAATCTAAAAATCCTGGAAAGAAGTAATTGCTGCATGTGTGTAAAATTTTATTGAACTAGATAAAAGTTTTAAATATATAATTTTGTAATTGCATTTTACGAATCTATTTATCTGAACTTTATTTGTTGTTTAATATTTTTAAATAGATAAATTAGTAAGAATTGTTAATATTTTTGAATTGATAAAATAATTAGAAAATGTTTTTAGTATTATAAAGTAAATTTGGTTTTAAAATGACTTATGGACTTCCCATTAAATTTGAACCAAATTGGTGTAGGGTATTTCTAAGTCGGTTGCACCAACTGACTGTTTCTTTACTTGTTTTTATTATATAACATAACATATATAGAAATAAAGATTTTCTTCAATACATATTTTTTAAAATTTAAATAATTTCTCTTTTGTTCATTTATCAAAGGTTTTTTTTTTGTTTTTTAGAATTAAAATATTTCTGCTACGGTTTAAAAAAAACAAAAAAAATTTAATTTTTTAAAATTACAAAAATAAATCAAAATTTATATAAAAACCTAATTTTTATTTTTCTAATTTTTTAATTTAATTTTTTGCATGTATTTGTATCCAAATTAGATACCTTTTCAATAGTATAGCCTTGGAATATTGTATCATATAACGCTCGGTGTGGAACACTAGATGGAACTAGAGTTTCTATTCTTAATATTTCGCGAATACACGCTTCTGTGTATGATAATCTTTTTCTATCATCCAAGCATGGCAATCTACCACGTCCTACAACGCGATCTATTTCATTCTGAACATTTTTTAAAAGTTCTGGCCTTAAAAGAAACCATTGAAATAACATTGATATTTGAACTCCAATCGCTGTTATTGCTGGAAAAGCAAAATCTACTAAACTCAGCGCAAATTGGTCATCTAAATATAATAACTTTTAAAAATTTATATTAAAAATTAACTTTTCAATAATTCTTACAAAAGAAAGAGGTATCCATACCATTTTCTTTTTCGGCTTTTTTCATTTGTTTAATGTACATGTCAATAAAATTTCTGTCGTGATCATCCATGTATGTTTCAATATTTTTATCAATATATCCTTTAAAAAATTTTAATAATGTTTTTGTCGAATCTCTCAATTGCCTATATCCACTTAAATATGGGAAAAAATATCTTATCCATGGCATAAAACTAACTAAACGACCATAATCATCACCAGACCTTTGAAATATCATACCATCTTTAACTAAAGCATTACAAATTGCACGTTCTTCTCTTGGAATTCTTTCATTGCACATAATGTATAGAAATGAATTAGTAGAGCATGAACTCATAAAATTAGGACAACAGGCTTGTAATTTATCTCTAAAAAATTCTTTCTCATGTTTATATTTTGGACCATAACGAATCAATTCAATTAAATCCACCAACTCTTCATTTATAACAGCTTCTAGTTCCTCAAAACGTCTTCCAAATCCAAAATCACGTAAATGACGTAAAATAAAACGTCTTTGGTCTTTCCATAACATTCCATCATTGAAGAATATACCTAAAAAAAATAAAAAACAAAATCATTTCTAAAAAATTCTTACAAAATGTATTAAATAATTTTAAGAAAATGCAACAAAATTGTTTTTTCAAGCATGAATTTATAACTTGCTTAATATAAGTTTTATAGGAAAGCACTTCAAACTTATTAAAAAAACAAGTAAAGAAACGGTAAGTCTGTGCAACCGACTTAGAAGTATGCTACACCTATTTGGTTCAAATTTAAGGAGCAGTCCATAACTCATTATAAAACCAATAAAGCTTTTATTAGTTTGATCGTAAGACCTAGCTCACCGAATTAACTTTATAATACTAAAAACATTTTCTAATTATTTTATGTATTCAAAAATATTAAAAACTCTTACTATATTATCCATTTAAAAATACTAAAAAACAAAAAAACTTGAAATAAATGTTGAATACATTTATTTCTATTCAGTTACAAAATAGGAAAATTAAAGTAGCATAGCTATGAGAGCTCCAGAACAATTTCCCACATAAATTTACGCAGGGGTCTAAAAGTACTATTTTAGTGTTGCCGTTGTAGTTAAATTTTATGGTACAATGGTGGAGTATGTATATGGTATACAAAAAATTTGTAATATCTAATGTTAATATATTATGTATGGTATTAATATATTTGATAGTATGTTTACATGTATTATGGTTATGTAGTAGACTTACTACATTAATTTCTAAACTTTGAAAATAAATATAAAATATTAATAATTTTTGAGGAGTTCACGCATTTATTTGCTAAGTCAAAATTTTTTGTTCTACTAAAATTACTAAATTGATTTCAAGAATTAGAAAAGTGGTTGGTAATTGCAAGGTATAATAAAACTGATTTTAAGATTAGAAGTTTGAGTTTTTTTTGTTATTTTTATTTTATTAAAATTTTGTGTTATTACTAATAAGAATTAGAGTGTAAAATATATGGATTCTAAGCTACTCCAAATATAAAATTTTTCACCGTAATTGAGAAATGAAGTTGTTATATAAATTACTGTAGCATAAAGTATTAGTATAAGGAATCCCACACAAACACACATTTATAAGAATTTAAAAAAATTATAATAACATAAAACGTGGTAGGAGAAAATGATTATACATTTAACTCATTAGATATAAGATATAAATTATACCAAGTTATTGGTAAATCAAAAAGCATGAGTCATATAATTTCTGAGAATTAAAATTTAAAAACAAACCGCAAATTTGTATAACATAAAGTAGTATATGTATGAGGGATCACACACACATACACAAGCTAAAGCCTATATATATGTGTGTGTATAATTCTTATAAATCTTATCAATTGCTCTAGTTTGAAATTCATTTTGTATTTGTTTGAAACAGTTCCCATTCTTAATAATACATAATATATCATAAGTGTTTTTTAAAGGTTCAATGAATTGTTAGTTTTGAAAAATATTTATGCCCAACCAATTAGGCTGTTATTACCAGTTATGGTCATACCCTTTTCTAAAATGCATTTAGTATTCCTTAAATATATAGCAGTTTCTATAAGAACTTTCATCTTTGCTATTAGAATTTTTTATTTGTAAGGCTTGATAATATAATGTTGCTATGAACAATATCTCGCTGTCTTAATAATTTATCTCGTCAGCTAAAATGCTACGGTGGAAGATTTAGTTTCTGAAATCAAAGTGGTGTTAAATATATTATTACTAGCTGTTGGCCCGTCACAGAATGACGGAATGTCAATTGAAAGAAAAACTTTTTCTAATAAGAAATATTTCTAATTTCATTATATACATGTACAAATATTGTATATCAATACTATTTTCTTAAATAAAGTCGAAACTGTTACATTTTGTAATACGTAGATTATATTTCGATTCTAGTAATTGATACACAAAAAAAAATTACTTATATATAACTTCTTGTTGTTTCTTAAAAATTTGAAGACGAATACTAAGTTATGTAGTCTACCTTTTGTTTATTTTAAATTTGATAAAATTTCGGGGTCGTTAGTTCAAATCCCTTCTTGGAGAATTTTTTTTTAATTTCAATTAATTTTTTTTTATTCAATTACGTACTTGTTTAAATTTTAAATTTTTAAATTTAAATTCGATAAATTTGTTTGCTAAAAGATTTGAAATTTTTTTATAGGTTTATTTTGTTTCAATAATGATCTATTTCTCCATCTATTTTAACTTTATGTAGACATATTTTTAAAATGTTGCTAAGCTCTGTATATTGTTTCATAACCTTTGTTTAGATTCAAATCGAAATACTTGTATGTTGCCAACATTCTACAATGTACCTACTCAACATGTTTAATTATGTACCTATTTCTATTGACATAAAATTGAATTATGAATTGAGTTTTGCATTATCAAATGCAAATTACCTTTTTTTGATTTTTTTTATTATACCTACCTAATTAAGTAAAAACGAGGAAGAGTGTAGTAGAGTAGACTGTGTCAACTCTGGGATACCCGTATGGCCGTTACATAAACATTATATCATTATTATTATAAACATTAATTACTTTTGGCAAAATTTCAAACAAACCAGCTTTATTAGTTGTAGTGTAATGCTCATATAAAAGGAGGAGTTGTATGGCAGCTACTCGAACCCTCTGCAGTAGAACAACCAAATTTTGCAGTAACTTTGACCATTGCACTAAACTATTTTTGGCAAAATTTCAGACCCCCAACTTCAATAGGTATAAAGTAATGGTCATATAAAATAAGAAGTTGTATGGCAGCTATGTGAACCCTTTGCAGTAGACCAACAAATTTTGGAGTAACTTTGGCCATTACACTAAACTATTTTTGGCAAAATTTCAGACACCCAGCTTTAATAGGCATAGAGTAATGCTCATATAAAATAAGAAATTGTATGGCAGCTACTCGAACTCACTGCACCAGACCAACCAAATTTTGCAAAAACTTTGGCTATAAAACTAAACTATTTTTGGCAAAATTTCAAACGCGCAACTGTAATAGGTACAGAGAAATACTCATATAAAAAAAGAAGTTGTATGTCAGCTACCCGAACCCATATACCAAAATGGCTGAATTTAAATAGCGATGACGGCTATTGGAAAAAAACGAATTTGCGAAAATTTCAAGATCCTAGCTCTTTTTGTTTTTGAGTTATCGTGCGGATGGACGGACGGACGGACAGACGGACGGACAGACGGACGGACAAACATAGCTAAATCGATTTTTTTTTCGATTCTGATCCGATTCATACACTTGAGTCCATATCTACCCCCCCTATTTCTCTGCGTCACAAACGTAATGGCAAATTTATTATACCCTTTGACCTACGGGTATAAAAATATATTTGCTTTGATTGGTGCAGTTCATTTGGCTTTATTTCAGGGATGAGATGAGGGAAGCTTTGAAACTGCTTTGAAACATTGCTTGCTTTATTTACTTTCCAAAGCAAAAAGCAAGCAACGCAACAAAGCGTACATTTGGCCTTCGCCATTATTTCAGTTTTTAACTAAAACTAATGAAGACTTACTACAAAACTGTTCATGTGAAGCATAGTCTTAGTTTTTAATACCAAAATGATTTACTATTTATTTAAAATTCCCAGAAAATCTTCTGTGATTTTTAAAACTGAAATCAATTTCTTCATAAACTAATAAATAAATTTAAGTTCATATAAAAAAATTAATAAAATATTTTTTGGCCTTCTTACGATAATTTATGATATTTTATTTTCTAAAATAAAACACATTCAACCAAACATTAATATTTTATTTTTTAATAATTGAATACATCCAACAAAACACATTTAATTGAATGTGTTTGTTACACCTCATTCTAGACAAATATATTAATAATAATAATTATTATATTTTATTAAACGTAATTAAAATTGCAATTAACTTATTTTTTTTCAAGCTCTAGCTGCCAGGGCTATCGGCTTTTTGTAGTTACATATCATTAATTATTCATTTCCTATTTACTCTTCTTTTAATATTATACTACCAGATTTACCCGGCGTTGCCCGGAAGCTTGCAAATTGTAAAAAAGCAAGTTTCATCCAATTTTTTGAAATACTACTTTGCTTATAAATGAAGCCAAAAAAAAATATTTGTGGAGTTCCGTTAACCCATTGTGGCCCAACAGATTTTTATAGGTTTTTTTGTTGCTTTCCTAAATATTAGAAACGGTTTAACCGATTAACATCAAATTTTGTATATGTGTTCCTCTTTGAAAATGAAGTTCACTTTACTAACAGATTTGGAATTTGTTAACCCCTGCCGACCCGACGGTTGTCCAAAAAAAAATTTGTTAGTAAATTACGTCCAATTTTTGAAAGTACAACTTCTTTGAATTAGGGGAATGCTTAAAAAACAGTTTTGTCGAGTTCTTTTAACAGATTGCGAAACAAAAACTTTAAAAAACAGTTTGCAAAACAGTTTGAACGATTATCTCTAATTTTTCTATACATGGTGCTTTTTGACAATTTGGTGCTCCTTGACGATAGAGTTGAGAATGGTTGAGAATTGAGAAATTCCGGCGAATAATGTTAACTGAATTAAAGTGACTATAGGTCAAAAGGGTATACTAAATTTGCAATTACGTCATTATACTATGTCAATAGTAGTTTTCTTGAAATGCCAACGTTTGAATAAAATATAGTCGATGGTTTAGAAAAGGTTTAAATTTCTGCTTTTCAACTTATATTTTGCTTAGTACTAACCTGTAAGTTGTACTACGCTCTTCCTTGTTTGTTTTAAGATTTTATGAGAGAAATACAGGCTTCCTTTTTGGAAAAAGTGTTTTAAAATACGATGTATTTAAGCATTATATATAGGAAATTGAATTTTTTTATTTTTAGATTTCATTTGAAGAAAAACTTAAATTTTACACTGAAATCTATTTCTAAAAAACAACAACTGTAAAGAAGATAAAAAACAAAGACTTACGAAAAAATGGTACAAAATTTCAATAAAATTTTTTAATCGTTTAAGCAAATAAAATTTATAGAAAACTTCATGGCGTCGTCGTGGAAAAGGGGTTAATCGAACTTAATTAAAATTTTTTGCAGGCTCTCTTTTAGACTGCAAAATCAACCTGTAAAATTGGACTCAAATCGGAAACACAAAACTTTTTGAAAGCCCGTAAGGCCGAAATGGGTTAAATTATTCCAACCAAATTTATACAACTAATTCCTGTTGCTAAGAGGAACATTTGTGTAAAATTTCAAGTCAATCGGTCAAACCGTTTTGACTCGACATTAAAAATATTGAAAAATCTTCATTGGGCCCTCGTGCCCAAACAAGTTAACCGAACTCAACAAAAATTTGTGTCAGCCTCTCTTTTCGACAACAAAATCACCCTGTAAAATTGGACACATATCGGAAAAACAAAATTTTTCGGAAGCCCGCCAGGCCGTAATAGGTTAATTTATTCAAACCAAATTTATACAACTAATTCCGATTGCTAAGAGGAACTTTTGTGCAAAATTTCAAGTCAACCGGTTAAACCGTTCTGACTCGACATCCAAAACACGAAGAAACTGAAAACGGCTCTGGAGCCGCAACCTGTTGACTTATAAAAATGGGACATAGCCTATGTCATTTGGAAAATTTGGGAAGGACATTACGTCCAATTTTTCGAAATATTGCTTGGTCGAAGTTTCAAAAACTTAAGACGGCACAGCAGCTTTTTACAAATTTTTTCATTACTTTACTCTTAAGCAGAAACGGTTTGACCACTTGAATGTAAATTTTCTACGCGTACATATATAAACTTATCATTACTACGATTATTCAAAAAAAAACTTTTTGTAAGTAAATTACGTCCAATTTTTGAAAGTAGGTAAAACTTCTTTGAATTAGAGGAATGCTTAAAAAAATTTTTTGGCGAGTTCTTTTAACCGATTGCGGAACAAAAACTTTAAAAAACCGTTTGCAAAAACAATTTTAACGATTATCTCTAATTTTTATATACGTTTTTCTTCTGCTTCTTTTCTTTATTGTTAATTTTTAATAATTATTAAAAGTTTCAAGTGAAATTTAATAAATTTATTGAAAAATGACTAAAAACTCGTTTTAAAAAAATTGCTTTATTACATTTTAAAATTTGCATGTACACCATTCTTGTGTTAAATTTTGTCAATAACAGCAACTTAAATTAAAACTCCATTGAGAGGTCAAAAGGGTATACTAAATTTGCATTATGTCATTACACTAAGTAAATAGCAGTTTGCTTGAATTACCAGCGTTTGAATAAAATATAGTCGATGGTTTAGAAAAGGTTTAAAAATCTGTTTTTCAACTTATATTTTTGTTTTGTACTTACCTGAAAGTTCTACTACGCTCTTCCTCGTTTGTTTCAGATTTTAAGAAACGTTCTAAGAGATTAAGAGATTTTAAGAGATTTGAGAGAAATGCAGGCTTCTTTCTTGGAAGAGTGGTTTTAAAACACTATGTATTTAAGCATAAAATATACGAAATTGCTTTTTTATACCCTACACCTATAGAATAGGTAAAGGGGTATATTAACTTTGGTATGGTGTTTGTAACCACCTAAAGGAAGCGAGCTAGATATGGAAAAGTATATATATTTGTGATCAGCGTGACCGCCTTAGTCGATATAGCCATGTCCGTCCGTCCGTCCGTCCGTCCGTCCGTCCGTCCGTAGGCACGATAACTCAAAAAATAATGGAGCTATCTTGATGAAATTTTAACTGTAGGTTACTAGGACTGAAAGTACGGCGGGGATTGCATATGGGCGAAATCGGCCCATGGGTTCGGATTCTGGACCTTTTAATCGGTTTCAGGGCTAACGAACAAATATAAAAAATCACGATAACTCAACAACTAATGACGCTATCTTCATCAAATTTGTGCTGTAGATTACTAGTAATGAAACTAATTCGGGAATTGCGTAAGGTCGGGATTGGACCATGGGTTCGGAACCTAGAACTTTTTGATCGAATTTAGGCCAAACAAGCATAATTCCGAAACCAATGAAGATAGAACCTCCAAATTTAGTATTAGGGTGTCCCTTCCTATTTCCTAAGTGTCTTGTGAATTTGGGTCCCATTGGAGTAGTGGGTCGGGGAGCAGCCACACATTTCCGAAGACCTTAAAGCATATCTTTAAAATTATTAAAGATAACAACTTGAAAAAATGTAGAAGCTTTCAATTTGCCACAAGGGTGTTCTTTACTATCTCTTGCGTGTTCCCCTAATTTGGGATCATTTGGAGTGTTGGTTCTGTACCCCTCTCAGACCTCCCAAGTTTTAAAGGCTTATAATCGAAATTACTAAAAATAGTTACTTAAAATTAGGATAGACCGTTCAAATTGTGTACAAGGGTTAACTAGTACTATAAGTACAGCGCGGACTATATAAGGGCGAAATCAGCCCAATGGTTCGGATTCCGGACCTTTTAATCGATGTCAGGGCTAAGGAACATATATAAAAAATCACGATAACTCAACAACTAATGAGGCTATCTTCATGAAATTTGTGCTGTAGGTTATTGGCAGCGAAACTACGGCGGTGATTACGTACGGTGAGGATTGGACAATGGGTTCGGAACTTAGAACTTTTTGATCGAATTTAGGCCAAACGAGCATAATTCCGAAACCAATGAAGATAGAACCTCCAAATTTGGTATCAGGGTGTCCCTTCCTATTTCGTAAGTGTCTTTGAAATTTGGGCCCCATTGGAGTAGTGGATCGGGGACCAGCCACTCAGTTCTTAGGCCCTTAAAGCATATTTTCGAAATTAATAAAGATAGTAACTTGAAACAAATGTAGAAGCTTCCAATTTGCCACAAGGGTGTTCTTTACTATTTCTTGCGTGCCCCCCTAATTTGGGATCAATTGGAGTGGTGGTTCAGAACCTCTCTTAGACCCCCCAATGTGTAAAAGCTTATCATCGAAATTAATAAAACTAGTAACTTAAAATTAAGATAGAGCGTTCCAATTGTGTACAAGGGTATGTGATAAGGGCATATGGGCGAAATCGTACCATAATTTCGGGTCCTGGAACCCTTGAAAAGTTCAAGGACTAACAAACATATATCTTACAAACACCATAACTCAAAAAATAATGCCGGTATTTTGATGAAATTTAACAGTAGGTTACTAGTAATGAAAGTACCATGGGAATTGGTTGTGGTCGAGTTTAATTTCGAAGCCAAAGAATATATTTCCTATGTCCTATGTGTCTCCGAAATCTAGACTTAATTGTAGTGGTTCAGCTATGTTCAAAGGTACTTGCTGCATTTATGTAAAATTTATTTTTATATTTAAATGAATTATATGAAAAGGTGTAAATTTTTAATTGTATTTTAGAAATACATTTATTGCATATTTTGCGTTTATAAGCTTTTCTATTAGGTATATAAACTAACCATTTAAAATAATTGCAATTTTTAAAAATTTGGATTATTAAATATATTATGCTTTGATTATCTTTTTATCACAAAATTTAATAATTAGAATTTTTTCATTTTGTAATTGAATTGGAATAAATATATTTTCATTTATTTCAAGTTTTTTTGTTTTTTAATATTTTTAAATAGATAAATTAGTAAGAATTTGTAGTATTTTTTAATAGATAGGGTAATTAGAAAATGTTTTTAGTATTATAAAAAAAATTTGGTTTGCCATGTCTTACGATCAAATTAATAACAGCTCTATGGTGTTAAAATGACTTATGGATATGTCCTTAAATTTGAACCAAATAGGTGTAGGGTATTTCTAAGTCGGTTGCACCGACTGACTGTTTCTTTACTTGTTTTTTATTTTATTTGAAGAAAACTGAAATTTTACATTGAAATCTTTTTTTAATTTAAACAACTGCAAAGTTGATAAAAAACAAAGACTTACGAAAAAATGTAGAGAAGGAATATGTTACGTTATTTAAATTTAAAGATATTATTATTCGGATT